>JBCFYV010000935.1:10355478-10516268 GCA_039000515.1 Timema cristinae
TCAATTGCACTTAAGCTCACTTTTGTGGCAAGCACGTCTTCTTGTGCAGCACTTTTTTTTATGGCTTTCAAATACATTTAAGGAAATCTTATCCTTCGAATGGTGACTGAGCAACTAGTTCCTCTTGTAGTGAAATGGTGACTGAGCAACCAGTTCCTCTTGCAGTGAAATGGTGACTGAGCAACTAGTTTCTCTTGTAGTGAAATGGTGACTGAGCAACTAGTTCCTCTTGTAGTGAAATGGTGACTGAGCAACTAGTTTCTCTTGTAGTGAAATGGTGACTGAGCAACTAGTTCCTCTTGTAGTGAAATGGTGACTGAGCAACTAGTTCCTCTTGTAGTGAAATGGTAACTGAGCAACTAGTTCCTCTTGTAGTGAAATGGTGACTGAGCAACTAGTTCCTCTTGTAGTGAAATGGTGACTGAGCAACTAGTTTCTCTTGTAGTGAAATGGTGACTGAGCAACCAGTTCCTCTTGCAGTGAAATGGTGACTGAGCAACTAGTTTCTCTTGTAGTGAAATGGTGACTGAGCAACTAGTTCCTCTTGTAGTGAAATGGTGACTGAGCAACTAGTTTCTCTTGTAGTGAAATGGTGACTGAGCAACTAGTTCCTCTTGTAGTGAAATGGTGACTGAGCAACTAGTTCCTCTTGTAGTGAAATGGTGACTGAGCAACTAGTTCCTCTTGTAGTTAAATGGTGACTGAGCAACTAGTTCCTCTTGTAGTGAAATGGTGACTGAGCAACTAGTTTCTCTTGTAGTGAAATGGTTTTGTCTGGAACTGTCCCTGTGAATGAAGAAGTTGGTGGCTGAATTCCATTTCATGGAAACCAGTTTTTACTTATCCCTGCTTCAGTTTTAATACTGTACACTCAGTTTCTAGAGTATTCTATATTTTCAACGTTTTTTTAGTCCAATTGTACCCAGTAAATATTTGAGTCCACTACTATCACTGAGTTGCCAACGTTCAAAGGAGGGAGTTTTTTGTTGGCCTGGTCTATCATTTTTCTGTTGCACGTTTGGTGTTTTTGTGTACCATTTCTCTTTCTATGGTAATTTTAAGTTGAATTTTGCAGGTTGAACGTTGTAATTCCTCTTAAACCTCGTTTGCATCCATTTCCATAATCTGTTGGTTGCAAGAAGAACATTTCAAAGACAAATCTACTCCATTAACTAAGAGCCCGCTTACGCATGGTAGTGAAATATTTTACGACATGATTGAGATCTCAGAAACTTGCCCTGTCTTGGTAGTTCCATTTTTAATTTTTAATATACCCTATAATCTTCTTCGGTGGTGAGTTTGTCAGGAAGTGTGTTTGAAATTCCTGTGCTATTGAGTCCGATTTCGGGATCGCAACTAAAAGAGTTTGGTACGGTGATCTCCCGATGATCCGGTGTCAAGAAGAGTTCTTCTGCAATTCTTTGGAGTAGGATCCATTACTTAACTTATTTGAATCTTTATCATGTATCCACTCCAGAAGTATGATCTTGATATCTTGATTGCTTCTCCCTACACTTCCTTGAGGCTCGGGATGACGTGGACGTCAGTGTATAATTTTACATTCTGGTTAAAGCGACACCATTTCTTGGATGATATTTGCCACAAATTCGCGACCGTTATCACTATTGTAAAATGTATAGAGCTCCAAATTAGATAAATATTTTAAAGAGTTCTTAGACAATCTCTGGAGCTCTTTTAAAGTGCAATGGCCTTAAGTGAAACAATGTTGTGGCATTATCTCTGTATTTCAGACGCCATTTGAATTGTCTCTCAGGCAATTAAATCATCCTGGCCTATTACATTAAAATCCTTTGAGACAATTGGTTTAGTAACGAGACCTTTACGAGGCTCAGATTTGTTTTACAAGTAAACTCGACACACGTAAACAAATCTTTCATTCATGTACTTTGGAATTAAAAACTAATTTTTAGAGCATATATCATTTTATCCTGGCCTCCATGGCCACAACCTTTATGAACTTCCAATAACTTTTCATAGTACACATCAAGGGGTAGAATAATCATTTTGGCTCACCCCAATATGTCCACTTCATAACATAGCATCCATAACATTATACTTAGTGGCAAAGTGATATCGTTAAGGCGTTTGCTGTAGTAAGGGAGAAGTGCAGATACGGGGACACTCATTTACATAATTTTGAAGAGTTGGAGGGTTCCTGAGATGTGACGATAGATATGTTGATGTGAGGTGAGGAGGTGGGGGGATGACTGAGAGATGTGATGGGGAGACTTATTTTTTTGGTGCGGTATTCTGTGACTCATTTGCATAATGGGGGGGAGGGGGAGGGGGGGATGAGAAGGGTTGGAGCACTCGATGTCGTGAGGGAGTGGGTGTGGAGCACCTGGTTTTTTTCTTATACCTTCGTTAAACATGGTGCAGATACGGGGACACATGAGAGATGTGAGGTAGAGGGGTGAGGGGGTGTGGAGCAGCTCTGTTTTTTTTGGTGCAGATACGAGGACACATTAGCGGATGCTGCGTGAGGTGGGGGGATGGCTGAGAGATGTGATGAGGGGTTTAGATGTGAGGTGGGGGCTGACTGAGAGGGGTGACTTATACGGGGACAGGGATGAGAAGGGTTGTCTCTCGCACGGCCTGGGTGTTTTTTCTCTCTCTCTCTTTCATAGTCGTGATGTAGTAGGGTTTGGGAGGGTAGCTTATGGACCTCGAACCCTGGGATATGACAAGTATATTCTCTCTCTCTATTTCAAACCCTGATGGTCAGTCCTAGCAAAGACTGGGAAAGTTCAAACAATCTTAATTACCTTTAAATGAGGCTGGATTATTAATTACCTTTAAATGAGGTAGGATTATGAAGAAGTTAACAATTTTTTTCTAAAAAATCAGTTACTTCATTTGAATATTGAATTAGGCAAAGTTCAAACAATCTTCCTTAAAACAAAGTTCGATCATTAATTACCTTAAAAAACACAAAGCCCATTAATTACCTTTTAACCAGAGTTCAAACAATCTTAATTACCTGTAAACGAATTACCTTTAAATGACGCAGGATTATTAATTACCTTTAAATGAGGTGGGATTATGAAGAAGTTAACAATAATTTTCTAAAAAATCAGTTTCTTCATTTGAATATTGAATTAGCCAAAGTTCAAACAATCTTAATTACCTCTGAGATCCAGCGCTATCATACATCACATTACAACAATATCATACATTACATTACAACACTATCATGCATCACATTACAACGCTATCATACAACGCTATCATACATCACATTACAACACTATCATGCATCACATTACAACAATATCATACATCACATTAAAGTGCTAGCATACATCACATTACAACACTATCATACATTACATTACAACACTATCATACATCACATTACAACACTATCATACATCACATTACAACACTATCATACATTACATTACAACACTATCATAAATCACATTACAACACTATCATACATCTCATTACAACACTATCATACATCACTTTACAACAATATCATACATCACATTAAAGTTCCATCATACATCACATTAAAGTGCCATCATACATCACATTACAACACTATCATACATCACATTACAGTACTATCATACATCACATTACAACACTATCATACGTCACATTACAACACTATCATACATCACATTACAACACTATCATACATCAAATTACAACACTATCATACGTCACATTACAGTACTAGCATACATCACATTACAACACTATCATAATCATACAACATTACAACACTTAATCACTACATACACATTAAAGTACTATCATACATCACATTAAAGTACTATCATACATCACATTACAACACTATCATACATCACTTTACAACAATATCATACATCACATTACAGTACTATCATACATCACATTACAACACTATCATACATCACATTACAACACTATCATACATCACATTACAACGCTATCATACATCACATTACAACTGATGGGTGGATGAAGCGCCTAGTTGACTGAGAGGGGGAACTTATATGAGGACAGGGATGAGAAGGGTTGTCTCTCGTATGGTCTGGCTGTTTTTTCTTCCTCTCTCTTTCATCATCGTTACGTAGCGTATAGAGCCTATGGGTAGGGCTGTAAGGTGCTCACACGTTAAAGTGTGTCAGGGTAGGCTTGACGTAGTGACTGAGGTGCACAGGTGTGGCAGCTGCACTTGAAAGAGCCATATATTCTCATAACAGTCAAGGTATACGAGAAATATTTTATCTAATTCACGAACTTTATAACATAAATTTCTTTCTAAGTGACATGCTTAGAATCATGATAATTTGTGTTGAGTAGTTTTCACATTGAGGGTTTAGATCCGTGTACTTTGTGGGACCGGGTAATCTATTTACTGGGACAACAGCGTCCTTCAATTGACACTCAATAATAAACCTGGTTGACCTAGTGGTCTAGGGTTCAATCCTCGGTCCTGGCACAGGTTTATCTGTTTACCAAACCCTTCTTTCACCTCTGACAAGACATTTTGTGAATGTGAGGAATGCCAGGCCTCCACCGTGGTTCGGATTCCACGTTAAACTGTAGGTCCTTCATTTCATCTCACAATCACCCTACCATTACACATTAGCGTAAGTGCGTATAACCCGAATGGGTAGTAAGGACGCGCTGCTAATAATAATATTTTAATAGTACATTTTACATCATTAACTAACAATACAAGGTTCGAACCTCACTCCCAGGATAATTGTACTTAATCTACACCTCGTAAGACCTAAGTTAATAATCTTTAAAAAAGATTTGTTTACATCATTAACTAACAATACAAGGTTCGAACCTCACTCCCAGGATAATTGTGCTTAATCTACTCCTCGTAAGACCTGAGTCAATAATCATCGAATGAATAGTTTTTGAAAAGAGTTTAAAAAAGAATTGTTTACATCATTACTCTCTCTCTCTCTCTCTCTCTCTCCTCGAGATGATTACCAAAACACCCTGATGGTCTGACTTCAATCCTCAATCCTGACAAAGATCGGGAATTAAGGTTAAATAACTTCTGTATGTTTTCAATCCTTACTCCTGACAAGTATTATTCTCTTTCTCTTTCTCTCTCTCTCGAGATGATTACCAAAACACCCTGATGGTCTGACTTCAATCCTCAGTCCTGACAAAGATCGGGAATTAAGGTTAAATATCTTCTGTATGTTTTCAATCCTTACTCCTGACAAGTATTATTCTCTCTCTCTCTCTCTCTCTCTCTCTCTCAAGATGATTACCAAAACACCCTGATGGTATGTCTTCAATCCTCAGTACTGGCAAAGATCGGGAATTAAGCTTAAATATCTTTTGTATGTTTTCAATCCTTAGTCCTGCTCAAGATGATTGCCAAACACCCTGATGGTCTGACTTCTATCCTCAATCCTGGTAAAAGGGTTAAATATCTTCTGCATGTTGAGGTGTAGGATTGGTGCTGACGAGCCTCGAACCATGAGGGATCGGGTTTCAATCCCTCTCTCTCTCAAACCCTGATGGTCTGACTTCAATCCTAATCTATATTAATATTCATTGAATTGTTTACAGGTTAAATGAGTTTAAAAAGACTTGTTCCTCGAACCCTATAGGATTAGGTTTCAATCCCTCTCTCTCTCTCTCTATAAGTAATAATCAATAAAAGTTAATTACATTAATCATTTTTATTTCCAATCACCATTAATTCTTTTACAAGATTCATGCGTTTAAAATTTAATTATATTAAACATTTATTTCCAATCATCATTAATTCTTTTACAAGATTCATACATTTAAAAGTTAATTACGCTTAATCTACATCTCGTAAGACCAAAGTTAATAATCTTACACGTTAAAAATATCATTGAATTGTTTAATAGTTTTTTAAAAAAAACACCTACTTGAGTCGTTTTTGAAATGAGTTTAAACACACTTTTCTTCCACCCTCGGTCAGCGAGTTTCTCTCTCTGGGAGGCGTTGATCTTAACAGGGGTTCACCTGCACCTGGCTCGCCTCATATGGTAGCTTCCCTTCCCGTCTTTGGGTTAGCTCATTATCATAGAGATGGAACGGTAGGTCTACCCTTTATTGATAAACATCGCTATGCAGTTTCTTGACGAAGAATACCTAAACGAGAATCGTTCTGCACGAGCCCCCCGAAACATGGGGTGAGGGAAGGGTACAGCTCCTGAATTATAACGTCGTCTCTCGCTTGACATAAGAACCCCTCGGTCTTTTATCTAAACATAAATTTCCAGATTCTAACAGTATTTGAAGCGAGGTCAATACGGTTTCCTTCCCTCATCTAGGATATCCCAATCATTAAAAGTTAGATGCGAGCAAAGTTATAATCAGAAATTCTTTTACAAGATTCATACATTTAAGTAACTTAAGTCAATAATCATTGAATTGTTTACAGGTTAAATGAGTTTAAAAAGAATTGTTTACATCATTAAGTAACAATACAAGGTTCGAACCTCACTCCCAGGATAATTGTGCTTAATCTACTCCTCGTAAGACCTAAGTTAATAATCTTTAAAAAGATTTGTTTACATCATTAACTAACAATACAAGGTTCGAACCTCACTCCCAGGATAATTGTGCTTAATCTACGTCTCGTAAGACCTAAGTTAATAATCTTTAAAAAGATTTGTTTACATCATTAACTAACAATACAAGGTTCGAACCTCACTCCCAGTATAATTGTGATTAATCTACTCCTCGTAAGACCTAAGCCAATAATCATTGAATTGTTTTCAGGTTAAATGTAGATATTTTTTGAAAACGAAGTCTTTCAAAGATTCTTTCTCACATGGCCTTAGTCTTTCAAGGCTTTACATCATTCCAGTTACTTTGTAGCAATTATTGCTCCAAGTCAACAAAATGGGGACAGTCAAGCATAATATTTCACTTACCCAATACCACTAATCTGGCCGAGCACCGTGCGCAAACAAACACCCGACTACACGAACCACAAGTGAACAACTGCCAAGACTGAGCCGAGTTCTGCCTCTCGCCACCAGAGCCCGGCACCACCGCTAACATAATCAGTCCGCCCAACTTCAAGAAACGAGAACAAGATGGTAACTGCCAGGCGTTGCCAGAATAATATGGAATGTTCTTCTGCCCGCGCGCCCCCCTTCCTTTGTGCCTATCCTGTTCGATGAGTGAGCCATATAAAAGACCATCCGTCGAGGAAGACGCCACTCTTGGACTTGGCTGCGACCATGTAGGGATAAGCGTCGGCGTAAAGGACATATTATATTAATGTAAGAATAAAATCCAATTTCGGTTAAATGTAAATTTGGGAACTAGTCAAAATTCTTTTTAGATCTTTTATCAAATTTAATTATAATGTATTTGGGTTAATCTTCGTCTTTTGATATATTTTATAATGAGCGTATTGTAAAGTCAGGCATCTTCTATATTATGAATATTAGGCATTATGCGCGAACTTTATTCTCAACCAAGTAACTTTTTTGTCTCTATTGTAAATATGGCACTTTGGGTTTGGTAAACATTAAGGCGGGAAAGTGTTTGGAATATGGTGCTGAGAATTTCAATGTTAGCAGAATGGAGTATTGCACTAGATTATTATATAGATCAACTTAACTTTATATATTTTTTTTTACTAGTTTCTCGATTGTTGTTTTTAGGATAGTTTTGTCATTATCTTTTTGTGCTAAAATAGTAACAAATAAACAAACTTAATGGGGCAATGTTAGGAAATATCCTTGATACTTATAATTGTATTATACTCCTTGTTTAGGACATAGGCTAAAGCTTTTGTGAGTTACGCTAGTAGGTTGTTAGCGTTAAAGTTTAATGGTAGTGGTATGAGGTATTTTGATGGAACTAAAACTTTTAGTAACAGGTGGCTTTGTGCAACAACATCAAAAATGTGTTAGTTTGGTAAGATTATTTACTATATGACGTATGATCATATTAAGTTAATGTTATGCATCAATAATTGTCTTTACGTAATATGTTTAGGGTACTTAATAAATAATGTAACGATTAGAAGGAAAAGAGTAAATATTTATGGAACTATATTTTTTTTTGGATAATATGTATATAACTGAATTATTAAATACTCTTCAAATAATATGCTTATTATTTAATAAAGTTTGGCATTAATTAAAGCTAAATGATTCTAAGGCTTGAAGTTATTCTATTTCATAAATACGCCATATTATCCCTATGTCTAGAAAAGGTGCGAGGGATTAGCCTTCAACCTTTTTATATATTGATATGTCAGGTAACCAGTGAAGGTGGACCGTGTTTTCCCGCTACTCATAAGAGTGAGTGGCGTGCACTGGGGACATGCTAAATGTCCAGCATTTTATAATTCACAACTTAGGATATTCACTCTGCGCGCTCCTCTATATTCTATTTTATTTCCCTTGAACTGTAGATTTTGTTTATATTTATGTTTTGTATCCCTCTAGTTTGGAGCTTTGGGATTACAACTTCATTTGAATATTGAATTAGCCAAAGTTCAAACAATCTTAGTTACCATTAAATGAATTACCTTTAAATGAGGATGTAACAAGGAGATTGGTTAAATACACTCTCTTCAACTCCTCCCCTAGTAGGATCGTAAAAGTTCTGCATGTGTAGATTTAAACCATTCCTAAATCAGTTACTTCATTTGAATATTGAATTAGCCAAGATAATAAATGACTGAACTAAGGTAATTAATATTAACTAAGCAAACGCCTTTAAACTTTGATGAGTATGATGATAAATAATAGTCTAGTGAGTATAGTAAAAGATATAATGTTAGGATATCGTAGATGAAAGTTCTAATTGATTTAAACTGTACTTTGTGTCTAATAAATCTTAAGTGTTAAGCTGGTTCGAACCTTGTATTGTCAGTTAATGATGTAAACAAATCTTTTTAAAGATTTTTAAAGATTATTAACTTATACCACAGAACTAACATTATACTATCATCATACACGCTACCGGGGTAACCTGGTGGTATAGGGGTTAGGTGTCGGACTTCTATGCTGGCGGCCAGGGTTCGATCCTCGGTCCCGGCACAGATTTATCTGATTACCAAACCCTTCCTTCACCTCTGACAAGACATCTTGTGAATGTGAGGAATGCCAGGCCTACACCGTGGTTCGGATTCCACGTTAAACTGTAGGTCCTTCATTTCATCTCGCAATCACCCTACCATTACACATTAGCGTAAGTAAGACGTGGTGCTAATAATAATAATATTGCTAATATAGTATTACCAATCGAATAAAAATGACTTGCCAAAAGGTTATCATTAGTGACTTTCAGCCAATGCTTGCAATGAAGAACCCTCTGTCACCTACAGTCCTATTGTATACGAGCATTAGTAACTTTTTTTAAGCTGTCATCAATGTTGTAAGAAATATTGTGTGTAAAGAGGGACGTAAACAAAACATATCTGGCTTATAATAAAGTGTATATAGTTTTATTACAAGTATTTATTCTTCTGAAAACAATGTTTTGTTAATCATGACGTAGTAGCAATATGGACAAGAATTTTGCTGTATATAAAATTCTTATTCAACTTTGACCTGGAAGGTTGGGACTCAGCTCATGCTCTTACCCTGAGCTATCCAGGATTCACCCCGTGCCCATGGTGAATGACCATATTTTAAGGCAGAGTCATTGATGGACGGGTGGAAGTCTTCAGCTTATAAACATGTGATTATATGGATTATAAGCCATCAGAAAATGCAGCCACCTGCGTCTCGGTAGTTGGCATTATGCAGCCGATTGATACAATTATGGGTAGTTAGACTCAGTATAAATGAGAATAATACTTGTCAGGACTAAGGATTGAAAACATACAGAAGATATTTAACCTTAATTCGTAATCTTTGGTCAGGACTGAGGATTGAAGTCATACCATGGGGTGTTTTGGCAATCATCTCGAGAGAGAGAGAATAATACTTGTCAGGACTAAGGATTGAAAACATACAGAAGATATTTAACCTTAATTCGTAATCTTTGGTCAGGACTGAGGATTGAAGTCAGACCATTAGGCTGTTTTGGCAATCATCTTGAGAGAGAGAGAGAGAATAATACTTGTCAGGACTAAGGATTGAAAACATACAGAAGATATTTAAACTTTGGTCAGGACTGAGGATTGAAGTCAGACCATCAGAGTGTTTTGCTAATCATCTTGAGAGAAAGAGAGAGAGAGAGAGAATAATACTTGTCAGGACTAAGGATTGAAAACATACAGAAGATATTTAACCTTAATTCGTAATCTTTGGTCAGGACTGAGGATTGAAGTCATACCATGGGGTGTTTTGGCAATCATCTTGAGAGAGAGAGAATAATACTTGTCAGGACTAAGGATTGAAAACATACAGAAGATATTTAACCTTAATTCGTAATCTTTGGTCAGGACTGAGGATTGAAGTCAGACCATCAGGGTGTTTTGGTAATCATCTTGAGAGAGAGAGAGAGAGAGAGAGAATAATACTTGTCAGGACTAAGGATTGAAAACATACAGAAGATATTTAACCTTTGGTCAGGACTGAGGATTGAAGTCAGACCATCAGGGTGTTTTGGTAATCATCTTGAGAGAGAGAGAGAGAATAATACTTGTCAGGACTAAGGATTGAAAATATACAGAAGATATTTAACCTTTGGTCAGGACTGAGGATTGAAGTCAGACCATCAGAGTGTTTTGTTAATCATCTTGAGAGAGAGAGAGAGAGAGAGAATAATACTTGTCAGGACTAAGGATTGAAAACATACAGAAGATATTTAACGTTAATTCGTAATCTTTGGTCAGGACTGAGGATTGAAGTCAGACCATCAGGTTGTTTTGGTAATAATCTTAAGAGAGAGAGAGAGAGAGAGAGAATACTTGTCAGGAGTAAGGATTGAAAACATACAGAAGATATTTAACCTTTGGTCAGGACTGAGGATTGAAGTCAGACCATCAGGGTGTTTTGGCAATCATCTTGAGAGAGAGAGAGAATAATACTTGTCAGGACTAAGGATTGAAAACATACAGAAGATATTTAACCTTTGGTCAGGACTGAGGATTGAAGTCAGACCATCAGAGTGTTTTGGTAATCATCTTGAGAGAGAGAGAGAGAGAATAATACTTGTCAGGACTAAGGATTGAAAACATACAGAAGATATTTAACCTTTGGTCAGGACTGAGGATTGAAGTCAGACCATCAGGGTGTTTTGGCAATCATCTTGAGAGAGAGAGAGAGAGAATAATACTTGTCAGGACTAAGGATTGAAAACATACAGAAGATATTTAACCTTTGGTCAGGACTGAGGATTGAAGTCAGACCATCAGAGTGTTTTGCTAATCATCTTGAGAGAGAGAGAGAGAGAATAATACTTGTCAGGACTAAGGATTGGAAACATACAGAAGATATTTAACCTTAATTCGTAATCTTTGGTCACGACTGAGGATTGAAGTCAGACCATCAGGGTGTTTTGGTAATCATCTTGAGAGAGAGAGAGAGAATAATACTTGTCAGGACTAAGGATTGAAAACATACAAAAGATATTTAACCTTTGGTCAGGACTGAGGATTGAAGTCAGACCATCAGGGTGTTTTGGTAATCATCTTGAGAGAGAGAAAGAGAGAGAGAGAGAGAATAATACTTGTCAGGACTAAGGATTGAAAACAGGGTTCCTACAGTATTTGTAAAAATATTCTCCCTGACTTTTCCCTGACTTTCCCTGACTATTTTCCCAAGTTCCCTGACCAATTTCTCATAAAATTTCCATTATAACTTTACGGTACTATACACGTGAAAATATTAATTTAAATAAATTTATTTCGGCCTCCTCCCCCCTTACAGCCGACCTTGCCTCACCTCTCATGGAAGAATAAGAAAGCAGACATCTTGCCAATCAGTTGAGGGAAAATGATGGAAAAATAATCCCTATCAAAAATTTGTAACAAACTTGATTCCCTTTGGTATCATGTGCAGAAATACGTATTAAATAACAGGCCACTAAGAACATACTAAAGAGTTTGGTATCATTACAGTTTTATTTTACCTAAACTGTACATTTCCTGAACTGAATAGCTTACAACAGGAACTCTGTCTGCTTTCATATTATTCATGTCTCAAGTCAATTTTATTTTTATTAAAATTATCACTATAGTCATACAATAAGAAACTATGTTATATTTAATAAAGTGAAGCTTGCTTCTTCTTCAGTTCTTGCAACTCCACGTCTATTGCTTCTCGTTTCTCTTCAGTTGCCATCATTAATTTTTTTCTTTCTCCTTCTAAATCTTTAACTTGTATATCTAATTTCCTCTTTTCTGCCTTCTTCTTGTCTTTTTCACTTTTTTCTTGCTTCTTCATCTCTAAGTATTCATGATAGCGTTTCCGAGCACCTCTCACGTAATCCAACATCTTTTTGCTAATGTGTATATTTTTAATCCCTCCTGCTTCTTGTATCTCATCATGAATGTGACGCTGTGCAATTACTGTCTTTTCATGCATGTTTTCAACCAGTAAAGATTTATTGACTGAAAAACCACCTTCAACAGTTGCATTCCCATGCGACAAGACAAGGCAAATCTTTATTACTTCCCAAAGATGTTTGTAGTTTGCTTCTCCTATTAGAAAGCTACCATAAATAGTGTCAAGTCCTACTTCATCACTAAACTGATCACAAGGACGAAATATTTCTTGAAGCTCAGATTTTTTGAGGTTGCAAAAATGCAAGTATTCTTTCTTGGCATTTTCAGCCAGAACATCATTTATGATGTTGGCATGGTTGAGTTCCTCCAAAAGAAAAGAAAATCTCTTCTGGGCCAGTTGAGGTGAATGTTGAATAACACAAGGATCCAATGAAGACAAACCTCTCACAGCTTTCTGTTTTAAGGGACTTTTTTCTTGTAGTTTTGCAATCATGGTGGTTAACATACTGCGGCACTCATGTATAAATTCTAATTTTTGTCTTTCTGTTACTGTGATCGCAGTTTCTCCTAACAAACGTTTTGTTGCAAATCCTATATCAATATTTTTGCTAAGGATCAAATTTTCTGATTTTTTTGTGTCAATAGACAGTAACTTTGGACCCGTGCACTTCATAAGATCAGGTTTCACACAACGATTCATAAGGTATCTTAGAAGTTTCTCTACAGCTTCAAAAAGATATGGAGTCATTGGTTTTGATGTCTGGAACCGTTGCAGGAAAGGCTGACATTCATCTGCAATTGTCTTGCAGAACGCTAGTTTACACTTTAGGAATGGATCACAGGCTGCTCTTTTCAGTGTCTCTACAGGTTTTGTTTTAGGAAGTTTTGCTTCTTTGAGAAACTTAATAACATGGTCCCAAATTTGTAATGCCCTTTGAAAGCACTTCACATTCTCTAACCAACGCACACCACAGAACTTCAATGGAAAAGTTGTACACCCTGTCAACTGGGTGAACAATGCTCGACGAGCTGGAGAGTCAGTGAACAGGTAGTACATGTGACGTAATAAGCTACTTATATCCCAATCAACAGACTCTACTCCTGTTCTCAAGGAACCATGAACAACATGAAGCCCACATGTTCCCAGATTTAGCAAACTACATACTTCATTGTCTGTTACAGATTTGAGGTGTTCCTGAAGAAGTGTTATAAACTTTAAATTGACATTTGGGCCATCCATTGACACTTTATCAACTTAGAGAGTGGAAGAGGAGAAATACCATCCAGAAAATGCTTCAGTAATTCTTCAGCAGTGCTCCTATCGAAAAACACACTGTTTAAGTAACGACTGATGACTTTATGATTTTCCTTGTCCCAGAATCTAATTACAATGTCCATCTGTCCTCTTTGAATAACTTTATTCAATGCCTCATCAAAACAAATTACAAAGTTGTTACATGATTTTAGGCGGTCCAGTAAATTATTATGAAAGAATGGAGCCAAGCCATGCACAATGAAGTATGCAGCCTTGTCTCCACCAAGGGTAAAGGCATTGGCAATGGAACACTCGGGAAACATCAATTGAAAAATTGTACTTAAATTATTGCACGAATTGAAAGACATTTTTTTGTCAACAACTTGCATAGCCCAAATGACTTCCGCCTTAGTTATATCATCTTTTATAACAAAAGTGTTATGGTTTCTTTGAGGCACTACACTAATTTCACTTTTAGCAACAGCTTCCTTCTGCGACGTTACGATTTTCGATGAAACAGAAAAACTCTTCGAGCAACCAGCAGAATCATCACTAGGTAGAATGTCTTTGTGTGCCAGAGATTCTCTTGAAACTGGGGAGCTCGATGAACCTGAATCACTTGACTTTTTTGAAAAAAAAGTCAACAGAGAGCGTTGATTTGTCAAAGTTTCAAGAGTTTTGATATGAGTTGGTCCTTTTGCATGGGAAGCTAATGCTTGCTTTCCCATATTACTTAAGTTTATAATTTTTTTGCACACTTTACAAAATGCCTGCAGCTTATTACTTTCAACACCACTTATCCAGTATGAGAATTCAGGAAAATGGTCTGGGCTTAGCCAGAGCTGGTTAAAAACTGTTTTTTTTGTTAGACATTGCTGGTGTAGTCTAATCAGTCCTGGTGCACTGTATCAAACTATAACGATGACAAACCTTGAACAAGAACAAAAACAAGTGATCACTAAAGTTAAAAGAATTGTCATGTGCAGGCTAGGAGACCTCTGCGTTCACATTCTGAAATAAAATGCTACCAAAACTTGTGTTAGGGCAAGTTTGAGCATGGTAAGTGCCCCTCAGCTTTCTTCATTGGGGCAGTGGCTTATGACGCAGTAAATAGAAAAAATATTTTCTTTGTTTTTTCTAAGTGTGACATGAAGACATGAATTGTCATTTCCCTGACTTTCCCTGACCTTTTTAAAGCTTCCCTGACTTTCCCTGACTATTATTTTTTTCCCTGACTTTCCCTGACTTTCCCTGACTTTCCAGAGCGTAGGAACCCTGGAAAACATACAGGAGATATATAACCTTTGGTCAGGACTGAGGATTGAAGTCAGACCATCAGGGTGTTTTGGTAATCATCTTGAGAGAGATAATAATACTTGTCAAGACTAAGGATGGAAAACATACAGAAGATATTTAACCTTTGGTCAGGACTGAGGATTGAAGTCAGACCATCAGAGTGTTTTGCTAATCATCTTGAGAGAGAGAGAGAGAGAGAATAATACTTGTCAGGACTAAGGATTGAAAACATACAGAAGATATTTAACCCTTGGTCAGGACTGAGGATTGAAGTCAGACCATCAGAGTGTTTTGGTAATCATCTTGAGAGAGAGAGAAAATAATACTTGTCAGGACTAAGGATTGAAAACATACAGAAGATATTTAACGTTAATTCGTAATCTTTGGTCAGGACTGAGGATTGAAGTCAGACCATCAGGGTGTTTTAGTAATCATCTTAAGAGAGAGAGAGAAAATAATACTTGTCAGGACTAAGGATTGAAAACATACAGAAGGTATTTAACCTTTGGTCATGACTGAGGATTGAAGTCAGACCATCAGGGTGTTTTGGCAATCATCTTGAGAGAGAGAGAGAATAATACTTGTCAGGACTAAGGATTGAAAACATACAGAAGATATTTAACCTTTGGTCAGGACTGAGGATTGAAGTCAGACCATCAGGGTGTTTTGGTAATCATCTTGAGAGAGAGAGAGAGATTGAATAATACTTGTCAGGACTAAGGATTGAAAACATACAGAAGATATTTAACCCTTGGTCAGGACTGAGGATTGAAGTCAGACCATCAGAGTGTTTTGGTAATCATCTTGAGAGAGAGAGAGAATAATACTTGTCAGGACTAAGGATTGAAAACATACAGAAGATATTTAACGTTAGTTCGTAATCTTTGGTCAGGACTGAGGATTGAAGACAGACCATCAGGGTGTTTTGGTAATCATCTTAAGAGAGAGAGAGAAAATAATACTTGTCAGGACTAAGGATTGAAAACATACAGAAGATATTTAACCTTTGGTCAGGACTGAGGATTGAAGTCAGACCATCAGAGTGTTTTGGCAATCATCTTGAGAGAGAGAGAGAGAATAATACTTGTCAGGAATAAGGATTGAAAACATACAGAAGATATTTAACCTTTGGTCAGGACTGAGGATTGAAGTCAGACCATCAGAGTGTTTTGGTAATCATCTTGAGAGAGAGAGAGAGAATAATACTTGTCAGGACTAAGGATTGAAAACATACAGAAGATATTTAACCTTTGGTCAGGACTGAGGATTGAAGTCAGACCATCAGGGTGTTTTGGCAATCATCTTGAGAGAGAGAGAGAGAATAATACTTGTCAGGACTAAGGATTGAAAACATACAGAAGATATTTAACCTTTGGTCAGGACTGAGGATTGAAGTCAGACCATCAGAGTGTTTTGTTAATCATCTTGAGAGAGAGAGAGAGAGAATAATACTTGTCAGGACTAAGGATTGAAAACATACAGAAGATATTTAACCTTAATTCGTAATCTTTGGTCACGACTGAGGATTGAAGTCAGACCATCAGGGTGTTTTGGTAATCATCTTGAGAGAGAGAGAGAGAATAATACTTGTCAGGACTAGGGATTGAAAACATACAGAAGATATTTAACCTTTGGTCAGGACTGAGGATTGAAGTCAGACCATCAGGGTGTTTTGGTAATCATCTTGAGAGAGAGAGAGAGAGAGAGAGAGAGAGAGAGAGAATAATACTTGTCAGGACTAAAGATTGAAAACATACAGAAGATATTTAACTTTTGGTCAGGACTGAGGATTGAAGTCAGACCATCAGGGTGTTTTGGTAATCATCTTGAGAGAGAGAATAATACTTGTCAGGACTAAGGATTGAAAACATGCAGAAGATATTTAACCTTTGGTCAGGACTGAGGATTGAAGTCAGACCATCAGAGTGTTTTGCTAATCATCTTGAGCCAGCCTCTACTCCCATCCACATACTATAGCCCTACGTCACACTGTTGAAAGAGAGATAACCCTGACCCCTCACCTCTCTCTGTCTGATGAGAGAGAGGGAGAACCCTGACTCATCACCTCTCTCTGTCATCCGTGTGCTAGACAACCTGGGTCCTCACCTTTAAATGGGGTAGGATTATTAAGAAATTAACAATATTTTTTCTAAAAAATCAGTTACTTCATTTGAATATTGAATTAGCCAAAGTTCAAACAATCTTAAACATTTATTTCCTACGGATGCATAGAACTTTCATCCTGTAAAGGAATACTAGGCTGATTTTTGTATGAGTACCGATTCACAGTCGCGGCTCTTAACCTCTTTTTTAACGTGCAACATATGTCAATTAACTCTGTGATAAAGTCAGCTAGGAATGGTAAATTTACACAAACATTATTGCACGTGGATCATTTCTGATTAAACACTAATGGAGATAAAGAGTTAATAGAAGTTCCTAATACTGAATATTGTTGAAATATTAAATGATATTTGGATAAAAACTGTATTTAAAAGGCCATTTTTGTCCATTTTAGAATAGCTTCACAGATAAGCGCTGTGCACGAATCTTTACTCTCTCATAATAGAGACATATTACAGTTATTAACAAGATACTTTTTGCTTTGTCCACCATCGTCACCGCGGAAAATGCCCAGTAATCATTCAAATACGAATGCACTGCACACATTTCTGGCATATTTTGCTATTTTATTTTCCCCTTTACTCCCAAACCTCGCGCGAGCCGGGAGCTGATTTGGGTCTGCTATGACGACCGCGAAACCGACGTGATGCGGTTGTAAGTAACCTGCATTTGATCGATAGTAATAGTGTTGTAATGTGATGTATTATAGTGTTCTAATGTGATGTATGATAGTACTGTAATATGAAGCATGATAGTACTGTAATATGAAGCATGATAGTGTTGTATTGAAATGTATGATAGTGTTGTAATGTGATGTATGATAGTATTGTAATGTGATGTATGATAGTACTGTAATGTGACGTATGATAGTGTTGTAATGTGATGTATGATAGTATTGTAATGTAATGTATGATATTGTTGTAAAGTGATGTATGATAGTGTTGTAATGTGATGTATGATAGTACTGTAATGTGATGTATGATAGTGTTGTAATGTGATGTATGATAGTGTTGTAATGTGACGTATGATAGTGTTGTAATATGAAGCATGATAGTACTGTAATGTAATGTATGATAGTGTTGTAATGTGATGTATGATAGTGTTGTAATTTGATGTATGATATTGTTGTAAAGTGATGTATGATAGTGTTGTAATGTGATGTATGATAGTGTTGTAATGTGATGTATGATAGTGTTGTAATGTAATCTATGATAATGTTGTAATGTGATGTATGCTAGCACTTTAATGTGATGTATGATATTGTTGTAATGTGATGTATGATAGTGTTGTAATGTGATGTATAATAGCGTTGTATGATAGCGTTGTAATGTGATGCATGATAGTGTTGTAATGTGATGTATGATATTGTTGTAATGTGATGTATGATAGCGCTGGATCTCAGAGGTAATTAAGATTGTTTGAACTTTGGCTAATTCAATATTCAAATGAAGAAACTGATTTTTTAGAAAATTATTGTTAACTTCTTCATAATCCCACCTCATTTAAAGGTAATTAATAATCCTGCGTCATTTAAAGGTAATTCGTTTAAAGGTAATTAAGATTGTTTGAACTGTGGTTAAAAGGTAATTAATGGGCTTAGTGTTTTTTAAGGTAATTAATGATCGAACTTTGTTTTAAGGAAGATTGTTTGAACTTTGCCTAATTCAATATTCAAATGAAGTAACTGATTTTTTAGAAAAAAATTGTTAACTTCTTCATAATCCTACCTCATTTAAAGGTAATTAATAATCCAGCCTCATTTAAAGGTAATTAAGATTGTTTGAACTTTCCCAAACTTTGCTAGGACTGACCATCAGGGTTTGAAAGAGAGAGAGAGAATATACTTGTCATATCCCAGGGTTCGAGGTCCATAAGCTACCCTCCCAAACCCACTACATCACGACTATGAAAGAGAGAGAGAGAAAAAACACCCAGGCCGTGCGAGAGACAACCCTTCTCATCCCTGTCCCCGTATAAGTCACCCCTCTCAGTCAGCCTCCCACACCTCACATCTAAACCCCTCATCACATCTCTCAGCCATCCCCCCACCTCACGCAGCATCCGCTAATGTGTCCTCGTATCTGCACCAAAAAAAACAGAGCTGCTCCACACCCCCTCACCCCTCTACCTCACATCTCTCATGTGTCCCCGTATCTGCACCATGTTTAACGAAGGTATAAGAAAAAAACCAGGTGCTCCACACCCACTCCCTCACGACATCGAGTGCTCCAACCCTTCTCATCCCCCCCCTCCCCCCCATTATGCAAATGAGTCACAGAATACCGCACCAAAAAAATAAGTCTCCCCATCACATCTCTCAGTAATCCCCCTACCTCCTCACCTCACATCAACATATCTATCGTCACATCTCAGGAACCCTCCAACTCTTCAAAATTATGTAAATGAGTGTCCCCGTATCTGCACTTCTCCCTTACTCGCTGTCCAACTACTATCAATTTTTTCTGCACTTTTTACCTAATGTATAATCTCCCACACTCGTATCTTAGTCCAGGGTTTCTTCAGTGACTGCTCTATACCCTCTTAGAACTTATTTACGGTAACATAAAACGTTTCTTTGTCATTCAACTCACTAATTATATCTCCTAAAACACTTTCACTCCCATTTGAAACAGCAGAAAAATCACTTTTTGAATCATACTCCACGCTGGTCAGTAAGACGGCTATGGTATCAGTGCCAAACAAATACCTGAACCAGAGGAAAGACAGTGTTCAGGGGAAGTCTTACAACATGGCTGGACGTGTTAGTCTTCAGTGCCAAACAAATACCTGAACCAGAGGAAAGACAGTGTTCAGGGGAAGTCTTACAACATCTGAGTGGCTGGACCACGGTTGTTAATGACCCTTTTTATAAAACGTCTGAAGTTGTGACAACCTTATTGTGGTAAAATGTTTCCATCACATTAAGACTAGAGGTATCTAGTCGTTTTACAAAAAGGATATGTCTTCTCAACCTAATTGAGATAAAAACTTTTTCTCTACAAAAAGGTGGCATTTTGTAAAAACCTAGTACTATTATAATAAAGCTGACTATACAAAGTTTCTGCGACATATACATAATTATGACAAACTTGTTCCCTTTTTTATCTTAACATCTGCTAAGTGATATTGAAGTGAAGACGTCTGCCTAGTTAACTTCACTACTTTAGTAATTGTAAACATAAAGGCATTTTCTTCAAAAAGCTTATCACGAATGGGACCTTTACTCAAATATCAAGAATAAATTCATTTATGCTAGTACATCAAAGTCTAGGTGGATGTAAAATTTACAAATCACCACCAATTCATGTATTCTTGCTAGTGATTTATATAGTCACGATACCCTTGAAGGTAATATACAAGCTGAGGATAACATTACTCTATATTATGTCATGAATTATACAGTCACAATAAACTTAACAATATCTGATACAAACTGTATATAATAATACGGTTTATTTTCATTCGATAATTATTTGTATTGCTTAGAGGGTGGGCCAGTGGCTCTACATTCTTTCAACATTTAAGTTAAGCACAGGCAAATAAGACCCTTACTCTGAGTGTTGGCATAAAACTATCAAATATTTTGGAAAAATTGTGTGACACTTCCCCTTTACAAATAGAGCTAAGACACTAACGCGACACTTATTTTTTGTAATTAAATGTGAATTAATATTTATATTTTAGGAATGATCTGCAGCGCCTTCTTATGGGGCTTTTTATCTGACACGTTGGGCCGCCAGAAACTACTTGTGGTTGGGTTCTTCTTGGATGCTACTTGTGGTTTCATATCCAGCTTATCGCAAAACTTTGGTGTTCTTGTGGTGTTCCGATTCTTCTCAGGATTCATGTATGTCAACTTGATAACCTAATACAACCCTCTAATTCATCAAAAAGATAGTTAAATTCTCAGATATATTTTGTCTAGTAATAATGTCAACACATAAATGTATTTTTAGAATGTATATATTAATTTACTGACCAAAAAACTCATAAAAACCAATTTAGTGGACAGCGTCAACCTGGCCAGGTCAGCTAGTCAGCGATCACCGACCAGAATGAGCTGACATCCCTAAAGGGGGCCCACGGCAGATATACTACGCCAATTTGTCTTCTGTTCGTGGTGTGATTTTCTTCAGGGGAACGTAATAAAATCTCTTGCCCCATAATAGAGTCTCACAAATTTGAAACAACGATGTTCCCCCCCATCCTATACAAGTTTGAGGTGAAGAAGTGTTCCGATATCCCTTCTCAGAGAAAACAGTTCCTTGTATTCCGACATTGGTACGAGAAGAGAGATTCCATGGAGAGGGTTTTATACACAAATTGTAATATAAAAATAAAAAAGTTATTGGATCAAAATTTAATTTTTAGAAATCCTCAGGTATCAGTCGTTTATAGTTCTATGGTGGATAGATGGTACACAAGATGCCATAATGTATCAGTTAGCTCAAGGCCGTAGCCAACCAATAATAGCAGGGCGGTTTGGCAGGCCCATCCCCAATTGACGCAGGCTAGAAACAATTCTTAATAAAAAACAACTCTAGAAGCTATCTGAAGTGTTTTAATGGTAACACAGCCCTCTAACTGCCGGAGGCTAGGAAAAATTTATATATTTAAACAACTCTAGAAGAACTTTAAGTGTTTTCTATGGTAGCATGACCCCCTACCTGCTGAAGGCAAGGAAAAATGATAAATATTAAACACCTCTAGAAGCTCTCTGAAGTGCTTTTTATGGTAACACAGCCCCTAATTTGTACTTGTACATTAATTTAGATATTAATTGAACCATAAATAAATCCATAATATATTTTGTTCATAAAATATTGGAGGGGGGGGAGGGGGTGTATACTTAAATTTTTCTGCACTTAATAGTAGTGGATGATTCTAACGGTAACGAATTTTTTAAATTGTTTTAGTCATGGCTTAACAAATTAAGAATTCAAATTTGAAATATTTTCGCATGTTCATTTAATGGAGTGGGTAGTATTAAGGCAATGGCATTCCAAACTATTTAAATATCAAAAATTCCTCACACTTTGTATGGGTAATGTCTTCACTATATTAATGGCTGATTCCACTGCTAATTGTAATATAGTAGTAAATTTGTTTGGATTGTCGAGGAGTCCTCCAATAAGTGGTGACACTCCATAAAGTGGTGATAAATTGAATCGCTTAAAAAAGATAGGAACCAGGTGTTAGTGGAGTAAACAAAAGGCTCTTTAACGGGTTTAAAAGAAACTGAGAGTGAATACTGTAGATTCATAACGATTGTTTATTCTTATTTTCTCTCGGCATTACAAAAAAAAAAGGCACTTCTAACTTTCCCATGAACATGACTGAGTGTACTTAATATTAGCAGAAACATACCATTTTGATCATATTTGAGATAGGAAAGAACGTATCATTGATAAGTTGTAGTGCTAATAAAAATTTAAAAAAATTATTTGAAATTTAATTTTATAAAATAAATATTTTTTGAGCTATAATCAAATAAATATATATGTATATATTATTTTATTCTGGTCTTTGAAATCTGAAATTGACTGTTTTCTTCTTTGGTGGACACAGATGACCTCAATTTTTCTGTAACACTATATTATTTTATTTATGCTCTTTGGTGTAGTGTTTCTGCAACAATATGTGTTATTTATTTTTACACATCCTATAAGTTTTTAATAAATGTCACTATTTTGAGGTAAAAGAGTAATCATGTGCTTAGCACAGTAATATTTAATTAGTAGCTGTGAAGCAAGATAGCTTATACTGAAAAACAAAATTTTGGGTCAATACGTTACTTGGAAAATGGAGTCAAATTAAAAATTTACTGATGGAGTTAACTATTTTAGATTTATTTTCTGTGACCTCTCTACTATCAATAATTTTACAAACGTTATGAATTTGTCTAAAAGTGTGGCACACAGTTGAAACATTATTAGAGCAAATTAAAGCTAATTAAATTAATGTATTTTTTAAAACTCCTCAAAAATTTCTAAACAATTACTCAAAAGGTTTAAATAGCTTAGAGACAATTCTCTTGTAAATATGCAAGACGATTTTACTAAAATACGAATTCTAATCAAAAAAAGATTTTACGAAATGAAATTTCCCAAAAATATAAAACCCTGTATTTGGGGATTCTGCTGCTGCCCGTAGCTCCTTCTTACCCCGGCACAACTGAAAGAGAGGATATCTGTCGACAGTTAACTGAGAGAGAGCCAATATAAAACTTTCCTCCATAATACCTGCAGTTCTCTTAGCAATGATATCGGGTGTAGTGAGTCTGAAGATGGGGACGAGCTTGATGATATCTAAGACCAAGATGCTAATTTCAAACTGTGTTTGAAAGAACATTCCAGTCTCAAAATATGTTCTAAGTGTTAACGTTGAGCATTTTCTGTTTTAAATGAAATGTCAGCGTGATCCGGATTCTTCACTAACCTGAATGCCACCCCTTTCAAATGTGTAATGACACTGTACCCAAGTAGCGTGTGAGAGGGTTATTTCCCCTGAGATAACTCTCAAGACAATTTTTGTTTGTCCCCACTCGTGTTAATATATGTTGAAAAATACTATTTTCACGATCTCAACAAATATGAAATAATATTAAATAGCAGCATCCAATGAAGAGCTTAAGTTGATTACTTTAAAAAGAAACGGTTATTCTTTCCCTCAATGTTTGTTCCCAGAATTGTTGGATGCTTTTGTTCAATGACTACACATTTTAATTCGATACTGTTAGCGTCAGTGATTATGTAAATCAATTTAAAAAATTCCGAATTTATTGTTACAGCGCCAAAGGTATAACTTTTCACTTTGTAATACATTCTGAAACGGGTTTAAAATATGCTTTTATTTATTCATTTGTGTACTCTATAATATTATCCAGAGTTATAAACTTTTTATTGATTAATAACTAACAACTTTATCCTTGCAATAGTTAAAGGGATGTATTTTGTTTTCCATTATTATTTTTACATTTTACTAAGCTGTACATTTGTATTTATTTTTAATTGTGTGAACTAAAGTTATTTCGATCAGCTGGATATTTGTGTTTAGCTTTAACTCTGACAGTTAAGCTATTTTTAAGATAAGTTTGGGTCACTGCAGTTAAAAATGTAGTTAATTATATTATATTAGATGTTATTCCCCTGTCAAGAATCCTAATTCTGGTTTGGCGGGATGTATTGAAGTATCGGATGTTTTATGATAGACACGAAACAAACATAAATAGTCAAGACTTACCCCGTTTTCTTGTTGACTGGGGCTGCGTGGAAGAACGACACAAAACCACCTAACGTACCTTCACTGAACCGGGAAAATTTTATACTGTTTGTGAAGACTGAATGGCAAGTTCAAGCCAACACCTTGGGTTGAGTGGACTTGCGCAGTAAAGAGATCCCCTTCGAGAAGATTCCCGAACGCCCACGGGCTCTCCCGAAGCAAATCAACGTGCGTTTCTTGTGTTCCTTTGTAGTCTCGATTGTTATTACCCCCTTTTTTCCCATCTTCCCCTCTTCTGTGCTTATAGGGTATATATTCAGGTGCCTGTGGCTACGAACTTTACAATTGGGCCTGAGTCATATCAGGGATACGATAAGCTCCGGCTTTCAGCAATGTAAAATGTAAGAACTAAATCCACTTTCGGCAAATTAAACTTCTTTTTTTTTAAATGTAAATCTTTTCAAAATTCCTTATTGGCTTAATATTCAAAAAACTTTAAAATAAATCTGACAGTTAAAAAGATACTTTATCTTTTTTTAGAGATCACTTCATTGCAAGGTCAGGGCGACTAATCGCCAGTAGAGTCACAAATAATCGATTGTATCGATTATGTACTGTATTATTTAAATTAATGTTCACGGGAACTATTTGATATTTGAAATTAGTTTATCTTGTTGCCATTTGCTATGTCCCGTTTTAATGGGCGAATATTTAGTATTTGAATTTAACATATCTTATTGTCATACGCTATGTGCCATTTCTTATGGACGAGTATTTTATATTTGAAATTTGTTTATCTTGTTGCCATTTGCTATGTCCCATTTTAATGGGCGAATATTTAATATTTGAATTTTTAACTTATTTTGTTTTCATACGCTATGTCCCATTCCTAATGGACGAATATATTATATTTGAAATTAAATTGTCTTGTTGTCATTGACTATGTGCCATTTTTAAAGAATTAATATTTAATGATGGAATTCAAATAATCATGTTGTTATTTACTATGCGCCATTTCTTATGGGCGACATCTTAAGTTAACATTTAAGTAATCTGATTAATATTTAACCTCAGACTCTTTAGCTTTAACTTCAATTCATAGTTGTTTAGAATTTCATCTATTTTCTTTATACATCGCAACAACAATGTATGTATTTAATGGAACTGTTAAACATCTAATTGAGCGATAGCTAATAAATATCGACTATGACTTATACTATTTTTTATTTATATATATATATATATATATCCCATCATACCCAAGGTATTACGTCAAATATTTTTCTATTGTTTAGTGTGAATGGTAGGCAGGTTGCAGTCTCTAACTTTTTCCAGGGGTAGACGATCCCTTTCAATAGCCCAGCAACAGGTGTGAGAGTTGCGAACTTCAGTATTTGAATGTTTTGAGTATAACATTCAAAGTCTTGAACACCATAGCACTCACTTCTATTGTTGTTCCGCCCTTTTGGTATTTTTTTATATTATTTGGAGTAGGGTATATTTTCATCTGTTAGGGCAGGTAGGGGAAATGTAGGGGGTGTAGGTATAGGCGCTTATACACACATACATTTTTCAGGGCAGGTAGGGGAAATGTAGTGGGGGTATCGTGATGATGTGTGGTGGTGGGGCGCGGCCTTATACATGCATACATGCTACACGGGAGAGTCAGGGTAGGTGGGGGGTGGGTGGAGGAGGGGGGTTGGAGCTTGAGTCGTTTAGAGGGTGATCGGCAGGGGCGGGGGGCGGGGGCGGGGAACACCCGAGGTACGAAAGCGGATGAGTTCCTCCCCCTAGGTCCGAACTTCAATCCTCGGTTCCCTGCAAAGACATATTATAAGCTCCTGGAAACATACATATCTTCCTTATTATAAATGATCTTTTTGCTCTGAATGAAACATACATATCTTCCTTATTATAAATTACCTCTTTACTCAGAACATAGTCTTAAAAAAGATTCATTCTAAACTCTAAGTATTGTTACCTCTCAGAATATAGCCTTAAATGGATAGTCTTTTATTTCTATGTAATGTCCTTCTCAATCTCTTAATAGGATAATGGACTTAAATAAATAGTACAGCCTTTTATTTAGAGAGTATATTCTTAAGATTATGATGATACATACACGCACATATATATTCGGTACAAGGTTTAAATTCTTTCTCTCTCGGAAAAAATATAGTCTTTCACTCGATGCATACAAAAATACTTTCTCTAAAGTCTTACATATAGTTTTTTTTCAGTCTTGGGTAAACATGTACATACGTCATAGAACGCGCACACACGCACACGCGAGTGCTTCACCACTTGAATAGCTCGTACTTGTCTTCACCTAGATATATCAGTCCTCTCTGTGAAGCATTAAAGCGACTCGTGTACCTCGCACCAAAGTTTTTGCCCGGAAGATGCAATCTGCCCACATAGTCTAGCGTTATGATGTTCAGTTCGTCCTCCGCCTCGCTGACCTCTTCATCCCCTTCTAGACGACGGAAGTTGTAGGTTCGATACTTTTCAAGTTCGGAGATGCACTTGACCCGATCGAGCTCCTCGCGCTCGATTCGATCCAACTCCGCGCACAAAGCGTTTTCCTCCTCGTTGAGAATTTGCGGCTCGTCCCCTTCCTTGAGATTGTAGACGGGGCAAGATGTAGAACAGCGTTCGACGGACTGAATCGATTCTAAATTTCGGGATTATGACATCCGAGCCAGTGCACGGAAGAATCGCAGCACTCACTGTAACCCTTGTCGGCCCTCGCGATGTAGTATTCTAAGCCGCCGTTCGAGATCTTAATATCGCTCATGTCCTCCAGACGGTACCCAACTGTCTAAACATATCGAATGTGATACGTCTCCCTACCTCGCGGCCGCTTTATATGCTCGGGATGGAGGGGAACGCGCCCTCCCTCCTCTCCTTTTACACTATTTCATTCGCATCGATCCATGAATTGTGTGTCGAGTCGAACCCTAACCATTTGACGTATACTCTATTTCCGGAACGTCTGACTATCTTCTCTACAAGGTAAATATCCGGATACCAAGTCTTTCTAAGCTCTTTACCGTAGAAACCTCCTGTGATAGGATTACCTTTCATATCTTCGAGTATGAAGGTCCTGGGATTAGTCTCGACGACGTTACGTATTTTAAACAGTTCGGTCAACCAGTTCGTGGTATAACCCTTTTCGAAAACGTCCTTATACTTGCTGATACGAACTATATCACCCACTTTAAATATGTTCGGCGTGGAAACCGAGATCTTGAGACGTTTATAGACGGTATGTAAAAGTCTATCGTCCTTGACGTCTATAGGGCTCATCTTTATGGTCGAGTGTACCGTACGGTTGTATTCGTTCAGTAAGGAATCAATCATATCGATCCATCGATAGGATCCTTTAGCCGTGAACATCCTCCACATCATGTTCTTGAGAGTACGATTAAATCGTTCCACGACGCTAGCCTTGACGTTGCTGTATGTGGAATAATGATAAATCCTCTTTCTCTTCATGAGTGTTTTGAATTCCGCGTTGTAAAACTCTGTCCCATTATCTGTTTGGAGATGACGTACGGGAGGTAAACCTTTGCCGGTCACCTTGTCGAGGAGGAGAGCCATTGCGACGCTGACATTCTTACCCGTCTTAGTCTTGACAGGTTTTGCCCAAGCCCTATTGGAATACATGTCGATGACGGTGAGAAGGTACTTGAACCCCTTATTCGATCCTGAGTAGGGTATCATATTCACCAGATCGGCCTGAAGGAGCTCGTTCAAGCCTCGTACGCTAACATGTCTTCGAGGAAATCGTCGTCTTGCAGGACGATGAAGTTCGCGCGCAATCTCCCACTTGACGGTGGACATGATTGTGAGAAAATACCGAAGAGATGAACGTCTTTATACGATGATTCTGGCCTCGCGTAATTCCTCAATGATAGAAACGATCTCGTTCTCGTGAGCGGAATGACCGGCCTCGGTAGATGCGTGCAAGAGTCGTAATCGATTTACCAATTCGTTAGGATCGTCCCAATAGGTTTAATCGATCCCACTCACTGTCTCCATCTTGTATAAACCCTCACCTTCAAGCACCTCCTCAAACATAGGTTTGATGATTAACGAATACTTCGATCCCACACAGCATCTTGATACGATCGTACGGCTCGTTTCTCAACTGATTCGCGTTCGTTTCTTCGAGCATAATCTTGTATACTTTCAGATCATCCTTAGTATAATGATCGGGTGCTCTTCTGAAGAGTAATTCTAACAGTCTTCGAGATGGATCCAGCGGCAAAGGGATTCCTGTTGGAAGAATACAGAGACAAGAAAAGAGACTACTCAGCCGCCCTTGCTCTAGCGAAAAGTGAGGGATGGGAAAGGTATGTGCAGGAGCAATTGAGAGCGAATGCATGGGGAATACCTTTCCAAATGGCGACGGGCAAAGTGAGGCCCCCTACGGTCATCTCAACACTCAGGAAACCGGGTGGAGGGATGACGTCGGGGTGGGAGGAGTCAGCAAGGTTGTTGGTGAGCTCGCTGCTCCCGGATGACGATGGGGTGGACAGTGAGAATCAGGGGGAGATGAGAAGACAGATGACGGAACTATACCCAAATGAGGACAGGACCGACCCAGTGACGCAGGAGGAAGTAATCAGATTTGTAGCCAGAATGAAAAGGAAGAAGGCACCGGGACCTGATGGAATCAGTGTCGAGGTCCTTCAGGCCATCAGTGAACAGGTAGCACCCTTCTTAGCGGAGCTATTGAATGAGTGCACCACTCAAGGCAGGGTCCCGAATGTGTGGAAGCAGAGTGAGGTAGTCATTCTTAGTAAGGGTGATGAGAAGGATCCACAACTCCCGAAGTCGTACAGGCCCATATGCTTGTTAAACGTTTGCGGCAAGCTTCAGGAAAAGATAATGTGTGAAAGGTTGACATTACATAGAAGAATAGTAGGTATGCATGGGAAACAGTACGGCTTTAGGAAGGGTAAGTCTACGGAGGATGCTATCTGTGAGGCTGTAAATCTGATTGAGGGGTGCACAGGGAAACACGTGATGGGACTATTCGTGGACATCTCGGGGCATTTGACAATCTGTGGTGGCCCGCCCTTTTTGAGAGCCTAAGAAGGATACGATGTCCGGGGGACCTCTATAGAGTCTTCCTGGACTATTGCAGGGACAGATATGCAACCTTGAGATGTCCGGGGACAGAGATAAGTAAACGATTAACGAAGGGATGTCCCCAGGGGTCGGTCTGTGGGCCGATCTTCTGGGACATAGGACTGGAACCTGGACTGACAAAAGTGGAGGCTCTCCCGGGAACGGCGGGGGTGGTCGCCTTCGCTGACGACTTGTTTATTGTAGTTGAAGCAATGTCAAGGATGGAATTGGAGACCAAGAGCGAAGCCGTGCTTGCGGGGCTCAACTCTTGGTGTAAGAGAGTCAAGTTAAGTCTAGCGCCGGCGAAGACGGCGTATGTGCTGTTCCGGGGAGGGCTGAAGAGAAACCCTATAGTGAGACTGGATGGACAGACTATAAGACGAAGTGAGAACACCAGATACCTAGGCGTAGTGCTAGATGAGAGGAGAAATTTCATAGCGCACGTGGAGAACGCATGCGGCCGAGCATTAAGAGTTATGAACAAGATCATTAACATCGGCATGGGGAGTTTTGGGCTGCCAATGAGTTGCATAAGGCTCTACCATCAGGCGCTGCTAGTCTCCGTCGTGGGCTATGGGGCTGGAGTCTGGGCGCATCGCTTAAAACAGGTAATGCAGAGGCGGAGGGTGAGAAGTTTGCAAAGAAGCATACTCCTCAGGCTCTCTGGGGCGTACAGAACAGTGGCGACTGAATCATTGTGTATAGCGCTGGGTATCTGGCCTCTGGACCTGGAGATAAGGAGGAGAGCGGCTCTGTACTGGCTGAGGAGGGGGAATCTGAATAAGGTGACACAACAGACCAGGGAGGGTGTGACATCGAAGAGGGGGATCCGGGAGGCTCTCCTGGATGAATGGCAGGAGGAGTGGGACAGGAGTGAGAAGGGGAGGAGAACCTATCGGATCCTCCCGTCGGTGAGAGAGCGTCTGGAGATGACGCACTTAGAGCCTTCCGCAGGAATGGTGCATTTTCTGACGGGGCACGGGCCATACAGAGCAACTCTTCATCGACTGGGACAGGTGGACGGTGACAAATGTGAGTGTGGAAGGGTGTCCACACCAGAACACGTCGTACTAGAGTGCGAGTTAACGATTAATTATAGAGAGGTAATGCAGGTACCACTGCAAGCAGGCACGATCTATCATATAGTTCGTGACGTGGACAGGTGTGGGCTGCTGGACAGGATAGCTGATGATGCGTCCAAGAGGGAAAGGGAGAGGTACTTAGCGGACATAAGAGCGAGAGGGCGACTAATGGGGCAAACGGAAGAAGACCTAAACGCGACTATTAGAGACGGAGATTCCATAATCAGTAGCGGAGTTGGTACAGACGAAGACGAGACTTTTGACCGGAACTGGTGCTTATGGTAGGGAACAGGTGGGCAGGCTGCGGGCTGGTTGGTAGGATGGACTGGGTGTGACTCCTGGAGATCCGGAGTCCAGCCGATGGAGGCACCCGCTGGATTCCAGCAGTGAGAATTGCTGATGTACCAGTGGGTGCCTAAATCCCGGCTGGGATGGATAGTAGAGGGGAGAAACATGTGGGGGGTATAACCTGGAGCTCGGGCGACTAGGCAAAAGATGATTGGAGCTGGGTCGGAGCGATCGGGAACCCAAACGGAGCAGGCAGCCTGGCCGGAAGATGGGAAGATTAGATTAAGTGAATTGTAAACAATTGTGTTTTAAATATTAATGTGAACTACTGTTAAGCTAGGTTAAGTTAGTATTAAGTCCATAATAAGTGGTTTCGTTAGTGAGTAGGCGGAGCGAGAACTCCGGTAGGGCGCCTCCCCAGGTGGTGGATAGGGGGATGCTCGTCGCCGCCACCGGGAACCATGTCCCTGGGGGCGTGGAGTCTGGAGGCGGGGAGGGGTACCGGGTGATTTAAGTACCCGGGGCGGACCAACTATTAGCAGATAGGAACAATAAGGACATTAGAATAAGTGTTATAATTAATAATTATCTTATATTAAGCAAAAAGGACATATAATTGTAGGCAAGAGTTAAGTTTATAGAGAATAATAAGCTCCAAGTTAAAATATAGGTATTGGAGCATAGAGTTAGGATTAATGTAATTGCATTAATATGTATGTGTTTCAAATGTATGTGTTTCAATAAAGTCGTAGTAAGTCTTCGAGTATATGGTATCATCTTATTGTTAAGAAGTATTGTGCCGTCTCCTCCGTTGAATACAATACGAGCGTCTCCGAGCTTGGTAGAGTCACCTTCATGACGGAACCCGTAGGTCTTATCGGAATGCGCGTGAGCTGAATAAAGATAAGTATCCACTAGATGGTTGTTTTGCAATCTCTCAGGTGAGGCTTCCGCCTCCTCGGGTTCGGGTTTGGCAAGCGCCTTCGCCATCTTGTTTAGAGGATCGTGATAGGTTTGAACGTTTCATTCGCGACGTGCTCGGACTCGTGTCGGGCATCACGTAGCTGCTTATAATTTCGTTTAATAATCTTACTCGCTTTAATGATATCGTCCGCGACATTCGTCGACATGATGTAAGGTGTGAATGTCTCTTACGACGAATAAACGGCTACTTATATCTAAACGTAAGTAAAACCTAATTCGACGTGTAAAATCTGAGACGTCGACGAGCGTTTTTCTATCATGAAAAATATAGAGTCATCTTTGGACACCTCGAAAGGTGGATCGTCGATAATTTTAAGATTCAACAAGCAAATAATATCTTTCAAGTTCATGACCATCGTTGAAACGATCCCTGCCATCTTGAACTTATAACCGCGTTCACCCGTTAGAGTCAATTCGAAATGTCTCGCTTCCTTCCTCATTGGTTTCGAATCCAAGTAGATGTAGATGAAACTACGATTAACCATAGAGTCTACATAAGCTTTAGGCACAGCGTCTGAAGGTAATTAGCGCATACCTATGTTTCACAACACTAGGCCACTTGAATAGTAAAGCCGTTCGGATCTGTCCCCTTTACGTATAGTATACCTCTCGCTATCAAATCGTTGTAAATGGTTCGTTGTATCACGAAAGTTTCCTCTAGGCTTAGCAGCTTTGAACCTAAAGCGTCAAGCGTCGTTTTATTTTCGTTGAGACGATCTTCATGATGACGAGAGAGTTTCCGCAGCTCCTCCATCCCTTGACGGTTACTCTTCTCAAAGTTGGCGTATCTTATTCGATCGTTCTCCAAATCCTCGATCAACGATTCCATCTGTCCTTTTATGACGTCCTTGGCAGCGTTCAGAGCGACTATCTGCTCGTTTCTATGTCTCGCATACATCCTATTGACGTAAGACTTGTTACAGACATCCTTATATGCGCTGGGCGTCTCGACGTTGACGATCCTCTTCGATCTAGCGTCGTAATAGCCTTGAGAGTTTAGAGTCAAATTTCCTTCCGTCTCGACGAGAGATCTATATTTGTGGAGACTATGTCCGAATATAGATATGGACGACATGATGTCTTATCGTGTACTGAATATATGTTCTTGTCAATCGTGCAAGATAAAGGTATCGAACCCGTAGCGATATCGTCCTTTATCAATCTCATGATCTTTGCTTTCACAAGAAAATCGTACTTGTGTTTTTTCCAACACAGTGAGCATACCTCCTTAAATTTTTTAATGTCATATCCGTGTTCACGTGATCTTCGTAGACGTGTCTCAGGTTCGTATCGTCCATTCTGAATAGGATGAGAAGATTTGCGTTATCTCTCAAAATCTGTTTTGGATGCGCGAGTACGTCTGACAGAGATAGAAACAGTCTATAGCCTTATGTTTACCCATACTGAAATAAGCCTGTATATTAAACTGTTTATCGCAAGCGACGTCGTCGAAAATGAATACAGAGTCGGGTTCGGCCTCGGACGGAGGGAAAATTTCCGCGTTGTCGAATACGGGAAATAGCCCATACCTTCGACGAGCGAGATAACCTTCGATAAACGTCGATACTTGGGCTGGTACAATGATTTAGAGTAAACGTACACATTCTTGAAGCGTTAGGTTCCTCCAACAGACTGATCATGGCGTTGGTTTTACCGCAATTCGAAGGTCCGCAGATGATGCAACTGATAGTATCAGGTAACAACGTAACGTGTCTCTGAGGTAAAGCTCCACCCTCATCGTGATAGTTGTTGTTTACAAATAAAGAGTCTGTCTGTTTCTCGAGCCGCATGTCGACTAGTTCATCTATATAATGAGCGCACCTATATAAATACGAATCATTACGTGTCATGAGACGAAGAAGAGGGGGAGGATTGTTGGTTAAGATAATCAATAATCTACCGTTTGAGGCGCATATACCTGGATACCAGTACTGCGGACCAGAGACAAAGTTGGAAAAATGATTGAAACGAGGTGATCCCGGAATAAAAGTGTTAGATCGATACAGTAAAGAACACGATATCGCCTACTCCAAGGTGAAAGATCTTGCAGGACGTCATACCGCAGATCGCGAACTTATCGAGAAATCGTGGAAAAGATTACTCGCGCCTGACTCGAAGTTGGGCGAGAAAGCCGCTGCGTGGGCAGTCACCAACGCGATGAAAGATAAAGTCAAGATGGGTTCCGGTCTAAAGAAGAAGATGAAATATTAACGTCGTCAACGTAGAGCTACTACTACTACTACTACTACTACTACTACTACTATTACTACTACGTGCCGTAAGAAGAAGGGTGGAATTCTATCTATACTACCTCTGATCGCAGCGCTTGGAGCCGTCGCCGGAGGGGCCGCAGGAATCACGAAGGTGGTACAAAGTGCGAAGGCAAACACGAAATTATTGATCTAGGCTCAGAGACATAATCGTACGCTCGAAGCTATCAATATGGGGAAAGGGATGTATCTGCAGCCTTACCCGAAAAGAAAATGACTACCTAAACGTGCTCTTACTGAAACGGTTCTGCGCAAGTACGCTAGTGAGTTAAAAATCCCCTTATTTAGAGGAGTATTTGCGAGAGAAGCTTTACCTAGCGGCTCTCCTTGGAAGATAGAGAGTGCCATTATCAATCTTGATAATGATAACGGTAAGGGTACGCATTGGGTGGCGTATAAGAAAAACGGCGGGCGGGCGGATTACTTCGATAGTTTCGGTGACCTAAGACCGCCGCTCGAACGTGTTCGATATCTCGGAGGAATACCAATACTTATAATCATACTCGGTATCAAGAGTACGGAATAGTTTTATGCGGTCATCTTTGTTTAGCTTTACTTAAATACTCACGTTGAAGTTCGATATTAGTAAATATGTCTATGACGCTTACACTGACGGGTCAGAGTTCGAATCTGACATCAACATATCCTGCTCGGAGAAGAGAATCGTGAAGTATAATGGTTCATCGGACTGATCAATCTGGCGACGTTCATTTCCATACCGAACATCGACGAACGTAATAATAAATTTTATTGCGACGGTAAAGAGTATACCGTCTCGCCGGGCACCTATAAACTTGAGGCGTTGGATCGATTCTTGCGAAGATAAGTCCCGAGTAACGTAAAGCTCTCGATTATCGGTGACCCTAGCAATTTAAAGAGCTATATCACTTGCAATAAGCCTATCGACTTTACCCGACCTGGCACGTTTGCATCCTTGCTAGGGTTCGACTCGGTCATACTTCCTGCAGGGAAGACGCACATATCTACCAATACCGTGAATATTCTTCACGTGAATGTGGTCCGCGTAGAATGTAGTCTCGCCAGTGGGGCTTACATCAACGGAGAACCGAGTCATACCTTGCACGAGTTCAGCATGACCATCCCGCCGGGCTATAAGATAGTGGAAGCGCCTAACAATATCATTTACCTTCCGGTAACGAAGCGAGTAATAGAGTTTTATCGCAGTACGACTTATCGACGAACGAGGAGATATCATCAACTTTAGAGACGAGACGATATCCCTACGTCTACATCTGAAACGAGTCGGTGGAGATGGGGCTCGTACTAGATCAAACGAGACGGCGAGGTCTTCCTCGAAACATTGAGAGAAGAACAGTGAAAGTGTTAACACCTGCAAATAAACTCTATTTAAGACGTCTAGGTTACTCGTTACGAAAATAATAGATGACGCCGTGGATATTCTGAACATTGGGGAGTCTGCCGCTTTCGATACGGCCTTGACCAGTTCCAGTATCATTCCTACGCCTCGTAAATTCCCGGACCGTTAGCTAACGGGAACGAGCTTAGGATATCTATCCAACAAGAAGGGTTGTGCACGTTACCTCACCGTTCTCTACTACATATCAAAGGGCGACTACTTTTGAATACAGGAAAACCCTGAAGTACTTCGAGGATTGTTAATAACGGAATACTGCATCTATTCTCAGGAATCGCCTATGAGATCAACGGGGTAGAGATTGGTCAATCGAGAGATGTAGGCATTTCGACTCTGCTTAAAAACTATCTATCTATAAGGAATGTTGGGCAGACTCATATTTCAAATGTTGGTTGGAGTTTTGAAGGAGTTTACGTGCACGCATAAAAAGCATCTTTGACGTATACATCCCTTTACGTCTCATACCAGGATTCGTTGAAGACTATTCCCGAATACTGATCAATGCAAAAAAAGAGCTGGTGCTAGTTCGTTCGACCGGCGACAACAACGCTTTACAAAGAGCACCTCCTCCCGCTGCGGAGACACCCTCTACGATCGAGTTAAGTAAAATATCTTGGCTTGTACCGCATATAAAGACCGACGATATCAATCGTCTCAACTTGCTTAATTTCATCAAGAGTGGGAGGATCATCGAGCTACCTTTTCGTATTTGGGAATTGTATGAGTACCCTAACGTACCTACCTCTACTCAGCATGATTGGACCGTGAAAGCGTAAACTTTGCTGGAAAAATCTCGTTACGTTGTTTTCGCTCTTCAGACCGGACGGAACAATACAACGACTGCAGATAGAAGTATTTTCGATCATTGTAATTTACGTAATGCTAAACTCTATCTAAATTCTATCATGTACCCTTATGGGGATATGAACTTGAACTTTAGACAAGATTCCTTCTCGAAACTATACGAAGACTATGCTAATTTCCGGACTTCGTACTACGGAACGAGCACCTCTTTACCTTTACTTGACCCTTCTCATTTCAAGTCTCACGCGCCCACCGTTTTGTTCGATGCTAGCCGACAGGAAGATACTCTCAAGGACGGTATTGTGACGTGTCGTATAACGTTCGAGATGGAGGAAAATATCCCAGTAAATACCAAGGCGTTTTGTTTAATCATACACGATAGAGTGGTTCGCTATAACCCTTCAAGCAGTGACGTTAGCAAGATGACCTCATAAATGAGACATCATTGTTCAAGATCGACAACCTCTCCACGTCGAGCAGGAGGTATGTAGATTGGTACGGTTGAGGGGGTGTGGGGGGAGTTCAGTACACATCACGAGTATCAATCTATATTAAAGGAACTGGGAAGATGAGTCGGCTACAGAGTGTCATCGACTCCGATAGTGACAAGTACGAACTAGGCAATCCCTGAGTAAGCTTAAAAACGAGTGTTCCGGTACCCGCATTACAGAAGAAAAAGTCCGACTGCTCGGCGAACGGTTTAAAAATTTTAAGTCTGATCAGACAAAACTTTTGCGATCTGACCAAGAGTGCGATGCGGAACGATACGAGTTCGGTTATTCCAGTATTGCTTCATATTATTGCTTTGATAAACGAGTATAAAGAAAACCTCGATTTCAATAAGTTATCATGTTTCTGCGGTCAAGACGAGTTTGACACGGTCAGACGGAAGAAGAAAATTACTGACGCTTCTAAACGTGCGCTCGTAAAGAAGAATAAAACTTCTGAGGAAGCGAACGAGGGGCCTACGAAGAAGAAGCTGCGAGACGAGTTGAGTGAGCACTTTTAAGTATAGGAATAATTTTTTAATATTAAAAACTTTTTCACAGGTACTTGCAATGTATTATAGATTATTTAATTTATTCTTTAGTCAATACTTTTTTCTTTGTATAAGTCTAATAATAAGGCAAACTTTTTAACGATTATTACTGTATAAAATTATTCTTTAGTCAATACTTTTTTCTTTGTATAAGTTTAATATTGTAACAATTATTACTTTTTCTTTGAATCTATAAAACTTATTTCATTCTTGGAAATAAATTTATTTAAGTATAAGTCTAATAATGTAACGATTATTACTTTTTCTTTGAATCTATAAAACTTTTTTCATTCTTGGAAATAAATTTATTTAAGTATAGGTCTTTGTATAAGTCTAATAATGTAACGATTATTACTTTTTCTTTGAATCTATTAAAACATTTTTTCATTCTTGGAAATAAATTTATTTAAGTATAAGTCTAAGAATTAACGATTATTACTTTGTTTGTATTCTTCGTATAAGTCTAAAAATTAGCGATTATTACTTTTTCTTTATATCTATGAAACATTTTTTCCATATGTATTTAAGTATAAGTCTAGGAATCTATAAATTTTTACCATTCTTGGAAATAAATGTATTTAGAAATCTATAAAAAAATTATTCTTTTTTTAGGTCTAAGAATTAACGATTATTACTTTATCTTTGTATCTATAAAACATTTTTTCCCAATCTTGGAAGTAAATGTATTTAAGATTTAAGTATAAGTCTTTTGTATAAGTCTAATAATGTAATGATTATTACTTTTTCTTTGAATCTATAAAACATTTTTTCATTCTTGGAAATAAATTTATTTAAGTATATGTCTAAGAATTAACGATTATTACTTTGTTTGTATTCTTCGTATAGGTCTAAGAAATAGCGATTATTACTTTTTCTTTTAATCTATAAAACATTTTCCCATATGTATTTAAGTATAAGTCTAGGAATCTATAAATTTTTTCCATTCTTGGAAATAAATGTATTTAGGAATCTATAAAAAATTTATTCTTTTTATAGGTCTAAGAATTAACGATTATTACTTTTTCTTTGTATCTATAAAATATTTTTATTCCATTCTCTGAAATAAATGTATTTAAGTATAAGTCTAGGGATCTATAAATGTATAAGAATGTAACAAACTTTTTTTTAAATAAAAAGAATTAACGATTATTACTTTTTCTTTGTATTCTTTGAATCTATAAAACTTTTTATTTTGGGAAAAAAATATATCAAAGAGGGAGGGGGAGAGGAGAGGTAAAATTAATAACACATACACACACACACATGCACACACAGAAAACTCCATTTAATGAATATAATGATATACAAGTTTTTAAAAAAGATACATACTAAATTAGTATATTTTCTTCTTCAGTTAAGTTACAGAACATGAATATTTTTTTCTCAAGTCTTTTAGAAGCACTATCATTCTCTAGTGATAAAGGTATAGTTCTTTTTTTTGTTTTTTCTGAATATACATTGACATTAATTATTCACTCTTGTATTAATCACTTACACTTACACTATAGAGACGTAGGGTTAGTATCAATCAGCGTCTCTTGGAAGAAAGTAGATGCCCACTCACTTTGATATCATGATAGAATATTAACTGTACCGGATAAAGTTGTAGATCATGAATATACAGAAGCACTGTATTAATCACTAACACACTTGCACTATAGAGACGACGATGTATCATCAATCGGTGTCTCTTGAAAGGAAGTAGATGGCTGCTCGCTTATAGAGTAATGGAACCATGGTAAAGTTTTGACTGTACCGAGCACTTTATATCTTTTGTTGTCGATAGAGCTTAGCGCGACCCGATTGAATTTTTGAGTGTAAAGTTTGAATCCTACAGCTCTTATTGAACGAGCCTCTCTCATGACTACCGTCTCATCAGTCAGACAATTACGATAGTCCTCTAACGAAAGCGTTCTTAACGCGCTACTCTTGACCCCTTTAGCTTTGAGCGTCTCGCGCATCTCCTTGTACCACGAATGAATAGAGTTTAGGGCGTAAACCTATGAACTCGGTGATGATCCGACCTCGAGTCTCGTCTTTTAGTTTACCGAGCACTCCTTTATTTACTACAGGCATCCCGTAAACATTGTCTTGTCCGTAGGTGGAGGTGTCCAGGTAGTCATTAGCTAACAGAATAAGTCGCTGGTACGCGTCCTCAACAGTCATGTAGTAGAGAAGTGAGTCTGTATCTGTGTATTGTAGTTTTAACGCACCCGTCGGGAAGGCGGGAACCATAACCTTGTAATGTAGACCATACATGACAACTTTCAAGATTTCCAAAATGGCGAATCCCGCATAAATCGGCATATCAAAGTAAATCTCCTGCGGTTCCATCTCGATGATGACCAGGTTTTCCGACACGATCGTACGGTTTTTAAAGTTTGGACTGGCTATGAGGTAAACCGCTACAAATTTCCCTCCCCACCTGGAAGTTATCTTTATCGTATGGTAGGCCCTCTTGTTAGATATAAGACGACTGAATGCGGCGTTGTTTATCAGTTTGAAAAACATGTTTTCAAACTGATTGCTCGCTTTACTCCTCATTTCCGCGTTCAGCTTGACATACGGGGCCATCCATGGAGAATGCTTGAAACTGAGAACCCTGTGCACTCTCGCCAGTCTCAATCCATTCGCCAAACATAGCCTTAGATGACGATAGTGAATGACGTACCTAGTCTTATCAGCTAAAGTCGTTAACAATTTCTCATGCTTCCCTACGGGTGGAATCCCTTTCTCGGGACAGAACGGCAAGTCGGAATGAGCATCGTGTACATCTTGTGGATATTAAATATCCACCTGCAAGATATACCCCGTCTCCGCATCGTCCTCTACTTTTAGCACATCCAAACGAGAAATTTCATCATCTTCGAGCCACCTGAACCCTCCATAGGGTAGCGAGGACAACATATTAAATGAATAGATTCCATTCACGTCTAGATAAACGAGGTAAGACTCTGGCTTGGAACGATCGAATGAGTCCATATACCGATTATTCGCTACAGAGTGACGATTAACCACGAAACATACTCCTCCTCAAATAGCTCCCTCAATGAATTGATGGATGTTCCAATCGTCGATTAATTCGAGCCTTACCCGAGAGCTTGGTACGCGAGACTAGGAGCCGTAAGAGACCATCTGGGATCGAGTCTATACGTATTCATGCAAAGATCACGAAAGTTCTCAAAGACGTCATCCAGTAGCGTTACATCCGTATACAGGTAGAGGTTCGAGCAATCCCAAAGATTCTTACATTCGAATAGTCAAAAAACCTCGCAGGCGTGATCATAGTCTTCCTGAGAGATATGACTATCTGTGAGCGCGTTGTAAAATTTATCCTTGCTCGGTAACTGAGTCTCGCTCAGTCGCTCGAACGAATCTATATAGTCTTAGGGAAACACGCCTTTACGAGTGACTAGTTTTAACCGTTCATCATCAGGATGACACTTTCGGGTGATTTTAAGTTGACCGGGTTCTAGGTAAGATACGCATTTCTCTAGGGACGTACATAGAAAGCTGAAACTATCTATAATTTTAATCGTGATCCTTCGAAAGACGTGCCGAATATATTTCATGATTACTTTGAATCTTCCCATAGTCTCTCCAAAACCTTGACTTTTCCCGGATTGACGAGAACGCGCTCTCCCGTGAACGTATCAGTTTCCCTACGTTCGACAAGTGATTCAAGAAGGAAAAAATTGTCGTAGCAACGCGCGTTATGGATTACCACGCTCAGATGACTAGGGTTCTTGTAATTAATATTACACGCCGCGTGACTGCTCCCACGATAAAGTCCTGTCACGTGACAATGATCCATAACACGAATATCATCATCCACGTAAAGTTTTTCGCATATATGACAATGAGAGGCCGTATTATGATCATCTCTTTGAGCAGGTGATAGTGGTGTCATCGGAACGATGGTACTATAGCAATCTAGTACACGCTTTGCCGTATCTACGAGAGCCTCAAAAAATTGGATCTGTACAATCTTTTCCCGTGAAGTGTCGGTACTCTGAGAGACTATCATCAAAATTACATTTAGTGTACATACCTACAGAATACGCCACATGACGCTGTACATTCTCAGTATAAGAAAATTTCGTGTCAGGATCACACGTCTCTATCGGCACGAGTAGGCTCTCCAAGTCAGCGTATAAGATAAATCCTGTTTTCTCCTGTTGTTTATACTGGGAGAACGCTAGGAATTTATTCTCTCCTTGAGGGAATGTACTCCTTACCACGCCAAATTTTTTAAACGTATCTTTTTGTTTTGCAAGTTTATTTTCAGTCAGAAAAGAGGTCAGACATCGGTCGCAAATTACCTACGTCCTACGTTAGACGTTGGCGTTAGTTGCGGGTTTATTAACCGAGACAGATTTTTAATCGCGCTGAAATGATAAGTTTCCGTTCCATGCACTCTTATCCTGAATAAATGAACATGTCTGGCACGCTCTTTAGCGCTGACGTGCACGGGAACGATCACTAGTGTTTTAGAGTTGTCTGCAGTGTCAATATAAGAGTCACTACCATCGTGTTTTGCAGTGTACACATTAATGGATATATCGTTAAGCCTTTCGAAGCGTTCGATATACCTTATTTTGAACGGGAGCGGGATTCCATCTAGATTCAGCACGTCTAGAAAATTAGGATATGACGATAAACTCTGAGCTTTCCCTGTCGGTTCAAAGAGGCACGTCAATACGGATACGAGGAAGCAAAGTCCTTCTTCGGATTGTACATTTATCAGCGCTCTATATCTGGCTATAATTTCAGGGATTTGAAGACGAGCCCCGATCGAGAAAGCCGAGTTTTTCGAGAAATTTACTCTCATTTCAAACGAGCCGTCGTATATCCATCCCGAGTCTCTAGAAACGAAGGCCTCAATCTGAACAAGGAGTGGGAAGATCACGTTATTTTCATATATCTCCTCCAAGTTTATCGGGTTAAATATATCGTATAGAGTAGAGTTGAAATAACCTTTTTCAATTCTACCTTCAGTAGGATGCCTAAACTCGCAGATGAGGGTACAATTTACCTTTATCGAGTATTTGCGATTGATTCTTCTCCTGCCGTCTTTACGTAAATATCCCGGCACGCAACGAGAAACTGTACAGGATCCTTATAGGGTAGTTCATTGGTGATAGAGTACGTCTTTATGCGTCGGGTGTACGCTTGTTCAATAAGTTTGATAGATAGTCCTAGCGGCTCCAGGTAAAGCCTAAACTGTGTAAATCCTATACCTAAGTTTCGTGAAATGGTTATAAGTCTTTGGATCTGTGCGTCTATATCGTCCTGTCCCAATATCAGTACGCTCTAGGCCTTAATTTGGCCAAGTATATGTTCTATGTAAGCATTATATACCTTCCCATCGCGAGGAGTGATATCATGTTACAGGTATTTAATTAAAAGTTGTTAATTAGAGCCTAATTCATCGAGTGTATACACCCTATTCCCGTTGTTGGTTGAGATACGATGAAAGTAGTTGACAAGCGAGCTCGTTTTGTCGGGGGTCCTGACATGTTTCTAAGTTCGCGTCTGCGCTATGCTCTAAGAAGGCACTACCCTCCCCGCATTATCCTCTTCATTTCTGCACAGCTTGCTCTAGGATCTCATCGAGCGGCTCTGAGATGGCTATAAAAAACAAACAAACAGGAACATCTAGTTAGCAGATCATGAAACTATGATATACAAACATTGAAGCTAATGTCTTTGTGTGTCTGTGTATGTGTTTGTGTATGTGTATGTGTGTATGTGTATGTGCATGTGCGTGTGCCTGTGCGTGTATGCGTGTATGTGTGTATGTGTGTGTGTATGAGTGTGTATGGGTGTGTGTATGGGTGTATGTGTATGTGAGTATATGTATGTGTGTATGTATGTATGTATGTGTATGTGTGTATGTGTGTGTGTGTGTATGTGTGTATGTGTGTGTATGTGTGTATGCGTGTATGTGTGTATGTGCGTATGTGTGTATGTGCGTATGTGTAAATCTTTGCTAGGACCGAGGTTCGAACCTGGACCGTTAGCATAGAAGTCCAACACTTTACAGATGGTAAACGATGTAAGACAGATAAAATGCGAGGATCGAACCTGGACCGTTAGCATAGATGTCAACCACCTTACCTGCTTGGAATGTATCTTTTTAAAGGCTATGTTCCGAGCAAAAATAGATATTTATAATATATAAACATTGAAGCTAATGTCTTAGTTACCCATGAGCAAATCAAAAATTAATTTTTTTCACTTTTAATCCATATTTGACTCGGATTGACATGATTTTTTTAAGCATATTACATTTAATTCTTATAATAATTTTGAATATAATGGACGGTAAACGATATAAGACAGATAGAATGCGAGGGTTGAACCTGGACCTTTAGCATAGAAGTCCACCACCTTACCTGCTTGGAATGTATCTTTTTTTAAGGCTATGTTCCGAGCAAAAAAAAAGATATTTATAATATATAAACATTGAAGCTAATGTCTTAGTTACCCATGAGCAAATCAAAAATTAATTTTTTTTACATTTAATCCATATTTGACTCGGATTGACATGATTTTTTTTAAGCATAAATATCTTAACTAATGAACAATTAATTTTTTTTACATTTAATTCTTATAAGAATTTTGAATATAATGGACGGTAAACGATATAAGACAGATAGAATGCGAGGGTCGAACCTGGACCGTTAGCATAGAAGTCCACCACCTTACCTGCTTGGAATGTATCTTTTTAAAGGCTATGTTCCGAGCAAAAAAATATGTTTATAATATATAAACATTGAAGCTAATGTCTTAGTTACCCATGAGCAAATCAAAAATTAATTTTTTTACATTTAATCCATATTTGACTCAGATTGACATGATTTTTTTTAAAAGCATAAATATCTTAACTAATGAACGATTAATTTGTTTTACATTTAATTCTTATAAGACAGATAGAATGATATACACACAAATTCGAATGCGCACTTACCATCAATGTTTAAGATGGCCGTTTTGCTAAGCTTGGAGATGCCTTTGTATACAAGCAATAAGCCCGCTTTGGAAATGTCTTCTAGCTGCTCATCGCTGAGTAATGAGAACCGATTAGGCAACCAAACGTTATATTTGCCCTCCAGCAGTGCGAGTACTCGCCGTCCGTAGCGCGTAGCTAACGCCTTTATACTCGTTACGCTATAACCACGACCAATCTCTAAATACGTTAAATTCCTTGTCACGATTTCACTTGACCCTATAGTACTTAACAAAACTGCTGCATATTCACTAGACATTGTTAATCTTTAGAATGTAGATGGTAGCTAATGATTTCATCTAAAAGGGTTAACTCTATATATAGGGAGAAGAGGGATTCCAAGCTGCACTCACTACAGGGTGTGTGGAGAGAAGGAGGGACTCTTAGTCACGCCCACTACAGAGCGTTGGAGTCTATAAAGTATAACTGCTTTGGGAAGTTCATAGTTCACAGAAAAAGATTATTTTCTCGTCCCCGAGTTCTAAAACCTCCTGTCAGGAGACTCATTTACCAACATGATTAAACTATTTCTTAAGTTCTCTCTCGAAGATATTCTTTTTAAGATTCCCACAGTCCACTCACGTTCTAAAATGAATCAATGTCAAGTTCGAAAGCTCCCCCTCACGGATGAAAGCAAAACAGATGTGAACATCTGAAGATCAAGACCTCTCACAGTTAGTGAGTATGAGGGTGCGAGCTGAGACTGAGGAAGAAATCCATCATGTGTCACAAACCTACCCTCAAACTTTTCTAACGAGGGGGAGAAAACTCGAAAATGTCACGTAGAGATGAAAGGTCATCCTTTTTCAAGATCGTATTCTGACCTAGGGGGGAGGAACCCATCCGCGTCCGTACCTCGGGCGCTCCCCCGCCCCCACCCCCCGCCCCTGCCGATCACCCTCACAACGACTCAAGCTCCAACCCCCCTCCTCCACCCACCTCCCACCTACCCTGACTCTGCCCTGTAGCATGTATGCATGTATAAGGGCGCGCCCCACCACCACACATCATCACGATACCCCCACTACATTTCCCCTAACTGCCCTGAAAAAAGTATGTGTGTATAAGCGCCTATACCTACACCCCTTACATTTCCCCTACCTGCACTTATAGATGAAAATATACCCTACTATTTGGGCATCCTCCCCTTGAGGATGCTACAGTATCATCTTTATTGGAAATAATAATAATAAAACAAATTGTCTTTGCTAATTTATTTTAAATTTTATAACAAAATTCTATTGGAGCTATATGAGTTGTGAGGGAGAGGGGGGAAGCCTATGAAATATTAGCCGAGGGCCTGAAGATGAGACAGTCTGACGCTGTTAGCCGAGGGCCTGAAGATGAGACAGGCTGATGCTGTTAGTGGAGGGCCTGAAGATGAGACAGGCTGACGCTGTTAGCTGAGGGCCTGAAGATGAGACAGGCTGACGCTGTTAGCCGAGGGCCTGAAGATGAGACAGGCTGACGCTGTTAGCCGAGGGCCTGAAGATGAGATAGGCTGACGCTGTTAGTGGAGGGCCTGAATATGAGACAGGCTGACGCTGTTAGCCATGGGCCTGAAGATGAGACAGGCTGACGCTGTTAGCTGAGGGCCTGAAGATGAGACAGGCTGACGCTGTTAGTGGAGGGCCTGAATTATAAAAAGTGACAATGACTCAATTTTGAAAGTTTACGTTTTCTATAATGTACTTACTGAGCTTTGACCACACCACTCCAAATTTCTTATAATGGCTTATCTACAAACATTTGCACCTGCTTGTTCCTGCTTTCGTATTTTCTATTTAAGAAAAATGGTCTTATATAAAATGTCAGAAGACATAATTCTGACCAATAAAAATAAAGAATAATTAAATGTAAGAAGTATACCATATTTTATAGTCTGTGTTTTTCAATCTTGTGGATGTATAATAAATTGATGTTATGTAACCAACAAATGTATGAGACTGATTGTAGAAGAACCATAACAGGATTTGAATTATAGATACAACTGCTTAGATTTTGTAACCCTCCCTTTTTATGTATTCTTATACCCATAAATAACAGATAGGTTGGTTACAAGAGAGTTTTTTATTTTTATTCAACAAAATTTCAAAAAAGGCTCTATGAGAGAGTTAGGCACGCCCAGCGTTAGGCGCTGTATCCATACCTAATGGCCGAAGAGTAATAATAACACAAAAAAATGCGGGATGCCTCCACAAGTTTATAAATGGCCAAACAAACACTTTAAACAGTTACGGTTAAATTTACCTCCGCACAAATCTGGTAGAGATAACAATAATAATGAAGGATGGCGATAGTAAACCCTAGACTATGGTAATATCAAAAGGATATTAGGTAGTCGACATCAGCGACTCTCAATTTATCAGAGTAATATACATAATGTTATAGATAAACTAATATCTTAACAGCCATAAACTAGAGTTAAAATAATAAGCACGCCAACTCGTGGCCCCTGATTTAACCAACAAGGAATAAATCTCCAATGTTTAACAATAACAAATAAACTTCCCATTAATAACACGTGGCATAATCTTTAAACGTAGGATTTGGAAAATTGCAATATAATACAGCCTAATGCAACACATGAACAAAAATGGCGGTGCTCTAAAACGTAAACCCATCCGTGAATCGGATAATAGAGTTTCCCTATCAGACAAATGTTTTGGGTCCAACCATGCAACAGTATTACGTTTAGCCATAGTCTTTAATGAAATTCAGGAGACTCGGTATGGATAAATAAAGATTCGATTTATAATATAAGATCCCAAACAGTAATTTTGAATAATTAATGCCAAACAGAATTTAGAAATAAACCGAGCTAAATCTATCCAAGACCAAAGTGCCTCACCTAGCGATCGTAGTGCAAGGTGTAATGGCACTGCAAAGTTCTGATATTGTATACACACGCTTGGAGTCATGTGTTCTCAAAGCGCGGGAAGCAATGATGTGTAGAGGGGTAAGGAGGGTAGCACTGTTCTGGAACATGCTCACACTGTCTAGGCGTAATTTAAACGTGTGCTGAACAATAGTTCCATTATCTTCTAATCACAGCTCTCGGTGCGCACCCAACCTGCCCATATCAACTGTCTATTATTTTCTTGGGAAAGGCACAATTAGAGGTGAGCAGTGAACTATGATCCCCCAGGTCAGTCTGAAATGAGTCATGCTACGATGTTGTGTTGTGGAGCCTTGTTGTGACGAGTCAACTGGGGCAGAAGGGGTGAGCCAAACCATACTCTTCTTTACGTGTTGTAACAAGGTTACAACTTCATATACTATTACAAAACTGACTATGTACATGCTGTATGTATAGACAAAGGTGCACTTTCTTCATTCGTCACATGATCAAATAGCAAATAAAAAGTAATACAATACATTATATTGTAAACTAATGATCATCCATTAGTTCATCAATCATGCAATTGGTTTTCTAAATCTCTCCACTTTTGTTTATCCTAAGATATTTTTGTTTACATTTTTGTACTTTCTTTTGCCAACATCATTCGCTATCTTATTCATGTGCTCCAGTCCTGATCTCCATCTTTAATTTCTCCCTTCCACATCTCATTCTATAATTATTTTAGTTAAGCCACCATGTATCAGTATATGTCCTACCATGTTAACTTTCCTTTGCTGTATACCTTTCCAAAATTCAATTTCTTTATTTGGTTTTCCTATAACTTCAGTAGTTGACACCATTTCCATCCATAATATTAAAGCATTCTTCTGTCTTACCATATTTCAAAAACTTATATTTTTTCTTTTCAGTTGCACCAATTGTCCTTGTTTCACATCCATAAAGTGCAACACTCTAAGCCAACAAGTCGCTTGCAAGACAATTTTCAGTCGATCGCATAAATAGAATGCTTCGTAGCTAAAAGTTGGTCTTTGTATCGTGTAAATCTGAGAACACATCATATTATTTCACACAATTTTTGAGAGTGACCAGAATAACCTTGATTGGTCATAATTAGTGATGTTATTTTATTTCCGTCTTGGTGGCATGTGTCTAGTAAAAAAGCGAAGAGTGAGGGATGCAAGTAATATAATGTAAGTTCAGGCTAAGACACGGATATCGACAGTAGATCCAAACGGTTTTACGAAAATTAGCTTTTTTCCTATAATGTAGCTCAGTAAACTTGTTCGTTTCCTAGGCATTATTAGGTTGTTACTGTAGTAACTTTCTACTACTACTGTATATTTGTAGTTCCGCATGTGCTGGCTAATTAAAAACAACATTTCAGCGATGGTGAGTTCATGAAGGAGCCCTTTACTAAAGAAGTTGTAGAGCTATTTGATGAATTCAATCTATATATTAACAGCTATTTACTCTGTTCAACTATCAGTGTTCATGTGACACGTTTATCCGAGATCATGGCCACAGATATCATTTTTTAAAACTTAATGATATACTACTCAGAACTGAAGGATCCGAGCTTGCTTGTATATTTTGTATTTCTTCTTGATACCACGAGTGAATGGAATAAATTTGGAACTCAAAGGCTAAAGCAAAAAATCACCAACACGAATTTTGCGATTCAACCATTTTCAGGAAAATTTATATTTTATGAAACTAATTTTCATAAAACATATTTTTAAACAATTTACCTTCTTCAAAATAGCGTTTAATAATTTTTATTACAAAAGCTTTGATCCAGGAAAAATACTCAAAATGATCGATCATCTGAGAGCCGCGTGTGCTTGAATATTCAGGAAATCGGGAGAACAAGAACCAGTTACGACTTACAAGATTAATTTTAAACTAATTTCCTCTTAGTGAGTCTAATGTTGAGTATAAATTTCAGGAAATTAATTATGTCTTTAATCATCTCGATTCTGCTACATAGAAAATTAAAATCAGAAAAACCCAAAATTATTTTAAACTGGAAACACTGCCTTTGGTGACTAACCAGTGCTAAGAAAAGTCCGCGTTTCTTATGTTTCATAATAGTAAGTTATATTTTAACTTTATAATTCTTATTTAAAAGAAAAGTAGGGAGTTTAACTTGATAATATACATTTATTCCTTCTATTTTTCTTTCTAGATAGCAGAGGAAATAAAAACTGAAGAAAAACTGAATGTAATAAATAAGCATAGGAGGTATATACGGGGGAAAAAATATTAAAGAAACACTGGGTGATCATGGAATCTTTGATAGGTAATTAGGTTGACCGGGGTCCAATGATGTTGATTCAATGGAAGCAAAACCTAAAATTAAAAACGGAATAAAGAAAATAAGAGTAAAATAAAGTTAAAACAAATTATTGCAATTAAAAACCTCTCCAACAAGTAAAATTAGTTAAGGTGGCGGCTTTTATTTCTTAGAGCAAGTAGTTCTTTCTCAGACTGATCGGCCAATCAGCCGGTCTCTTTCGCTTTTTATTTCATCAACCGCTTTTGTTTCCGGGTCTATCCGACCCTCATCGGTGAAAGGGGGTAGATTTTCCCTAGGCGATTATTAGCGCATAAGTTTACTATCGTGATTGGTGTACAATCTTACGTTTAAAACCGTTAAAATCTTATGATGTTATGTTGTTTTTAGCAATATTTATTGTTTCTAGATATAATTATTGTCACTCTCTTACAAAATAATGTGTTTATCACCAATTTACAGTAAGTTTAGTTTTATTTTACGGAATATTGACGCTTGTTTGATTCTCCAAGGGAAGTGGTTTGTTTCTTTGCGTACAGTAGTAGAATGACGAGTGTGTCAACAAGTGAAGCAGAGGAAGAGGAGGGCTGCTGTGTCAAAACTCGTAAGTAATATTTTGAAGCATAGTTTTTCGTTGAAGTTGAACTTTTAAGTTTCAATACTCAATTTTTTGAACGTGTATATAGAGATTTTTAGGATGTTGGGTTGGCGGAAAATCATATAGTTGACATTATTTACTATTGATAGTTGCGTGTGGACTAAATCCGGATTCAAAGCTATCATAAGGAAGGCCAAAGGTCATGCTCATTTGGTGGTCCCAACCCAAGAGAAAACCTCGGCAATCGTAAATTGGTCATTATTATATTATTATTATTCTTTTTATTTGAGTTAGAACTATAATTATTATTTAAATATACATATATATATATAATTTAATGATCGAGTAATATTTCTAAGATCACCGAATATTTTGTTTTATTACATGCATAGTTTTTGTCACCCCCTTTTCCTTACTCCCCATAATGCTTTTGACTATAAAATAAAAGTGTGAGCTTCCAATTAACTAGCATCCATCAGACTCACTTTATTTTAGCCTCGTTGCTTCCCTTTGTCCATAATTGACTATAAGTAGTCTAGTACGACCTGGTAAATCACTCTCTGATAGGTTGGATTTGGTCACGTGACCACGCCTCCTGCTCTCTGATTGGCTGTTATTTTCCCCCCTCCCCTGACTTACTTTCCTCTGATTGGCTGAGCCCTTCCATCCCCCTCCTCCCCCTCCCCTCCAGCCATCCAACCACGTACATGTTGCCGAAAAATTATTGTTAATTGATTATTGTTAATTAATTGGTAGGATTTTTTTTATTCACGGCGGCCGTGTTGGTTCTTGCTTAATTGGTAGGTGTTTTATTAAGGCGTTCCTCACGCCATGGCTGGAGACCTTTCTCTATCAAAGGTAGGATGGGGGTGTTGGAGTTTTAATCATGGCTGCCGTGTTGGTGAGACCCTTCTCTATCGAGCTTCAGTCGTGTAATGCCGTTTTAACTTTCTCCTTCACCCCACTGTTGGTTTCCCCCCACTCCAGCCCCTCCTCCTAGAGGCTGGAAACCACCTACATGTTTATTCTTGCTTAGAGACGCGTTGAGACAAGAATAGCCGTTTTATAGCAGCTTTCACTCCCCCCCCCCCTCCTGGCACCAGGTTGGCGGGCAGACGAGTTGAGACAAGAATATATCGTGACCTCAGAGCTGTTTTCTAGCAGGTGTGTTCAACCCTTTCCCACAGCTTTCACTTCCCCCACCCCCCTCCTGGCACCAGGTTGGTGGGCAGACAAGTCAGGACAATATTGATCGTGACCTCGACAGCCTTGGGTTTTTTCCATTGCGTGCTATGTCGCAAATCTAGCTGCCACATGCACAATCGGGGGCCACCGAATCCTCGGTTAGGGGCCGCTATCCCGGTACAAAAGTCTACTAAAATTGTTTGTTTGGTATCGTCTTTCACAACGCACGGATGTGTGTATCCGTCATGGACAAGACAATCTGGCTTTTTTCCATTGCGTGTTATGTCGTAACCCCGGTGCCAGGTTGGCATGTCTTCAAAACAAGTTGAGACAAGAATAGTCATTCCCCCCCCCCCCCCGGGCAACGGTTTTTTTCCCTGGCTCGACAAGACGAGTTGAGACAAGAATATATATTGAGGTCATTGGGGCGTCAGGTTGGTGGGCAGACAAGTAAGGCAAGAATATATTGTGTTACGTCGAACGAGGGAGTGTATAAAGAGGGGGCACCCCCCACTTGGTTGTCTATTTATAAACGTTTGTAGAGCGGGTCAAGATGGACAAGTTACAGCAGCTGATAAATATTGTCGACGTGGTGCAAACCGTAAAATTGTGTGATCTAACCGTAGATCAAAAGTACTCGGTGGATAAACTAAAAGCCGTCAATACAAAGTTCGGGAAACGCCTAATAGCCTATCTAGAGGGCGAGTTTTGTGTATTTCTACCCTGTCGTTTTGGTACTCTTACAGATGAAGACGTGTGTGAGTTAAATAAAGAAAAACTGGTATTTACCTGCGCCGGAGTAAAACTCGGTTCACCTACCATTGTGAACTTTGAACGCGTTTAAGCGGCGGTGCAGTTACCAACGGGCGGCGGTGTGGTTAGTACGGAACGTTCACCATGCTTGGAACAGGCTATATTAATTTAATGTTTGTTGGTCATACGATGGAGGGGCGTGCCTATATGACGGGGGAGAATGTTCACAGTGTGGCGGTGAGTGATAGACAGGTAATTTACAAAATAGAGGAGCGAGGCTATATCGAGTTTTGCGACTCAACCTGTCACACGATAAGAGCGATGGAAGTACTACCCTATGAGAGAATCGAAGCGACATACATGTGTGATATGACGTGCGCCGTTTACAACTTCCGCAAGGGGGATGTCGTAGCTGTGTTGCCACGACTACCATCACCACCCTTCCGAGCTCCGCACCACATGACGCCGCCGTCGCCGCCCCCGAGACACAGGCGAACACCGCCCCAGAGTCACAGGCGTACCCAGCCTCAGAGAACCCACCACTAGAGTCGTCTGTTTACCGGTCAGTAGAGTCACCTGCGACAGATTCATTGGCGTATCCACAGTCAGAGTCGTCTGTCTACCAGTCACCTACGTGCCCGCCATCACCGGAGGTAAAGTCCGAAGAACCTGTAAATCTCGAGGATTTAACAATTTACAGAAATTATTCAAACGTTAAAATTATAGGTGAAACGCCCACCGACTATATACTCAGTCTGGGCAGTTTCGGTAACGTTTTCCTTCCAAAGTCAATATATTATTTGGATTGTAAGCGCTTTAAATCTAAAGCACGCTGTATGATATATCTTGGAGGACAAAGTGTGATGTTTAAAAGTGAATTAATAAACTAGACGTACTCTGCTGCTGTCATCGGAGCTAGCGGTGACATTTTGAAAAAAAAACCGTTAGAGTTTGTGAGTAGAGTGAGTGTTTATTTCTTTTGCTGCATCTCCAAATGACATTATGCCGTTTAAATGCCGCGGATCCTACGCAATGCTCTCCAATCTTATTCGCCACAAAAGTCATCAAAATGTTGCTCACCATGATACCTGTTGGGACGAGAAGGTATTATGCAGTGCGTTAGACCTGATCGAGAAAGAGGAATACAATCGTGTCAAGTGCTTAAACGAACTTGAGAAAAACAAAAGTTATAACGTTGTGCTATCGGAAGAAACCGAACCTAATGTTATTGTGCTTGAGTGTGTTGGAAGACTAAGATTGCCAGGTAAAAACTGTGGATACATTGTCAATATACGCTCTAGCGCCTCTAGGCTTGTCTTGAATTATTTTGGAGGTGACTCCTACTCATTTTCTAGCTGGTAGATGTCTTTTATATGTATTGGTCAAAAGACCTAAATAATATTGCTACTTGTTATGAATGTTTTAAATTAATCAATTGCCGATCGTCAATAAAATAAGTTGGTTGGAGAATCAAAGACCTGAAGGAGGCGGCAGCTTTGTTGCCACCCAAAGAGCCTGTAAACTTCCCAATTTTCTGTATGATAATATGAGCGTCATATTTTTTTAAAATTATGTAATCAAATCCTGAGGGCGTATGCTATATTGTTTTAGCCTGGGCTTATATAAGCTATATGAGCTTGTATTTATAGGATAGGAGGGTGGTGTGGGTGTAGACGTTAAAACACAAGCATAACAGTTTTTAATATTTATTCCCAAAACACTTTGCTTATGAGGATCTTGAAATTATTTTAAATTAATAGGTTGTTAAGTTTAAATATTAAACTATACATCTTAAACAAAACAGATATTTAATAGCAGCAAAAGAATATTTAACTTTTACAAACTAAAAAATATTTAAGTTTTACAAAAAAAATCACAAGTAATACACTTATGAGGATTTTAAAATTATTTTAAATTAATATGTTGTTACGTTTTAAATATGAAACTATACACACTGGCATGGTATATAACATTTACACAAAACAAATTAGTTACTTAAACACTGACAATCAATTTAATGACGGCAAAAAATATGTTGATATAATAATATATTTACTTTTACGCAACGAGAAATTTAATGTTCGAAAAAAAAATTTAGATATAATATATTTATTATATTTGTAATTGATATAAAATGGAGGATTAAAATTAATTTCATGGCGTACTGTTTACTTATTATATATCAAGGGTCGAATAACGGGGTAGCAGCTTTCTCATCACAGCATCTATATCGATATCCGAATCACTATCTTCAGCTGGAGAGTTTGTAATTAATATTGGCGAGGGGGATGCTAGGTTTATTGTAGGTATAATATCGTTGTTGCTTTTTGCAGATCTTGAAAACGTGGTTCGGACATGTCGTCTTGCGCTACTCTTGGCAATGCGGCCGGTCCGTACCCCTGAAGGTTGCGCGTGTGAAATAGTTTTAGGGGGCCCTGATGTACCTGGAGACCGCAGGGCCTGAAACACCGGCGGCCAGGCATCCAGAGGCCCCTTAAGTTCTGCATGTCCTGCAAGGAGCCATCTGGAGAAGCTGTAGGATGTTGTGGAGGAAGCGCTTCCCTGTCCTGGGTGTCTATGTCGTACCTGTTCGTGGGTGCCTCTGGGATTCGGGTAGAGCGGGGAACATCTGTGCCTGGAGGTAGCTGGTTGCTTGAACGTTGCCGACAAACAACGTCGGTCAGATAGGTGGTACTCCTCATGTCAACGTGACCTAACCATACCTCTGAAGGTTGAGGCAGAGCGTCCAGAGGGTCCATGTCGTTCCTGTTCGGGGGTGCCTCTGGGATTCGGGTAGAGCGGGGAACATCAGTGCCTGGAGGTAGCTGCTCCCTTGAACGCTGCCGGCGGACAACGTCGGCCTGATAGACGACCATAGCCTCCACGAGGTTATCCGCCAGCCTCAAACTTTCCCTACTTTGGGCTAATTCGGCTGCCTGTTGCACCATCGTTAGTCCGTCGGCGCTCCCCAGGATCCTTCTAAGCAATTAAGTTAGGTTTTACTTTGCGGTGTACTGTATAATTTAAATTTAAATAACTTATAACCTGTTTGTTCATTAACGAATGATAAAGTTTATTCGTGTCAATCTATAGCAGAGAGCTATTATAAATACAAACACTAATAAAGCGCGTATTTTAGGTACATATAATAGTTGTTTTTTTTTTCAACAAACCAGAGACTCCTGATAGAGAAAAAAGTATCCTTCATGAATATATATTTAAAGTGCAGGCAAGAAATTAAACAAGAAGTTCGTATTTTAGGCACACATAACCCTAAATTCTTTATCTTGAAGGGGGTGGGACGTGACACACATTTTTAAAAATACCTATGGCTTAGGATCGTCAATTATTATAAGCACCACGGAAGCACCCCCCTGGGCTGCGGCCTGACAACACACACGGGTTTGATGGGTTGGTTCCTTATGCTAGGAATGGGTCGGTGTGTTTTATGGAGGGTCCAATACCTTGCTTGCGCCGGCTTACGGATACCGCCATGGCTGCATAATTGTGTTGGGTGGTGGGCTGGGGGGTTATTAGGGGCAAATGCGCGTTGTTGAGCGGCCCCGCTGCTATTCAGGCGTGACTCCCATGCAGAGGTAAGGGGTCCGAAAAGAAGGATACTCTCTGAGTTGTCCCTTGAAGAGTGGACCAAATGCCCCGTCGTGTAGCCGTGTTCTGTTATAAATAATCAAGACTTTATTTACTATAGGGAGGGAGACATTTGATAAATATTATCAATATCTATAAGAACGCTATTTTTTTCTGTTGACGCCAGCAAGGAATATAAATATGTCTATGATAAGTTACTATTACGGTTATTTATAAAGATGATCTATAGGAAAGTTGCTCCATATATGCGCTAGCACATAGCTCACACCATGCCAATGGTCAAACCTAGAGGTCTTAAGCTAAAGAGAAAGTATTGTAAACGTGAAAATATATGAGGCTAATAGTTTTCTAGTAACTTAGGATCGGTAACAGAGTATATTATGATCTTTGGTGTAGTGTTTCTAAAACACCATAAATACTTATTATTTAGTTTCACAAAACTTCGTGTTTCTACTGACCTATCACTTACTCTCGCAAAGATAATAAGTGAGAGAAAGTCCCGGTATCATTTATTTATATAAGTAATTGTAGATATATAATATTATAACTTTTTAACTATCAAGAAAGGTTCTCTTTTTTTCGCCGAAAAGCGGATAGCTATTATAAATACAAACATTAAGAAAGGGCGGATTTTATTCACGCATAATTGTTTTAACGCGCTGAAATATAAGTATCGTTCATGCTGGCAAGAAATTATATACTATTTGTGAAACTAATGGAGATATAATGTAAGCTAAATCAATTTAATTTAATTGGTATTCAAAATAACATAAGGATTCTTATTGATATTTTTAATGAACACAATAGATCATTTCTTTATCTTTAATTACGGTGCTGCGTCTTCCGCTGTTGCGGGTCAATAAGCACGAACCGAAGACATAAAAATAGTTTTACATGGTCGCGAATAATAAGTTATTATTACAGTTATTTATCAAAACTTCCCCTAAGAAATATGTTTATATTTATATAAGACCCGTCTCGGTGGCGTAGTTGGCTAACGCGCTTGTCGCTTTGAGCTCGACTGCTGAGGACGGGGGAGATCGAGGTTCGAATCTCGGTCGGGCGTACTGGGGGTGGTTTTTCCACTCTCCCTCCACGCAAATGCGGGTTCACTTCCTCTAATTCAACCTTCCCAATTCCTAATCCATTAGTGTAATTAGTGCTTAAAAAAAGCTTATAACCCGAACGGTTAGTAAGACGCGGTGCTAAATATTAATATTATTATTTATATAAGGTATTCCTAACGTGTATTAACGCATAGCTCACCATACCAAGGGTCAAATAGATTCTCTCAAGGGTGTCCCTTAGTAAATCTAGTTTATTAAGCTTTAATTTCCTCCTGTAGATATGCGGGCTCTAAATAGGTAATATAAGTTTTAATATTCATGATAAGCTAATCAACAACAAAGGTTAGGGAGAAGTTTAATTAAGACGGCGAATTACATACAGTTTAGACAAAGGACAGATAGTTTTCTCTATTATCTACCTTGAATCAGCTATCTTCAGACTATATCTTAGAAGAATTTTTTTTTAATGTATAAGTGTCTCAAATTTGAGTTTACTAAGGCCGCAGGTACTATAAATTCGTTTATTTAATAAATTCACTAAAAAATAATAAAAATTAAATGACTCTGATAAACAGACAACTTAAAATTAAATAGCTGAATCGGGCCTTATAATTTCCGATAGCCGCTTAGACCCGAAATTTTGACTCAAACATGGATTATTAAGAGATTAAACAAATGCTAGCTTTTAGAAGTCACAAATATAACTCTTGCAAATACACATACAATTTAAAATTAAAAATCAAACCCTTTTCAAGCTATGTAACAATGATAGTTTTGTTTCAAAACATGTCAACAAAGGTTAAGGGGGAAGTTTTATTACGACGGCGAATTACATACAGTTTAGCCAAAGGTCAGATAGTTTTCTCTATTATCTACCTTCTCGTTTAGAGCAGACACTAATTTAACCATAGCAAATAAACAGTCAATTAAAAATTAAAAATCAAACACTTTTTAAGCTATGTAACAGAAGAGAATTGAAATACCTTGTGTGGATGATGTTGATGCTGAGTTATCCGTCGTCTTGATTAAGCAGCTGCTCAGTAAAAAAAAACTTATTAATTTCACTGACGAAGAAGAAGAAGACAGTGGGGGTTGCTTGAAAACTCATCCCTATATATATGAACCAAAATTCCCCCTTTCATCTAACATTGACCCACCCTTGCAAGATTCCGATTTTCTGGAATGTTAGATTCCTGAGAGTACACACCTTTTAAATCAGCTGGGTGCCATTCTTACTTAGTAAAGGGTGGTAAAGATTGGCTCTTAAAAGGGTAAAACTCTCTCTTCTTGAGTTCAGCTGAGGTCAATTCTGTCATGGTGGAAATTTAGATCTTGTAACAAACCTTAGCGGGAGTTTTTAACCCTAAACGAAATCGGTCTTACATGCGTCAAGGGTTGGAAACCCTATATTAGGCCTAACTCACTGTCATGATGTTTTGCGGGGAGAGCGGCTTCCATTGAAAAACGGTATGTCAGTGGAACTGTCTAGAGTGAAAGATGGAGGGAGAATAGAAAACCTATATACACGCGAAGCGGTTGGGGTTTTGTTCCACAACACGCGCCGTGAATTTAATAAATGTTTAAAGTGGCGCTTATAATTTTCTGCCTTTGTACAGGAATTGAACCCTGGACCATGCGTTTACTGTACAGGTCCCCATAGGATAATATCTCATTTTCACCAAACTTTTTTTTTCAAATATCTATGGGTTTTTTTCTCAGTTCTAGCTGTAAATAATTTTACCGTATTTTAATTCTCACTTTTACTATTTAAGTTATCAATTATAATTTTTTTAAATTTTTAACTTCATAATTAGTAAGATAATTAAATAAATTAAATTTAAAAAATTTTGAACTACATAGCTAAAATCACATCATATTTATTAGTAAGAAACTACGTCACACTAATTTTATCTGATGCTTGATGCACGTATAAGCCACTCAATTGTTTTGATAACGCTCGTTAAGACGGGTACCTGCATAACTGCTAATGCACTAGTGTGTTTAACTGAAATCCTAGAGGTCAGGGTTCAATTCTAGATTGAATGTACTAAAGTTTTTTTGTATTCAACGAAGTTTCGCATCCTCTGTTGCTTTCCCTCTTAGGTCAACGCGTGGTATGTTTCTTAATGATAAATCACGCAGGAATGGCTAATGTGGGTAGGGGAGGGGGTGTTCATGATCTGCAGGTATACGGCTCTATACCTAAGTATTATCAAATATTTATATTCTCAAGGGAGCATATGTAACTAGTGCAGTTATATTTTGAAATTGAAACTATACCATCATTTTTAAAAATAATTAGTAATCTTTATTATCAGCGTGCTGAACATTAATAAAAATGGAACCCGCTTTGTTGGCCGCGCAGTCTAAGACTGTACTTCTCAAACTGTTTTTTGTTCACACTCTTTGTCGTGAGTCCTCGCAGCACCTTTGTACAGGAAATGAACCCTGGACCAGGCGTTTACTCTACAGGTCCCCCGTAGCATAATATCTCATTTTCACTCCTTGTACGGATACGAATCAGTGTCCCTTGACACCGCGTACATATAGGCTTTCTTTGAAAAAAAAACCTTACCCCCATAAATTCCTGAGTAATATTAAATACAACTTTAAATATCGTTTAATGTTAGAGGCTATATTTGTTGACATAATAAATACTGATCTTGAGGAAGTGCAAGGAGGGAGAATAGAAAACCTATATACATATATATATATACGAGGGCCATCCAGAAAGTAAGGTTACGACATTTATTTAGAATCGAAAAATGCTTGTATTTAATTGAAACTCACAGGATACTTCAGAAATATATTATACTATTTTTCAACATAATCGCCGTCGAGATCGAGACATTTCTGTAGTTGGGGCACCAGCTTTTGTATTCCAGTGTCATAGACCTCCGCCGCCAACTCTTTCAGCCACTTCTTCACAGCTTCCTCGACCTCCTGATTGCTGGAAAAACGTTTCCCACCCAAAAACTCCTTTAGTTTAGTGAAAAGGTGATAGTCCGAAGGCGCCAAGTCGGGTGAATAGGGTGGGTGGGTGACAATATCCCATCCAAATGATGTCAGCAGCTCCTGTGAAACTCGCGCGGTGTGGGGCCTGGCGTTGTCATGCAGGAGGCTGACTCCCCGGGTCAGCATTCCCCTTCTGCGGTTCTGAATGGCTCTTCTGAGTTTTTTTAGGGTATTGCAGTAAGCCTCTGCATTAATGGTAGTCCCTTTGGGCATAAAATCCACCAAAAGGACGCCCTTACGGTCCCAAAAAACAGATGCCATGACTTTTACGGCTGAATGGGTTGTCTTGAACTTTTTGGTGGCTGGGGAAGATGAATGACGCCACTGAAGTGATTGTCTTTTGGTATCTGGGGTGTAGTGACACACCCACGTCTCATCCCCTGTCACGATAGAGTCCAGAAAAGCTTCTCCCTCCTGTACAAAACGATCCAAAAATTCACGCGCGGTGGTGACGCGATTTTGACGGTGCTCCGGTGTGAGCATTTTGGCACCCATCTCGCACACAACTTCTTGTAACCAAGTTTTTCCGACACAATATCACCAAGGAGACTTCTAGAAATGTCAGGGAATTTTTCGTGAAGGTCATCAAGCGTCACACGGCGGTCATTTCGCACTTGTTCTTCAATTTTTCGCACAAGTTCGTCTGAAATCACTGATGGTCTCCCACTCCTTGCCTCGTCGTGAGTATCAGTACGGCCTTCTCTGAACAACCTAACCCACTTCGTGACATGTTGTCGACTCATCACATCACTACCATAAACTTCCACGAGCTTCCGATGGATATTCGCGGCGGTATTGTTCTGCAAAGTCAAAAAACGGATGACCGCGCGGATCTCGCACGGACGGGAGGTGGCGGGAGCGCGCGACGACCTCTCCATAGGAAGAATTTACTGTGACTGAAAAAAATGGCCGACAAACACGCGGGACCAAACAAACTGACCGTTAAGATCCCCCCTACACGTCAGGTGTGCCAAATTTGAAACAAAAAATTTCCCCAGGCCTTAGGACCCCTTGTAACCTTACTTTCTGGATGACCCTCGTATATATATATATTTGTTCCACAACACGCGCCGTGAATTTAATAAAATTTAAAGGGGCGATTATAATTTTATGCCTTTGTACAGGAAATGAACCCTGGACTAGGCGTTTACTATACAGACACTAAAGTTCTGCTTGAATATTTGACAATTATAATTTTCTTCTTTGAACCCGTGACCCTTTATTGGGTAGTTATTTTAAAGGCTAAACCAGTATTTTCGTTTATGCTGAGGGGGGGAGGGGGGGGGAATTGAACAAATTTTCCAAGCTGTCAACTTGGACCGTTAATAATGGCTGTGAGACATTCGGGCTGGTTTCTCTCTCTAGGTTATAAACGGTCATTGAGAGCGAAGAAAACAAACGAGAGGGAGAAAGAGAGAGAGCTTCACTGTTCAGTCAATAGACAGTATGGGAAACGAATGTGTTTGTCCACAATTGCAACATTTTTTAAACTGTGCTCCGTGACAAGTGAATTTTAAATAAATGTATAGTCTCTCAAACTAATATATTTACTTATTTTCCAAACACCCTATATTGAACAGCGGGCACTCCACTTGGCGAGTCAGCTTTAAAATCTTACTGTTTACGACACCATAAATCGTCCTTCCCCAACTCGTTTATCCCTGTGTGACTGGTTAGGGCGGACGAGAATGAATTGAGAATGAGTTTTGGAATGCTTAAAAAATACATTTGATTGTCGTTCGTCTATTTAGTAGTATTGAATGGGAGTTGTAAACCTATAAATTGCATGAAGTAATATTCGGTGTGTACTCGGAAGTATGTACTGAGACCAAAATGGTGGATTCGTGATGGACATATCCAAAAAAATAAAAGCTACAGCTTTTGAAAGAATTATAATTACTTTGAAAGCTAGTCAGTATAAACCAAGGAGCAAAGAGTGGTGGCCCAATATACAACAACCTTATCCTGTTAGATAATTTGAATATCCGTGTGTTTCAAATGAAGAGGAAAATCTTTAAATACCGATGTAGATATTTTAATTTGAGAATGTACTGACAAATGTTTTGGAACTCTTTGGCATTTATGACTTTGGTAAAATGATTTGATACGAATAGTTAAGTAGGAGGCATATGCTTAGTAAGTTTTAGTGTGTTTTTTTAAATTATTGAAAGCATTTTGTAGAATATTTATTTCTGTTTTCATCTTTAATAGAGGAGTTTTTCTATTAGGCGTGAACACTTTAATTTTTATAAATAACAGGCGTTTTCCTAGGAGATGTGCTTATTTTAGTTTTTGTAACTTATAGAGGCAGTTTTTCTAAAAGATATGCTTAGTTTAGTTTTATAACTAATAGAGACTTTTTTCGCAGGATATGTGCTTACTTTAGCTTTAACTAATAGAGGTTTTTATTCCAAGAGATGTGCTTACTTTAGTTAGACTTTTTTTACAAGAGATGTGCTTACATTAGATTTTTATAAATAATATAGGTTTTTTTCCCAGGAGATGTGTTTACTTTAGTTAGACGTTTTTTCAAGAGATGTGCTTACTTTAGCTTTAACTAATATAGGTGTTTTTTTTCCAGTAGATGTGATTACTTTAGTTAGACGTTTTTTCAAGAGATGTGCTTACTTTAGCTTTAACTAATATGGGTGTTTTTTTCCCAGTAGATGTGATTACTTTAGTTAGACGTTTTTTCAAGAGATGTGCTTACTTTAGCTTTAACTAATATGGGTGTTTTTTTCCCAGTAGATGTGATTACTTTAGTGTTTATAAATAATAGAGGCTTTTTTATAGGAGATATGCTTATTTTAGTTTTGTAACTAATATAGGTGTTTTTTTTTCATCTTGGGAAGGTTGATTTAGATGAAGTGAACCCGCATTTGCGTGGAGGTAAACTGGAAAAAAAAAAACACCTTCGGTTCACACGTCCGAGATTCGAACATTCTAATATTTGGTCAATTGATGAACACGCTTTTGTTCAACTCAAAATAAAATATTTTGTACTTGCAAGAAATACGCTGTTAAAATGGCGTTTCAACTTTTAGAAATCATAAGGTCCCGGGTTCGATTCACATGTAAGGATGTCTGTTGGGGAGAATTGATTTTCGGCGATTTCAAAACAAAATTAATAAAGGTTTTTTTCATCTTGGGAAGGTTGATTTAGAGGAAGTTAACCTGCATTTGCGTGGAGACAACTCCAATCCACTTTTATTTTGTATACTAGCTTGTATAAATGGGTCTCTAAAACAAAAGAAAATATTTTGCTTCTAAAATTGATAACATGTACTATTTTATTAATATTATTCTATAAGTATAGATGATATAATTATAACACATGTGAAAGTTGCAGACTTGACGTATGAATAGACCTACGAGTTATTCTAGTATTTCAAAATTAAATTAATTAATAGGAGTTTTTTCATACTAAACTTGAAAAAACTCCAGACCTCTTTTATTTTGCATTCAATAAACACACAATTTTACTTTTTTTATATTTCAGTTACCAATACTTTCCGCGATTTCAAAACAAAATTAAGTTAATTAATACGCGTTTTTTTTAATTCTCTCTAAATAATATTATAATTTTTTTCGTACTAAACTTGTAGAGCCATTTAGTATAGTAGGAGGGTTTCTAAAACACATTTTTTGTTAGCTTCCCCCCCCCCCCTAGTTATTTACAAAGTGTTTGTGGCGGCATTCAAGGAAGAAAGGCAATAGCGCGTTGGGTGAAGTTTTTATGGCGAGGGCAACGACTCCCTTTGTTCATGACAGGCTCTGTGGGCGGGGGTGGGACCAGAATTTTCGCATCACCGTTCAGCTCTGTGGGGCGAATTCCGGAAGTGAAAGCTAAGGGGGAAAGGGGTGAGCACACCTGACGTATGCTAGAAAACAGCTCTGAGGTCACGATATATTCTTGTCTCAACTCGTCTTGACGACCCACCATGGCGCCCCGATGACCCAATATCTATTCTTGTCTCAACACGTATTGTCTCCCCGCCAACCTGGTGCCAGGAGGGGGGAAGTGAAAGCTGTGGGAAAGGGTTGAACACACCTGCTAGAAAACGGCTATTCTTGTCTCAACGCGTCTCTAAGCAAGAATCAACATGTAGGTGGTTTCCAGCCTCTAGGAGGAGGGGCTGGAGTGGGGGGAAACCAACAGCGGGGTGAAGGAGAAAGTTAAAACGGCATTACACGACTGAAGCTCGATAGAGAAGGGTCTCACCAACACGGCAGCCATGAATAAAAACTCCATCACCCCCCATCCTACCTTTGATAGAGAAAGGTCTCCAGCCATGGCGCGAGGAACGCCTTAATAAAACACCTACAAATTAAGCAAGAACCAACACGGCCGCCGTGAATAAAAAAAATCCTACCAATTAATTAACAATAATTATTCGGCAACATGTACGTGGTTGGATGGCTGGAGGGGAGGGGGAGGAGGGGGAAGGAAGGGCTCAGCCAATCAGAGGAAAGTAGGTCAGGGGTGGGGGAAAATAACAGCCAATCAGAGAGCAGGAGGCGTGGTCACGTGACCAAATCCAAACTATCAGAGAGTGATTTACCAGGTCGTACTAGACTACTACTACATATCACTGCCGGTGCCCCAAACAGGTTTCCGATCCCTGCAGTTCAAACATGTATTTACGAAATTTTTCCTGATTTCCAAATTTATGCTATTCGTGGTTAATAGGCCCTATTGACTTTTTTGCTATGATAATATTTCTTCATCTGTGCTCTTCTTCCTATAATATCTTTCTTGCTTCTGTTATCTTCGGTTATTTTACTTCTTAGGTACTCTATATAGTCCTACTTATTCTAGTTTAAATTATTTTGATTGATATCTCATTTACTGCACACCATGACTTTTTTGTTATCCTCATATTAGATTCAATTTTCAGTATTTGATCTATTTTTTTGGTTGTCCTTTAATATCCAATTCACTTTCAGCACAAACCGCAATCTCATCAGCAAAACAAGTTTGTTGATAAGTTCTCCTCTTATTCTAATTCCAGATACGAGTTCTTCTTTTACCTAAGTTAGCGTTTCAAAAAATGCATTGGAGATAGGTTGCAATCTTGTCTAAATTCTTTTGTCATATTAACTTCCTCTTTATGCTCATTAACTCTAATTATTACTGTCTGAGTTTTGAATAAGTTATAGAGCCCTGTTATTATTTACTCGTTGTACTTGATCCCAAGTTTTCTCAAAATGTCTAACATTTTATTCCATTCTACATTTTCAAATACTCTTTCGATATTCACAAATGCAATGTACACATTCTTGTCCGTCCTTATTTTGTTTTTATAGTTGCAATTTCATTATATTTGTTGCAACCTGAGATTCTTACAGTATTCTTACATAAATACCTACTTATGTGTAATGAATATGTGTCAAAGTGCTTAAAGATTTTAAAACATTTTAGAAACATAAAATGTGGGTCCTTGTTTTAAACCAAACAAATATTGGTTTAGCAATGCAAGACAAAATTAATAATAGGTTGAGTTGCTATGTTTGAAAAAATGATCTTTATTGTAATTTTAAAAATAAAACTTTCTAAGGATTTTTAAAAATGTTTTATAATATTTTAAAAGTACTCTAGTTTATCATTTTAAATGTGACTAAAATATATTAGTATATAGTCCTATTCTGTATTTATGCTTTCAAGCTTGTGGAATGTCATAAATTGTAATTGAACTTCAAATAGGATATCTGAATCTTTTTATGGTGTTTACATTTAGTGTTTAGTACAAATATATCCACTGAGCCGACTGTGCTCTATCATTTGTATTATTCAGATATATTAATTATCAATTGGTGTCATCACCGCATTCATGTCTTGTCATTTGATCAAATTCCCTCCCTTCTCCGCCGATGACTATAGGCTCACTTCCCGCGCTTTTATTACCTACTTATGGCTGACCAGAAAACGCTTGCATACAGATTAACGTGTGGTTAAGAGTCTCTAGATTCGGTGCAAAAAAACAATGGAATTATCTCGTGAAAACTAATAAAATGACTTCAGGAAACAAAATTGGGGTGCCCCAGCCATCATATTCTCGCTCCAGTTATTTCTAATCACTGTTTACAAAGGTCAGTTAACTAAATGTTTTCTCTGGTTTTGATAATTTAAAGCTTGTGTCAAAAATCTCGTCTGTTAACACTGCACATATATTTTGGCTCTCAGGGACGAATCTATTTCTTTGAAATAAATTAACTCTCGTAATGGTAAAGTACATTCTATTAAGAGGACAAATAACTCTGATCATAAAGTTATTAATAGCTATTGTGTCCTCTCCAACACTCGGCAATGCGACCTTATAAAGAAAGGCCTCGTTAAGATTAGGGCGTTTGTACCGCATGCAGATTCCATTGTGAACAAAGGGGAAGTATTGTCCGAGTATAACATTCAAAAACTATCTTTGTTCGAAGAGGAAGTTGAGTCAAAACGTAATGAGTTTAAATTGCTGTTATCTAAGAGTGTTTTGGAAGAAATTGAAGATTACAATGATGATATTGTAATTTAGAATCAAGATTAAATATTTTAATTGCATACGTTTTAATGTTGTAATTTAAAATTGTTACTTCCCACTCCTGAATCTCAACTGAACGATTCAAGTCAATCCGTGCCTAGTGGGTCTTTGGTTCCAACTCTGTCTCTATATTCTTACCAAAAATTCAACTACCAACCTTCTCTGGTGATTCATCACAGTGGATGAGTTATCATAATTTGTTTAACACAACTATTCACCAAATTCAATATTAGAACCTGTTGAAAAAATGTAATATCTAATGTAAATTCTAAGCTCATACGTGCACGATTTAATTAAGATTCTCCCCCTTTCCGCACCCAGATATCAGATAGCCTACGATTTATTGTGTCGTCGCTATCATAACATAAGAAACTTAACTTCTCTTCACATAAATAAAATAATTGATTTGCCTCATGTCACTAGTGGATCACTCAAGAGCCTACGTAACATGCTCAGTAGCTACGATGAAAACAGTCAAGCTCTCCACGCTCTTGAACAAGGCATAGCTCTCGAAGGTCCTCTATTGTTTTCATTGTTGTTGCGGAAACTCTACGACGACACTCGAAACCTGTTTGAGACCAGCCGCATTACTAATGTAAGCTTAGCGACGGTGATGAACTAATTAAATTTTTACATCTTGAATCTTCACATCTTTAGTTGGCCAACAATGTGAATACTACTACTAAGAAGCACCCGCATCACTACTCATACACCAAAATTCTCTTTCTCATTGTCAAGGATGCTGGGTGGCGTCAAACCCACATTCTATCAAAATCCCAAGGTCACACTATTATCCACCTCTCATACTAATTGTGTTTTTTTTATAAAGATGACTCTCATTCAATTTATCGCTGCCCAGCTTTCCCAGTCAAAACTCCTCAAGAAAGATTTAATTTTGTAAAAGCTAATGGAATTTGTCTTGGTCACGCTCACACACTGAAAAATTGTGAATCATCACGTTTATGTAACAAATGTAATAAAATAGATCATACTTCTCTACATTTGGATTCAGACCCGTCTAAGGTGAGTCAACGTGACTACTCGTTATCCGCACAACACTCAGAGTTCTTCACGTCAACAAGCCTCAGAAAACGTATCAACCACAAATGCTCAATTTTTTTTTGTTTTTCACACTTTTGTAGCACCGTGATTTTAGCAAAAATTCTTGTTAATCTCTCAACAATTGATGATGTCTCTCTGGTTATTCGCGGAATATTGGATTCTGCTGCTCAGAGTACTTTAATCACGGAACAATGTGTTCAATTGCTAGATGTCAAACGCACTTGTTCCTCAAGGTCAATCAATGGTATTTCCTAAGCTCTGGTAAAGACAAAAGGTCTAACTTATCTTAATATTTCGCCTCCATATCGAAATATAATATCATAAAGCATCCCATATTATTATTGGATAAAATAACTTTAGATCTTCCTCGGGCAGCCCTTTCACTTGACGTAAAAATAAATATGGCCTCCTTTGTCCAAGTTGACCCCACATTTGACACCCCTGCACCAATAGATATCCTCTTAGGTGTAGAATTGTTTGCACAAACTATGACTGGTTAACAGTATACTCTTGGCAAAAGCCTGCCCAATGCCTTTGGTACAGTTTTTGGTGTTGTCCTATCGGAACCGACTACCAGCCCTGCACTAGGTGCACCTTAATATATTTGTAATGGCATTACCACTCTTTTCTTAACCAATGATATCAACCTTCACTCCGCCTTTCAAAACTTCTGTAAACATGAAGAACCTCCACATAGCGTAGGCCTCTCTAAAGAAGAACAATTGTGTAAAGATAATTTTGTCTCTACGCACACTCGAGATACTACCGGTCAATATGTAGTACGACTCCCATTAAATAACTCTAACCCCCTCTTGCTGACTCATCAAGCAATACAAGAAATAGATTTAATGTCTTAGAACTATGATTTACTGCTCAACCTCAATTCAGACAATTGTATGAATGAATGCAAATCACTTCCAGGTTTTAACTTACCACACTACTTCTTGCCCCACCATGGAGTCATGAACTAAGCTACGAGTCTCGTTCGATGCCAGTGCCCGCACCTCCAACTCAGTTTCATTAAATCAGCTTTTAATACCTGGGCCTAAACTTAAAAATTATATTTGTGACGTGATCATTCACTTCCGTCACCACTCCATAGTCTTCTCGTGGAATATTAAACAGATGTACTGACAGGTCTTGATATACCCTAATGATCAAACTTACCAGTCCTGCAGTAGATTTGTCTGCCAACATAGCACTGTCACGTATGGAATTACCTTATCCCCATAGCTTGAACTAAGAACCTTCCACCCGTTAGTTAAAGATGAAGGACACAACCACCCAATTGCATCCAAGATCTTGAAAAAACAATATTTTTTTGATGATGAAAATTGTGGAGGAGACACCATAGCAGATGCATTTCTTCTCCGCGATTAACTGACAAAGTTGTTAAAATTAGGAGGCTTTGAACTGCGAAAATGCTCTATTAATACGACCAACTTCTTAATGCAGTGCTACAGGACCATATTTTTATATGGTCCTGTTTATATTTGGACAGCTATTGTTTGGAACAACTATTGTTCACTATTCTTGGGCTTCAGTGGACACTTGACTCTGACAAATTATCCTATCACATACGTTTGACAGGAGACGCCCACAAGCCTACAAAGCATGACATTATCTCAATTATGGCTCAAATCTATTAACCTTGTGGCTGGCTAACTCCTGTCGTGCTCTGGGTGAAGTTTTTCATCCAACTGGTATGGCTATTAAGCCTACAGTGGGATGAACCCTTGCCTACTGACATTGCTAAAAACTGGGAAAATGTTTTGAAGAATATTACCGAATTAGAAGCCATTAGCATACCAAGCTATTTCTAACTATCTTCTGCTACCAACATTCAACTCTATGGGTTCTGTGATGTCAGTGAATCAGGGTATGGGTGTTGCCTCTACCTCAAATGTCTTGACCCCGACAACAATGTGACAGGGAGTCTTCTCATCACCAAATCACGCGTATCCCCCCTCAAAAGAATTTCCATTCCTCACTTGGAACTCTGCGCCGCTCATTTACTTGTTAAACTTATATACTATTACAGTGACCTCTAATCACCACATTTATTAATTGACTCTATAACTGCTTGGTCAGACTCATCCAGGACTGGATACCTCCTCACATATGTATGCACATCACTTCTCCCCACAACCCTGCGGACTGTGCTTCTCGAGGTTTATCCGCTCCAGATCTCAACAATCATCCCCTGTGGTAGTCTAGTCCTCCATGGCTCTTTCGTTTACCTTAACAATGGCCTCTTTCTCCATTCACTCCTATGGCCAAAGGGGCGTTGCCTGACGCTAAACCCTCACTATTATGTGTTCTCATTGTTACAACTTCTACTGATTCGATTCAAACATTACTGCTCAAATACTCGTCGTGGACAAAACTCGTCAACACAATGGCTCTTGTACTCCGCTTCCTTAAACAGTGCAAATATAATGATCCCCAAACAGGACCCCTCAGCTCTCGAGAGCTCACTAAAGCCATTCAACACATTTCTTGAGTTATCCAAGCTGTAACCTTCACCGCCAACATAGAACTCATCAAGGCTATGAAAGGATGCATCACGAAACTTCAACGATTATCCCCGTTCCTGGGCACCCAGGGAATACTGAGAAAGGGTGGACGAATTAGTCACTCAAATCTGGCTCACGAAGCTAAACAGCCTATCTTGTTATGAAAATCACATCATATTATCAACATGATCATAAATCATCATCATTTAAATCATCTCCACGCTGAACCTAAACTGTAGCAGTCTATTTTATTCCAAAAATTCTGGATTCTCTCTGTTCTCAGCACAATTAGACCTCTAAGTTTCATTTGTATTCGTTGCTTTCGACAGAAACCAAAGTTAATAACTCCAATGATGGGTGATCTAACTAGACCTCAAGTGACTCCCTCACGTCCGTTTCTCAAATCTGGAATAGATTATGGAGGTCCATTCTCAGTAAATTTACACACCACCTCTATCTTGGCATCTTGGATGTGTCGCTTCGACCTCTTCTGGAAAAGATGGCATTGTACGAGTTGTACATCTTCGTACTTAAAAAGGAATAATTTTAAGGACTGTCGTCAAGGTGTTTCCTCTCCCACTCAACTATTGATGCACATTGCTGTTATCACGTTCTTTTTAAGTTGTATCTTTGTTTTTAGCGTTTTATTTTGTCTCTTTAAATGGTTAATCTTGTATTTTTGTTTCTTTCATGATTGTTATTGTGTATTTTGTTCTTATTCATTGAACTAGTAGTTCAAACAGGGTCGTATGCTTAGTATGGATATATCCACTGAGCCATCTTTGCTCTATTATTTATTTTAATTAGCTATATTAATTATCACTAGGTGTCAGCACCGCACTAATATCTTGTTATTTGATCCAATTCCCGCCCTTCTCTCCTAATGGCTCTAGGATCGCTTGCCAAGATTTTATCACCCACGTAATGCTGACCAGAAAAAACATCCATTCATATTAACGTGTGGTTAAGTGTTTCTAGACTAGGTGCGTAAAACAATGGAATTCTCTCGTTAAAACTAATAAAATGACTCTTCAAGAAACAAGATTAGGGTGCCCCAGCCATCATCTCCTCACTCCAGATATTCCCAATAACAGTTCACAAAGGTCAGATAACTAATTATTTTCTCCTTGTTTAATAATTTAAAGCTTGTTTGAAAAATCTCGTCTGTAAACACTTCACATTTAGTGAGCACTATTAATTACAATAAATAATTGACTTAAGTGGTTAATTTGTTCTTAAGGTTCCCACACAAATTTAAAAACATAGTAATTAAAATTGTGCTTAAATATATTTTATTTTTGATATAATAATATGTTAATTTCAAAGTATAATTAAAGCGAAACCTGTTTTGTTAGAAAACAAAATGGCGATAACATTATCAGCTATGCTTTATCTAACTGTCTACGCAATTTATTAAGTTTAAAGTGGAACATGATAGATGGCATTGTTATTTGTGTCTAAATACTAAAACCACGTATCTACAAACCCACCGTACTCTTATCTGTTTAATTCAAAGACTGTACTGTATATAAAATCCTTTATTCACTTAAATGTTCTCTCTTTATCAAATATGATTTGACCGTAGAATATTCTCAGTATTTTTTTTACCTAAATACTGTATTGAATAAAATCCTAGAATAAATAAAATCACATTGATCCATAAGAAAAATTATAGAGTTGTGTTGTTTTACTGTTGCTTCTAGTATTAGTGGACCTCATGCAATGCTGCTATCATTTTTGGCTGAATATCATTGCAAGAAGCACAGAGCACGAATCATCCTCTTCACTGGTGTGTATGGGGCCTTAGCCAACATTTCATTGCCAGGTTGGTATTAATCATTGCGAACCCTTACTGTACGTTGTCAAGTGTGTTGGCCATCTTGATATCTATAATATAACTTGATAAACATCTATGGCTGTAATTTTTGAGCTGTTGTCTGCGTAAAATTGTGTAAGAGAGAAGAAAAACTTAGGGTATCTTTTTCTCTCTAACACACATACAAGGAAATCTGGCATTTTGAAGTCGATCACAAATTTGATTGAATGTATGAGATACAAAAATGTGTGATTAGTTAAATGAAATAAATAATGTTAATAAAAGGTTTGAAGAGCCTGACAAAGTTTGAAACTCGTGACTTGTTTCTTTAAATAAGTCAATGTAGGCTAATATAATAATGATTTCTACAAGCCTTTAATCTAAATGATCTTTTGAACGTAAGACTTCAACCCAAAGTATATCATACAAACAAATATAATACACTTTTGAGCTACCTTGTTTCATTATAGTTGTCGAACTTTTAATATAATATTAGTTCTGATAACAATATACAAGCTAACAACCAAATTTAAATATATTGTATTCTTGGTAGAATGTAAACATGGATGATAGCTACATATATAAATATATTAACGATTATATATTCGTATTTGTACAAGATCACCTGTAAAACTGAATTGTAATTTATATAATTTAATATAAATGTTTCTTCTGCCAAGAGTGGTATAATAATATCCTATTTTCAAACACTAACACTTTTATTTACAAGAGACATGTTTTTATACAAGAACATTGAAAGAAACCGTTAAATCCAATCCATACCCTCACATTCAAGAGGACGATAAGCTTGAGTGTCTCGCTTGGGACCTTTACACGGGGTGTATGTACACTCCGTCGGAGTTGTAAGGTAGCAACTTATTCAATCAGCCAGCGCGGTATGCTATAGCTCCACACATGACTGCAGGATAGTTTGCCTAGGCTACGCCCAAGGCCGGATTTAATGAAAGCCTTTAATTATATTTTCTTGCCTGTAGGGAAGGAGTGATGGGGGAGGGTTATGTCTTTTTGCGTGTTCAAATAGTTTGATCAACTAAATTAATTTACTTTTTTGTTCCCTTCATAATAAAACAAATTATTCGTTATATACTTACTAATTAATTATTTTTAGTTCATTAAAAATTGGCCTTTTTTTTAAGATGTTAAAGATTTAACCATGCCACTATTATTTTGGCTAGCAGTTGCTACCAACATTTATGGTTTTAAATGTAACATAAAGCGGTTTACCTCTTTTCAGAATATTATTACTGTGAATAGTAATTATGAATTTATTAATGATTAATTATTATATTACACATATGTATTCAAATAATAAATTAAATCTAAAAGATTTATACTTTATTTTTAAGACGCTGAGTTAAAAAAACTTATATAACTTAAGGATCCTAATCCTGATTTAAAATTGTTTATATTATTTCCGGGTGGACAAAAAAAAAGATATTTGATAAAATCTTATCCATTGGACATATTTTAGTTATAAAAGGTAATTTATTTTTTCTTCAAAGTTACTATGACTGTATATGTAGCTTTGTGGTACCATAGTTTGATTTCATACTTTATTTAATGATACCAAAACGCCACAATATAACGATTAATAAATAGATTTTTATAAATACTTTGATTGATAAAATTGTTTCGTATTAAGATTTACTTTTATTATCATTTTCTAATAAATTAAATGTATTATAGCTGTGGGTTTTTTTGTTTTTTTTTACTAAATAAATTCTGGATATCCAAACCATAATACTGGTCATGTCATCTGGAAGTAATAATAATATCAGAGTGGGGAGGTTTAAATGAATGAAAAGCAGGGAGTAATTTTGTTTTTGGTTTACGAGTTTAAAAACACTTTAAATGATATCTATGCTTTTTTAAGGTTTATAGTATAAATATCTTTAAGTAAAAAAGTATTGAAACTTCTTTATTGGTTTTAATATGACCTGTCAGTCTGGGGGTAAAGTGTCAGACTACGGTGACAGAGGTCCAGGGTTTCATCCTCGGCTCCGGCACAAGTTTATTTTATTTCTAAACCCTTCCTTCACCTCTGACAAGACGTGTATTAATCACAACTTTGGAATGTAAGGAATGCCAAGCCTCCATGGTTCAGATCCCACGTTGAGCTGTAGGTACCCCATTTCATCTCACAATCACCCTACAATTACACATTAGCGTAAGTGTGTATAATCCGAACGGGTAGTAAGACGCGCTACTAATAATATTATATATATATAATATATTTACTGTTTTTAAAAACGTCTGTCTGTTGCTAAATATACATGGAACTTCATAACCAGTTGTGGTACTTTATTTATATTTGATAGGATCTAGTGTACATACAGTCAGGGTTTGAATCTCCGTTAAAGATACGGCTGGTTTTATTTAAATCTGTAGCTTAGGATCTATGGAACCACTTAACAGATTGCGGTATAGTTTTTACTTCTATACTGGACCAATATCTAGGCAGGTTTTAACGTTATTTGTGTATAATAAGATGTTTCAGTGCGAGTCCCGGTGAAGGGCCAGCCGATTGTTTGTATACATTGATGGAACCACATGATTACTGTGGTGTTATTTTTAGTATTCCGTGTTCCAGGCATTTTTCAATGTAATAATTGTAATTGGGTGTTTTGTTGTAAGTCCCGGTGAAGTGTCAGCTGGATATGTGTATATATCTCTGGAACCACTTAACCGATTGGAATGTAGTTTTTTGTGTATAATATCTATCCATGCATGTTTTAGCATGATATAATCAGGTTTTGTGTTGTGAGTCCCGGTGAAGGACCAGCCGAATATTTGTGTATATCTCTGAAACAGCAAACCGATTCCGAAGTAGTTTTTTACATTCTGTAGGATATTAACCAGGCAAATTGTAGCATGATATATTTAGGTTTTGGGTTCGAGTCCCTGTTAAAGTTTTGTATAGATGTTGTGTATATGTTATCTAGGATATTTCTAACCACATAAGCGATTGCAGTGCATTTTTTTCAGTTATGTAGTATTTATATCCAGGCAGGTTTTAACATTAGTTTAATCAAGGGTTTTGCTGTGAGTCCCTGGAACTGCTGACAAGCCTATTGATAATGGATTTTGTAGGTCAGCTGGAAGGTGAAATTCCGTTCTTCCGTGAAGGGGATAATATAGTTCGGACTCGTTGTAGAACTATAGATAATATTATATGTAATATAATATTACCTATTTCACCCACCTCTGCTACTCATATGGGCTACATTCCTTAACTAATTATTGTGGGACAGTGATGAAGAAGATGCGGGTTCACTTCCTCTAAATTCAACCGTCCCAATTCCTATCCCTTTAGAATAGTTAGTACTTAAGCGTATTGTTCGAACAGGTAGTAGGACGATCTGCTAAAATTAAAAAAACTCTCAGCATGAATGTGTATGCAATTCCTTTAAATACTCTTTCCTTGTTCTATTGATTTAAGATTGACTTATATGAAGGTTATCTGAGAAACAGGGAAGTTTTGTACTGGCATTCAAACATATGAATAAATAGTTCGTTGTTGTTGTTTGTTTGTGTGTGTGTGTGTGTGTGTGTTGTGTGTGTGTGTATGTGTGTACTAGCTGCCCGTGAAGGTCCGAGTATAGCGTAAAATAGTTAAATGGCGCTTGTCTAAAAAGAGGGTTGGATCACTTTATCAAATAATGCACTAGCAAAATATTGGAAGTTTAGAATGTAGTTAACTCTCATACATCTTATAAACATATATGTATTGCAGTAAACCAACAGTTATTACTCCTTCCAAGCTAATTTCAAGAACATATAAATGATGTATTTTGTTTAGTCTGCACGACCACTTTTATGTTAAAATAGCATTATCCTCAAATAATTATTGGTTACCTTATTATTACTATGATTTTTATAAGTTTTTTTTTCTAAACCAAGAATCTTACAAGAGCACGAATTACAGATTTATTTAACGGTAAAATTGTGGGACTTTTAGCACAATCGATAGATTTTATTTCTACTCAACTGAGGATCTTATGTTCTATTCCTACATCGCGGTGCTTTTATCATTAGTGAAATGTGTGTTTTTCCTTTTAAAGTGATGAGCTAATGGGATGTGGATGTTGTGTATTTTCAAGTTTTAAGATAGTATCAATGTTGTGCGCCGATTTTATCTGTAGGTTCCGAAAGTGCACGTTCAATAACTCAAATATTTTTTAAATAAAACCTTAGGACACTTTGCTGCTCTCTAAGTGAGATCGGTTATTACTTATTGAAGAAACTAAGAAAATTATGGTGTACTCATTTATATTAAATATAGCTTTAACTTTATCTGGGAACCAAGAGAGTTATTAAAAAAACTTTCAGTATTATATATAATATATATTATGGCTTAATGATATGCATTGTTTGTCTAGTTTTCATTCTTTACACTTCTTTAATATATGCATTATCTTCTCGTTACGCGGGTCTATTCCATTGAAAGCTATCGGCACGCGGCATTCTTTATTAGTGGTGGTGGTGGTGGTACCGTGTCTTACTACCCTTTCGGTTTTTACTCACGCTAATATGTAATTGTAGAGTGATTGTGAGAAGAAATGGAGGCCCTACAGTTTAACGTGGGATCCAAACCACGGTGGAGGCCTGGCATTCCACACATTCACAAGTTGTGAATAATACACTTCTTGTAAGAGGTAAAGGAAGAGTTTGGAAATCAGATAAATCCGTGCCGGGCACACGGAATTCATGAGTAAGAGTACTGAGAGCAATATAGAAATATTTCGAAAAGTATTATTTGCATTTAATAAAATAATTTTACTCTAAAAAACATAAGTTTTCACATATTTCTAATTTTTCCAGAATTTTTCCAACCTTTTTAAAATCCCGTTTATGAGACTTTTTGCGTATAAAAAATGATAAAATATGCATATTATAATATTTAAATATTAATAAATATATATGTATATATTTGAAACACTCCTAGTAAAAGCTTTTCAAAAATACCCCGCACAATTGGGTAAAAATGATAATAATAAAACTTACTTTTTATTCATAACAAATTTCGTTACTCGTATTTTTTTTCTCAAAATTCTTACCAACCTATTTTATGTGGGCACGCTAGCACTTAGCTGTAAGCCAAGTTTTGGCTTTATATGTCTAACCGTTCAAGTGTTGAGAACTGTGTAGCACCGAAAAACAGACATGTAACTTGAGATATTTATAAAGGTTTCATTCTTGATACGGAAACCAAAATGAGTTGTGACTTTAAATTTAATTTACGTGTATTTATTACTTTTTATTCTATCATAATTTGTATTGTTATATTATTATAGTTTAAAAACAATTTCATACCAACAATGTTTAATTATTCTCTTGTCGGTTGTATTTATGTCATTTATGAGTATTTTAAATTGAGTTCTAATAATTACATAACTAAAAGAAGTAGATTACATGTAGCTATGAAGAATATTAGAAGTAGTTCAAGCCATTCATTCTTGTTTATTCCTAAAATAATTATTTTGGTAGAAATAATGCAAAATTATTGACGGACATATATCTTTTTTTCTTCCTACTCTTTTGTTTTGGTTTCAAGTTTAGACATACAATGTAAATTTAAAAAAACATATTTTCTAAGTAAGTATATCTCAAATCTTGGTTTTACATATTTCTGTGTGGGGATTTATTTAAGGGTTCATATATATCTTATTCCGTAGTTTTATTTAATCAGATACATATTCGATACACTTTAATATGTGTTGGCCTACAGTCAGTTACAATAAAAATATTTCAAATTTTTTAATGTCCATCTATATTCCACATTACTCCCACACCATCGTGTGAAATCCACCCCCAACTCGAGACAGAGAAGCGACTACTATAACGAATTTATGCATATAGGATGGTTGAGAATGAGCATGTTTAGGGCCATACACTAGCACAAGACCATCAATTGATGAACTCCATATCTTCTCGTCAGTAAAAATAGCTCTCCTCCGATATTTTAATGGCCGTTATAAGTTTCCTTGTGTGAAATTCAGTCGAGCCTGCTTTTGCCATTCTGTTAAACTCTGTTTTGAAGCAGCAGCAAATGAACACACACACACACACACACACACAACAACGAACTATTTATTCATATGTTTGAATGCCAGTACAAAACTTCACTGTTTCTCAGATAACCTTCATATATTCAATCTTAAATCAATAGAACAAGGAAAGAGTATTTAAAGGAATTGCATACACATTCTTGTTGAGAGTTTTTTAATTTTAACAGCGCGTCTTACTACCCGTTCGAACAATACGATTAAGTACTAACTATTCTAAAGGGCTAGGAATTGGGATGGTTGAATTTAGAGGAGATAAACCCGCATTTGCGTGGAGGAGAAGTGGAAAACCATTTTGGAAAAACTCATCCGGGTTCACTAGAGCGAGATTCGAACCTCAATCTCCCTGTCCTTGTCAATCTAGCTCAACACGAAACTAGCACGTTATTTAACTTCGCCACTAAGGTTGGTCTGAGAGTTGTTGATATTCTCATTGTAGTAAAAACATTATTGATTGAACTTAAAGTTGAAAGCCCCGAAATAATAGATTATAAACCAGTGTGATATCTGCTGGAAATACACACAAAATTAAATATTTGATATGTTATAGTAAACAGAATTACAAAGTTAACTAGATATTCTAGGAATTGCAGTAAATGATTTATTTTTTACTGCATCGGTAGTCACGTGGACAAAAATGTTTTCATATGGTCCATTTTCAGTGATGGATGAAACAGGGAGGGTTCTCATACTGGCCGAAAATATTGAGGGACATTTTCCTACATTGTTTCCCAACTTCTCTCCAAGCATATTATGTTACATCCTCTTTAACTTGTATCTTCTCCATCATTGTCCCACAACAATTTTTTAAGGCATGTAGCCCAGATGAGTAGCAGAGGTGGGTGAAATAGGTAATATTATATTACATATAGATATTATCATATAGTTCACTCCGAACTATATTATCCCCTTCGCGGAAGAACGGAATTTCACCTTCCAGCAGACCTACAAAATCCATTATCGTTAGGCTTGTCAGCAGTTCCAGGGACTCACAGCAAAACCCTTGATTAAACTAATGTTAAAACCTTCCTGGATATAAATACTACATAACTGAAAAAGAAATTGCACTGCAATCGCTTATGTGGTTATAAATATCCTAGATAACATATATACAACATCCATACGAAACTTTAACAGGGACTCGAACCCAAAACCTAAATATATCATGCTACAATTTGCCTGGTTAATATCCTACAGAATGTAAAAAACTACTTTGGAATCGGTTTGCTGTTTCAGAGATATACACAAATATCCGGCTGGTCCTTCACCGGGACTCACAACACAAAACCTGATTATATCATGATAAAACATGCCTGGATAAATATTATACAAAAAAACTACACCCCAATCGGTTAAGTGGTTCCATAGATATATACACATATTCTGCTGACACTTCACCGGGACTTACACCAAAACACCCGATTACAATTATTACACTAAAAAATGCCTGGATAAATACTCTACGGAATACTAAAGTAACACCACAGTAATCATGTGGTTCCATCAATGTATACAAACAATCGGCTGGCCCTTCACCGGACTCGCACTGAAACATCTTATTATACACAAATAATGTTAAAACCTGCCTAGATATTGGTCCAGTATAGAAGTAAAAACTATACCGCAATCTGTTAAGTGATTCCATAGATCCTAAGCTACAGATTTAAATAAAACCAGCCGTATCTTTAACGGAGATTCAAACCCTGACTGTATGTACACTAGATCCTATCAAATATAAATAAAGTACCACAACTGGTTATGAAGTTCCATGTATATTTAGCAACAGACAGACGTTTTTAAAAACAGTAAATATATTATATATATATAATATTATTAGTAGCGCGTCTTACTACCCGTTCGGATTATACACACTTACGCTAATGTGTAATTGTAGGGTGATTGTGAGATGAAATGGGGTACCTACAGCTCAACGTGGGATCTGAACCATGGAGGCTTGGCATTCCTTACATTCCAAAGTTGTGATTAATACACGTCTTGTCAGAGGTGAAGGAAGGGTTTAGAAATAAAATAAACCTGCGCCGGAGTTGAGGTTGGAACCCTGGACCTTTGTCACCGAAGTCTGACACTTTACCCCTATACCGAGAGGTCCCATTAAAAACAGTAAAGAAGTTGCAATACTTTTTTACTTAAAGATATTTATACTATAAACCTTAAAAAAGCATAGATATCATTTAAAGTGTTTTTAAACTCGTAAATCCACAACTAAATTACTCCATGCTTTTCATTCATTTAAACCTCCCCACTCTGATATTATTATTAATACTTTCAGATGACATGACCAGTATTATGGTTTGGATATCCAGAATTTATTTAGTAAAAAAAAAAACAGAAAAAACCCACAGCTATAATACATTTAATTTATTAGAAAATGATAATAAAAGTAAATCTTAATACGCAACAATTTTATCAATCAAAGTATTTATAAAAATCTATTTATTAATCGTTATATTGTGGCCGTTTTGGTATCATTAAATAAAGTATGAAATCAAACTATGGTACCACAAAGCTACATATACAGTCATAGTAACTTTGAAGAAATAAATAAATTACCTTTTATAACTAAAATATGTCCAATGGATAAGATTTTATCAAATATCTTTTTTTTTGTCCACCGGAAATAATATAAACAATTTTAAATCAGGATTAGGACCCTTAAGTTATATAAGTTTTTTTTAACTCAGCGTCTTAAAAATAAAGTATAAATCTTTTAGATTTAATTTATTATTTGATTTACATATGTGTAATATAATAATTAATCATTAATAAATTCATAATTATCTATTCACAGTAATAAAGATTCTGAAAAGAGGGAAACCGGCTTTATGTTACTATTTAAAACCTATAAATGTGGGTAGCACTGCTGCCAAAATAATGTGTGGCATGGTTAAATCTTTAACAGCTTAAAAAAAAAGGCCAATTTGTTAATGAGACAAAAAATAATTAATTAGTTAAGTATATAACGAATAATTTGTTTTATTATGAAGGTAACAAAAAAGTAAATTAATTTAGTTGATCAAACTTTTTGAACATCGCAAAAAGAACCCCTCCCCCATCACTCCTTCCCTAGAGGCAAGAAATAATTATAGGACTTAAGACTTTCATTAAATCCGGCCTTGGGCGTAGCTGGGCAAACTAACCTGGAACTAATTTTTTTTAAGGTATTATCTAATTATTTGCTAAATTCAGTTTTCAAATAGAATAATAATTGTTATATCACTATCTTTCAAATCAAATTATCAAATTTAGAACAAATATGAACAATAGGGATTAAAATGGTTTTTTTTTTAAATATTCAATGTAATTTATTTTTTTACATTATAAGGCTTACGTTCAAAGTAGGAGAAATAGCCACCACACTTAACCTGAGTAGGTTAATACCACGATCACCATCAACTTAATATTAACTTAACATAACATATCTAGTGTGTTATAGGATTTACCTAACTCAACGTAACAACTCTAGAAAATACAGACAAGGAATATGTACTCTTATAAAACAAATTGTTCACTATAATTAAACCCAATCATTTAGAACTGATTTTGATACAATTACTCGCAACCAAAGCTTTCTGGAGCTACAAAATAAAGTGTAACAAGAGTGTACGACGTTTTAGAGTTCGCAAAACGTGGAAAATAAAACAGTAAAAAAAAAATATTGTCTATACACCGTAAACAAAGTACTAAATAGCCCTGTTAGTAGTGTGCAGGCTCCCTTGTACCACTCCCCCAGGGCAAGTCACGAGTTATTTTTTAGTTATGTGATTACTTAACAGATTAACACTGTGCTTATGTAACAGCGTAACCCTGTTTACTTTAGTCTCCCAATGCCAGAGGATATATTTGTTAGTTATATTATATGTGTTACGTAATCTGTTTTGTGCCTTCCTTTATTTTAAATTAATACACATAATTAATTGTCTTTTCGAAAGTACGTGTGCCCAATTTAAAAAATGGAACCCCCTCACCTTTTCAAATTATTTAAGCTCAATTTTGATATAATTCACTAAGATATTTATTTTATTTTATTATCAATACCCTCTCCCCCTTAGAATTTCAAAGATGTAAAAATATTTTTTTATACGTTAAATTACTTTTATTATTTCGTTGATGGTTACGCTGTGGGTTTAGGATCACCCTGAAGAATTTCAGTCCGCCTAGCTTGTAGGTTGCTCGTTCATTGATGAGTCTGTTAGGAAATTATAAGCGACGGCTTGGTCAAAATCTAGGGCTGCCTCTTGCCAGTTCCGTAGCCACTCTTGATGCGTCCAAAACCAGTCGCAGGTAACTTTACAATAGCGTTCCTCCCCACTCAAGTCACAAGCGTATGATTTTTCAAAGTGAGCAAAGAATCCGGAACTACAATAATGTATCGTGCGTTCGATGGTGGACTCTTGTAGAATGTCTAAGATACATGTGTAATTATTTAAAAAATCAGTTGTTTCAAGCTTTACGCATCTATCACCATCAGAGTACTCCTCCAAAATTGTTATATCACTAATAAGTGAATTAAAATGTTCTTTGCTGCATTTAAAAACACCACACAGTCCTCTATTGCTAACTTGACGTTCAATATGGCGACGCTTGAACACTTGAAGAGGTTTGTTAAAGCACAAGTCCTTGACAGATTCTATGTTAGCGATGTCTATGCGGTTTTATACAGCTGTATTTAAACATATTGCCAACATTTGCTTACGAGTCTGGACAAGATAATTTCTAACAAATAAGTTCAAGGTGAACAACAAGACAAGTTGCGTCTTGTGCCCACACCTCTCGTGGACCCTTCCGACGCTGTGGTAGACAATGTGTCAACCCCCGTTTTCACCGGTGTTGATAGTAGGGGTCGCGCACCAGATTTGGGACGTGGCATGACACGTCGTTTTGAAGGGGTTGTACGAAGAAGTCACTCAGGATGTTGTCACACAAGTCTTTATTCAGGACTCTAATTCTAACCCTTGGTTGATTCGGTTACACAACTGTACGCAAAAGGTAAACCTCATCTCTGTTCCCGTGCGTGATAACCTCCGCAAAGACCCCAACTTACTCTCAAACAAACCCAGAACCGATAGACCACGGCTCGAGAACAGTCGACCCGCATGGACGTGAGTCCGAGACCAGACGTCAGGCGCGACGAGGCCATGTAAAGCCAAACGCGCACGGTAAGAAGAAGAAGGGATAAAGGGCAAACCGTGCTGCGCGCGGTCCCAAAGATAAGGGAAGAGGAACTTGGCACAGTTTTAAGGTTATATAAAATAACAAAAAACTGTCTAGAAAGAAAATATCTAGTCGACGATTATAATAGGAGAATTTATTTCTAGTAGATTATCACTTCTCTACTATCGTGCCGAGTAAAAAGACGCTGTCACGTAACAGAACATTGAGCTCTCGTCTTTTGGCAAAAGTAAGTACAATTTTATTATTATTTCTCTATGCAGAGTAGTGTTCAATTTATTATTTAAACTGATATTTAATATTCTCTTTCTCTCTCTTTAGTGTCTAAGGAACAAACATTATAACTGACGAATATATAGACAGTGCTAGACCCTCTACGTCAGCCGTTAACAGACAACGAAACCACATTATTGACTATGTCCCCCCGTACAAACACTGCCGACTCGTTTACCATAATAAGAGAGACAGGACGTACGTTAGGCAGGGATATTTTAGTTCGATTGCGAACGTGAGTATGGTGCATTACTTAACATCGTCTTTCTCTAGTCTATTGCATATTTGCTTAGAGCTATGGCACCTTACGATTATTCGGACTCACGATCACGAACACGGATAATAACCTGGGCAAATCGGTCGGGGTTTCGTACCATATATTTGACCAAATTGATGTGAACACAATTATAAATACATTGACGAAGTTATTCAGAGCAACACCAGATTTTTTATAGACGAAGTATTGATGATTAGAGTGAATCATATCAAAATGATTATGAGCAACGGTAGGACAGCATTAAAAATAAGATTTCTTTCAAACGATTATCTGAGTTGCCACAAAAGAAGCCTAGTCGTTGTTAAATCATTGACGAAATGTTTGGCACACGCTATAGTAATAGTTATAGGCAAAATCACTAATGATATTAATTATAAATCGTCTGTAAAGGGTTGTAAAATTAACAATGCAGCATATGATCTTCTCGCAAAAACCATGATAGATTTATCCGAAGGAGGGAGGTGCGAACATCTCAATAAGTTTCAACGCTATTTTCGTCACCAATATAAAATACGTATGTACAATACCCTCTCAGCGGTCAACGGGTTGTGGTACGAGGGGGTTTCATCTTTGAATAGGTACATTAACTAATTGTACGATGACGTAACTCATCAATTCAACGTAATAATCAATATGGCGGCCGCTTTTTCGGTTATATACTTTTGCGATGGATGTAATACTGGCTTTAAAAGAGGTGGGAGTAATTCGTGTAAGAGTACGTACCCCAAATGTATGTCTACGACTCCGTGTTTTTTTTTCGAACGAAACTATATACTGCGGTGAGTGTAACAGATTATTTAGATTTGACACTTGTTTCGCCAGTCATAAATTGAAAAAAATTGATGGAAGGAAAATCATTTGTAATTTATGACAGGTGTGCAGTATTTGCAAACAAAAAGAAGGGTAGTAATCACGAATGTTTTGAATCCTACCGCGTGACGTGCAAACAGAATAAAGAAATCCCACACCGTTGTTACATACAGACGTTGAGTAGAAAGGAGCTCGATGATAAATATCTAATGGTCTTTTATGATTTTGAAACTATACAATATCGCACTATAACTGACGACTGTTTTATCAACGAACAGAATTTCTTCACGTACCACACTATTGTTTAAAATGTGAATTTAACAATTATTAGGACGAGGATTGTGGACAATGTGGGAAACGATCTCATTCCTCTTGGGAGAATCCGGTAGATGGCTTTATAGAATACCTGAGACAACCGAGGCCGTTTAACAACCATATTGTTGGCTTGCAAACAACTCGCGGGGCTTCGACCCGATATTTATCCTAAATAGGTTTCTATCGTTAAACTGCACCCCCAAAGTTATCGCGGAAGGAACTAAAATACTCTGCATGACGATTGACCATTTGCAATTTAAAGACAAGCTAAGTTTCCTACCTATGCGACTGAGGGAGATCTCTAAAGATTTTGGACTATACTGTAAAAAAGAACACTACCCCTATTTGCTTAATAGAGAAGAAAATTAAAAATATATCGGTGAAATGCCCAGTCCCGAAATATTTGGCATGGATTTTATAAAACCGGATGATAAAATGACTTTATGGAATGGCACGCTGAGAAGCTAGTGGAGGGTATTTATTTAATAACAAGTCAGAGTTGGATGCCTATTGTATAGACGACGTAAATGTATTACGCAAGGGTTGGCGTACATTTCGTCATCTATTTCTAAATTTAGGTTTGACGGACGTGTTTAGGGAAATGATCACCAACTCGCCGGTGTGCAACCGTTTATTTAGAAAACTGTTCTTAGCCCCCGATACGATAGCTATCCTTCCCAAAGGAGGATAGAGGTTCGGTGACAGACAGTCTGCAAAAGCCATACAACTGTTAGTCTATCTGCAGAAAACCCACCCCGATATTCACATACAACATACCTTTAACGGACGTGAGATAGAAATCCTGGACAGAAATTTGGACGGTTATTATTAGTCGAAGAGGGAGATTTTTGAGTTTGACGGTTGTTTCTTCCACGCCTGTACATGTCTTTCAAACCGTGACGTCACTATAACAGGGACGAAAGAGACGCTCGCCGAATGATACGAGTGCACTCTGTTAAGAGATCAAGAATTTAGAGCCGCAGGATACACTGTGACAACTACTAAAGAATGTAACTTTGACAAAATACTGACTGAAGACACAGAACTAGGCCTTGAGTTAAACAATCACCCTATGATTCAAACTTCTCGGCTCAATCCACGTGATGCACTGTATGGGGATGCTGTGAATCTATGACTCTACACTATAAGAATAACCCCGACGAGAAAATAGGATATCTAGATGTTTGCAGTTTATACCCATGTGTATGCAAATATTTTAAATTTCCTGTAGGCCATCCTGTAAATATTTTATAGGCGATGACTGTCCCAATGACGTTGTAGATTGAGAGGGTATAATTAAATGTACTGTCTTACCTCCTAGAAATGTGTATCACCCTGTACTCCACTGCAAGACTCGATCAAAGTTAATGTTTTTTTATGCTCCTCTTGTGCAAACGATATAACCAAGTTGATTGTACACACGACGACTCTGACAGGACTATAACAGGTACATAGATTAGTGGACGAGGTTCAACCAGCTCTGTAAATGGGCTACAAACTGGTTTGTGTGCTCGTATTTCGGGAATATAAAATTACCCAGTTTGACGCTCAAACCAAAGAAGGGGGACTGTTTGTCGAGTATATAAACAAGCTTCCCAAGATCAAACAGGAGGCGTTGGGATACCCTGAATGGGTAAAAACAGATGCGGACAAAGAAAATTACGTTAGCGACTATTACAAAACTGAGAGAGCAGTGCTGGATAAAAACGAAATTGTTAAGAATCCAGGAAAGCGCACATTCACCAAATTTTGTTTAAACTCTTTCTGGGGACGATTTGCACTGAACGAGAACAATACGCAGACCACCATAGTGAACAACCCAAAATACTTTTTCTCCCTACTCAACACCCCCGCTACAGAGGTTTGCAACATTATTTTTCCAAACAACGAGGTTGCTGGCGACTCGTGGACACATCATGAGGAAGACGTCCTCCCCCTGGATACGGTCAACGTGCCTATTGCCGCTTATGTAACCACCAGTGCACGTACGAAATTATATTTATATCTCAGGAACCTGGGCAGCTCTTGTCTTTACTGTGACATGGACTCTATTATCAGTGTGATAAGACCGGCAGACACGTACACAATACCGACAAGCGATAATTTGGCTGAAATGAGAAACAAACTGACCGATTACTCTGAGAGAGCGTACATTATAGGGATTGTTTCCTGTGGACCGAAAAATTATTCTTACAATGTGTTTGTTACTAAGACGGACGAATATAGGTCCACCACCAAGGACAGTAGTATAACGCTAAACTATGAAAACACTAAGATTGTAAGCTTTACGAATATTAAAGACATGATTTAGAAAGACATGAACCCCGTACACGTGACCAACCCGCGAAAAATTAAAAGAAAAAGATATTCCATCGTCGTCTTCAAGATGGATAGAAAAAACTATAATATTGTATTCACTAAACGTAGGAGATTAAATAAGAACACATCCGTACCCTACGGCTATAGTTGATCATAATTTTTTTTCTCTCTGATTTCTAATGACTGATGTGAGTATCCAGAATATTCGATTGGAATGTGCTCTTCTACGTAAAATGAAAATTCGGATAAATAATCGTCCAGACATTGAAAATATTATAAAATGGATTCGGGTCTGCACATGTTCCCTTATTAAACATTAAACAAATAATATGACAATATATGAAGAATTTAATAACGATATAATTTTAACATTACTATGACTAGACGTTAACCACTCTACTGTGGTACTACCACACAGAGAAAAAGGTGTGAAAAAGCTATCATTACACAAATGTGAAAGCAGCTGCTTTAATTACTTCTGTCCGACAAAGGGGGCCTCTATTTGTGTACAGGTTAACATGGGGTATAGAAATTATCAGATGTTTGATCAAATATATATTGAAATGACGAGACGACTAATGGATGACATCGAATAATTTGGATGACATATCAAATTGAAAATAAACTTATACGTATACATTTTTCTCCTCTCTCTCTGATTCTAGTGTCATCCTTATTAAAGTACAAAAAGATGAATAGAAACGCCTTTTCCCCGGTCAGAGCCACAATACCTCTGCAGGTCTAGACTTGAAAAGTCCGTACAATTGCAACATACAACCGTCGTGCAGGCGTTTAGTAAAAATAAATATTTCTATTATATTACCAACAGGAACGTATGGTAGAATAGCTCCACGATATAGTCTGGCTCTTCACCACAGGATAGATGTTTTGGCCGGGGTTATAGACGAAGACTATCGTGGTAATATTTGCGTATTACTCATTAATCACGGTGACACTGTTTTTAGAATTAAAAGGGGCGATAAAATTGCTCAGCTAGTGTGCGTGAAAATTGATTACCCTAGAGTTGAACACACTGATTCGCTATCAAAAACTCATAGAGGGGAGAGAGGATTTGGATCGAGCGACACCACTATACAAGACCGAGGTCATTGTAATTTAGTATAATGGATAAAATCAACGCGTCCATCCTCATGTACTCTAAGAAGCAGGATCTGTGTCTGATGTCTGCCACGGAGTTAAATAATTTACCTATAGAATTTATTAAAGAATAAGGTTATCAACCACGCTTGGTATTTATTCTCTCCCTATGCGCAGCATAATTTGAAATATTACAAATATTGTTTGGAACATTATAATAAGGGGATAACACAAATTAATGGACCGCTGTATATTAAGAAAAAATGTCGACAAAGTCTAGCATCATCATCATCATCATCATAGACAAAAAAAAAGCAACTAGGTGTTATATCTATGTACGTGACTATATTTTTTTTACAGTTTAGATACTGACTTTTTTTTTTTACAGTTTTGTTCCAGCAATTCTATCCAGACATGTCTAATATCATTGTAGATTTTCATGGGTTCAAAGATGCCGAAAATACATTCATTATTAAAGAATGTAGCATTTTATCAATGTGTGGAAGAGTAATACACCACTGGACGTTTAAGTCCCCATATTCTTTTTCAAAATTACCTCGTCATATTCAAAAACAGTGTGATTGGCTCACACACAATCATCATGGCCTGCAATGGGACGATGGTGATATGACCACCAATAAATTATTTCAGTATTAAAAATGGCGACTCTAGACTCATCTGTAATTTATTTTAAGGGGGACGAGAAGAGAAAATTTATTATAGAAATACTTGAAAAAAAATTAAATTGATATGTTAAACTTGGGGTGTCCCTCGCTGAAAGAGTTGAACCATAATAAATTTGATAAATGTTTCGGACACATATATATATATATATATATATTAAATATATATATATATATTATAATATATATAATGTGTGTGTCCGAAACATTTATCAAATTATATATATATATAAATTCAATTTGTACACTTTCGAATGTAAAATTTCTCGGGGAATGGTTCGTTGGCACCACCACCACTATAAATTTACAATTGTAATTTCTATTTCTTAGTTTTAAAGCAGCACTAGACGAGTGCACATCGATGTCTGTGTTTTTCAACGTTTCACATTTATATTAGCCTGACCATCTAATTGCGGGAAAACTACTTTTGTAGAGAATTTTCTTTTAAATTTAAAACAGGTGTGTAGTGCGAATGAATTTGTTAAAATTCTATGGTGTTTCAGTGAGAACAATTCTATTCCATCGCGATTATCTAGTCACGTCACACTACACAAAGGTGTACCGGACAATTTTGATGTTAAAATAAAGGGTGCACCTCAACTCGTTGTGTTGGACGATTTAATGAACGAAGCCTATTCTAACAAAGTGAGTGAACTTTTTACCAAGGGTATTCACCATACTAACCTATAGGTTGTTCTAATCACACAAAATATTTTCCATCAGGGGAGTAAGTCTTGGGACATCTCGCTAAATGCTAAATACATTGTGGTGTTTAAAAACCCACGATCAAACACAGATAAACTATCTAGCTAGACAAGTTTATCCGGATAATCCATCCGAAATACACAGAATCTATAGGAAAGTGACCCGCTTCGGTGGCGTAGTTGGCTAACGCGCTTGTCGTGTTGAGCTCGACCGCCAAGGACGGGGAGATCGAGGTTCGAATCTCGGTCGGGTGGACTGGGGGGGGGGTTCCTAAATGGTTTTCCACTCTCCCTCCACGCAAATGCGGGTTCACTTCCTCTAATTCAACCTTCCCAATTCCTAATCCATTAGCGTAATTAGTACTTGAAGCGTATAACCCGAACGGGTAGTAAGACGCGGTGCTTTATTATTATTATTATATTATTATTATTATTACTATAGGAAAGTGACCGGACCACCTCACGGATATTTATTCTTCGATCTGAATCAGAAGGCAGGCGAACGCCTGTGCTTCAAAGCGGACATATTTGACACTATTTGCAAAGTGTTTGTCCCCGCTAGACTACTAGATGAAACTAGTCAAGAAAAATAGACACGTACTATCGGTGTTGAAAACGGCCAATCATAAATTGCGTAAAGCTATTCTTAAAGTCGTCGACCCGGGGGTTATAACAACACTCGGCGAATGTGCTCTAAACACATTAAACAATAATATTAAAATTAGTAAAAGAGATAAGCATAAATTAATAAACTATAAAAATTGTATCCTAAAATTGGCCAATTAGCGGTGATTCGTTGAAGAGAAAAAGAAATATTGCCGTTCAATCGGGCGGATTCCTAAGCATCATTCTACCGGATATTATTTCCGCTCTTGTTGGAGCCTCAGTTAAATAATGTCACAACTTAAACAGATGATTCTCGTGCCAACTCCACTTTTTCGTGATAAACGCGATGACAAGTCTTCCAACTGAGTACAGATGAAAAATATTCTCAATAAGAAATCTAGAAAAAAAATGGAAGATTATCAAAGATTGGAGAGTTGATGAATACTTGTGACTTTAATCTGATTTTGATCCCAATTAAATGCAATAAATTAAGTGTGTTTTGAAATATTTTTGTGAATCTAGACTCTAGTCTCAAAATTAATATTTGTAGCGTGTTCCATTTTGAAACAATGAAATAATGTAAGCATGTATAAGTAGTTTTAATGTTGAATTATTGTGATTGTTTTATAAACAAAACCAGCTGTTTGGCTTGAGCTTTAGGTTAAAAACATTGGCTTTTAAATAGTAGCCTTGGATAGGAAGTATGTTTCAATAAAACACTTTAGTTATTAAAGTTGTTAAAGCTCAAATATGTACCGGTTTCTAACTAAACGCTCTTTATAAGACTATAGAACTATAGTTGATAAGTTAAAAATAAATCCAATATTAAATAATGGAACATTATGACTGTATGAACTCAAAAACTTACATAAGTGGCCAATGTAACATTTACTAATTTTTGCTTCTTAAAATGTGATTATTTTATTCCATAGTGTCATTGAAAGAAGTTTTAAGAATATCTAGAAATGTGCTTGCTCCAATGAAGAGTATAAGACTATGATTTGTGCTAATCTTTACGTAAATAGACACTTTTTACTTTCTATCGAAACCTTGAAAAGAAACGTACTTTGCTCGTTAAAAAAAAGTCCAAATTTTGATAGTTGTCAACCTCCCGAAACCGAAAAGGTGTTTTTGCGATGCCTCTGCCTGTATGTCTATATCTAGGCCTAGAGCCAACACCATTTTACCGATTAGGCTAAATTTTAGTGTTCGTTGTTAACAGACAAGACATTTATCACACGCTTTAATTATCACACAGAGAAACAATTAATTTACGATGAGCCTACCTTTGGGAATGGTGTAGTGATTAGATGATATCTGGGACGCCCCAATCTTGATTCCTGAGCACTTAATAATTATTTCACACGAGAGAGTTTCATGGCTGTGTACCTCGAGAATAAGAGACGCTTGAACACTATTTTTACCGTTATACTAAGAAAAAGCGCGCGATAGGCGAGCCCAGAGCCATTAAGAGAGAAGGGTTAATGTGGTGCTGACACCTAGTGCTAATAAGTATAATTAATTACAAACAAAATAGAGCACAGCTGGCTTGGTAGGTATATTCATACTAAACACTTAGTATATATAGTTTTATAAGGTTTCCCCGAGGAGTGTTTGGAGTTAGATATCTTACCCTATAATTGAGGGTAGTTTACTAATGGTAAAAAAGAAAGAAAACAAGCTATCTCGAAATCCACTGTAATGATTTTTATTAAATTTCTTATATGGGCAATGTTTATTATTATAAACTAATCATCCCATGAACATAATTTTAAGGATAATTTAGATAAGCATATATTGACAATTTAATAATATATTTTCTAGTATTTGAGACACGAAATAACTCGATATTGTAAGGTTGGAACAAAATTAAAATTAAAAAAACTCTTTACTTGAAATATATTTTTATAAAACCAATAGGGGGCTTTCCATAAATTACGTAAAGATTTTTTTTCATTATTCTGACTCCCCTTACAGCCCAAATTTCCCTACTTCGTAAGATTTCTCGTTCCCTCCTCTCCCCTTACCGATCTTAGATAATTTTCTTAAGATTTGTTAAATTATATTATTTTAGACAAAAGGATTGGCTATGTGAAATTATAGAATACTTATCGCAGTAAAATTAGGTCTAACACAACATAAATAAATTATATTTTATAGTTTGTTTATAGCTGTGTGAGTCTATAGGCAATGCTTCAGCGCCATCTGTCATCGCTAGGTGCAACCTTTTTGACCGCGCGTCTGTAAAAGTGTTTTTTTTTTAAATTTTGTATAACTATAAACATTGATAAAATCCTTAGTTAAGATGGAGTCTGCCCACCCCCACGAAAACGTTAGAAATTACTGATATCTCCCACCCAACAAATCCTTACGTAATTCTTAAAACCTGGAAATCCTTGAAACAATATTTTTTTTTAATTTAGGTCTCAGAAAACGGGAATTTATTATTATGCTTTTTGATGAAAATATGTAAAATCTGTAAAATATGAATAATGAACCATGCGCTTCTTTCATTTATGCCTCTTGGTGGAATGCGATGCTCATTTTTTCCATCATGTTTCTGCAAAAATGTATATTATCTGGTTTCACAAATATTACGAGTTTTAAGTAAATGTTTCCATTTTTAGACAAAGTAGAGAGAAAGTTTATTTGGTGCACCATACCATTTATTTATTGAGGCTAGTTATTATCCTTAATAATATGGATACAAGTTAATATTATACAACTTATAAACTTGTTTGTAGTTTCATCTTTATTGAAACATTATCTCTCATTTAGTGGATGCCAAAACTAATATCATAGAAGACTCATATAATGAAAAAATTTATCCAAAATTAATTTCGGCCAAATAATCCATTTCCACTGCTATTTAAAAATAATATATCTAAATATTAGAAGTATAAAGCACAAATATGAGGATTTATTATGTTTTCCCTCTTATATTAAACTAAATATTGATTTAATAATATTAACACAAGTGTGGATATACGGGAATGAGACATTATTGCTTACAATTCCAAACTACAGGGCCAATTTTGCCTGTAGAGACAATAAATGATGTGTGTGTGTGTGTGTGGGGGGGGGGGGGGGTTCGGAAGAGCTTAATGGTTTCTAACATGGACTTTTAAAATTTTTAGTAAAGGTTCTTTTTTGGCTCTAGACCAGAGATAGGACTGAATTTTGTGAAATTCATCAACCTGTAAGAGATAAAAAAGGGGGTTCAAAAGTTTTCAAAATTCACAGACTGTGCATTTTTTTTTGAACTAGTGGCCATAGAGCCTTGAAATTTAAAATGAATGTTTCTGTATAGAAATGGAGGAGTTATTTTTAGGGTTTCAAATGTAATCACCTAAAGGGGTGTAAAGGGGATAAAGGGGCAGTAATTTCGATGTCCTCCAATCAAGATAAAATTTGATATATGGAGGGTTATCGGGTCGCAGAATACTAATATGAAATTAATTTATGAACGGCATACACACGATGGGTCCCGTGGTATTTTGGTAAAAAGTGTGTTCAAGATTACCAAAACTAATATAAATAAATACTTTACAAGGTGATAGAAGATTGAAATTTTTCAGCCAACAAATGGGATCACTCCAAATAATTATAAAAGTATGAACATTTTTGTTTAATAAGTGCGACCCTGGGACATAGGGAAGGGGATATTAACAGAATAAAAACTTTTATGTGTGCTAGCAAATTTAAATTTGACAGTCGGTTGGGAGGAAAACTCCAAATAACCAAATAAATCATAATGGAAATTTCTAAATGATAGTTAGAAAAATAAGCTGAAATATTTACAAAACTTATATAAACAACTAATTCCCAGTGTGGCAGAAAAGTGAAATGTATAAGTAAATTAAAGGGACATGTCAAATTATTATAAGTCTGTACATTTTTAATTTTAAATGGGGTCCCGGAAATAGGGAGGGGAGGGGGGTAAGGGGTTATAAAAATAAATACAACTTTTAGCTGTGATAAAATATTTAAATTTAGCAAGTAGGTAGAATGACCTTTCAAAATAACCAAATAAATCTTAATATTTGAAATTTATAGGTGGGAGTTGAAGAAATGGTAGGGGAAGGGGGCGGGCTCAACATTTACAAAAAACAATACATTCAACTATTTCTCTGTGTTGTAGCGAACCTAAATTCTTAGGTATACGGACCACTCTAATAAACAACAAAATGTGAAATTTAAATTTTAGCTATGGAAAATGGGGGAAAGGGAAGCTACAGCTAGAAATAACTTCTGAGATGAGATAAACGTAGAATTCAATATAAAAAAGGTATAGTTGAAGTTTGGAATTGTTACAAATTCTCAAAGGTCAACCTGAATAAAACCATGAACTTTGTACATTGAGTGCAGATTGATTAGATTAAGAACTCGGATATATAACCATCATAGCATAACAAAAGTAATATGTGGATTAGATTGAGCAAAAATTGATTAAATTAAAAGAACAAATTAACATTCATTATAACATTAAAACAGCAAGACCATCTTAAATACAATACGTATACATATAACATATTAAAATGAATAATTAAAACATAATAGTTTAAATCAAGTTTTGTTTAAGTGAAGATGGCGTAAATTGATAAATTGTATGGTTATTGGAATATTAAAGGCTTAAGATTGAACAATGATATTGAATTGTAAATTTTAAAATATTGAATTCTATCTTATCTGATTGATGCCCTTGTTCCTTTACTATAAAGCTTCAATCAGATAAGATAGAATTCAATATTTTAAAATTTACAATTCAATATCATTGTTCAATCTTAAGCCTTTAATATTCCAATAACCATACAATTTATCAATTTACGCCATCTTCACTTAAACAAAACTTGATTTAAACTATTATGTTTTAACTATTTATGCTCAATCTAATCCACATATTACTTTTGTTATGCTATGATGGTTATATATCCGAGTTCTTAATCTAATCAATCTGCACTCAATAAACAAAGTTCATGGTTTTATTCAGGTTGACCTTTGAGAATTTGTAACAATTCCAAACTTCAACTATACCTTTTTTATATTGAATTCTACGTTTATATTATAGATCGTTTCCTTACTACACCACATTATGTTTTTCATGAATTTTGAGATGAGGCTAGAAATTAAAATTTGAAAGACATGTAGAAATAAAACTCCAGATATCCAAATGAATGTTATAATTTAATATTTTTCAAAGGGGGCTATAAAAGGGGATTGAGTGGTTAAAAACTTACAAAACTATTAGAAACAAACTCTTCTCGGTTTGGTATAAAACTAAAATTCTGGATATAGGCAAAATACCACTCCAAATAACTATAAAAGTCCAAACATTTTAAAGTTTATAATAGGAGTCCATAAAAAAGGGGAGTTTATAATAAATTTAGTATGAGAGAAAGCTAAATTTTGCATACTGGTAGAGGTACGGCTTCAGATAACCAAATAAGTTTTAAATTTGAGATTTTGAAGTGGGAGTTATATAAATGGGGGGAGGAGGCTAAAATTTCCAAAACCAGTGGATAAAATACTTTTATGTGTGTTATAAAACTGGAATTCGCCAAGCAGAGATAAGGACCACCCAAATTAACTATAAAGTCTGAACATTTTAAATAAATTTCAAAATGAGACTACAGGAAATAGGGAGGGATGGGGGTTGGGGATAGGGTTGTACATGTAGGAGGTAGAAAATTTAAATTTGTCAGGAATGTAGAGGGATAACTTCAAATAACCACAAATACATTTTAAATATTAGTTATTTCTAAGGAGCCTGGTGATATAAGGAATCTCAAATTTTTAAAACATAAAAGACTAAACTACTTCTCCAAGTGTTAGATGATTGACATAAGTCCTGCAGGTTTAAAGACCAACTCAAACATTATCAAGGCCTGAATTATTACATTTCAAAATGAAGGCTCAGAAAAAAGGGAGTGAAAATCTCCTTAAATATTTACAAAGCTATTTAAATACAATTTTTGTAGAGATATAAGCTTGAAATGTTGCCATGTAATTTAACAATAAAACAGGTTTAGTCGCTAGACAGTGATACAATGCTCACGTTAATTCATTTAAAAAAATCTCAACTAATGCCGCTATGCTCATGACATATGTTCCAACAACTGTTGATATCACCACGTGAAGAAAATTAAACTATATACTTTTACTGGAGCGATATTTATTTGTTTTGGCCAAACAAATATTTTGATAAAAAAAACCTGCAAAAACATTGGCATTTTTTCGTGTTTCCTACATTCTTGAACAAATGGAATTTCAAAATTGAAGCCCAGGAAACGGTAGTGCTTAAAATGTATACAACCAAAATATAACATTCTTTACAATGTTGTTAGGTTGACATTTGGTAGCCATGTAAAATATATAAAATAACAAAATAAGTCTTAAAATTTCAAATTAGAATTGTGGAAGCTAAGGAGGGTGAGGGGGACAGAAGGGTTTGAAAATGAGGAAACTATTGCCATCTTTCCAAAGAATATATACTTTTTTGCAAGAAATAAAATTTAAATTTGCCAATTTGATAAAAAGAACATCCCACATAACCATATAAGTTAGAAAGTTTGGAATTCAAAAATTTACTGCTGGAAAATCGGAGGGGCCTCTAAAATTTCCTAAGCCATAAAAACTCGATATGTTCCAAATGCGGGTACACTTTATACTAATTAAACCTCCCTCATCCCTAACACAATAGCGTAATTAGTAGCACATAAGCGTATAGCTCGGACAAATACTAAGGCACAATGCTAACAAAAATAACCAAATAGAAAATGTTATTGATGTTGACCAAAAAAAAATCTACTTTCTAAAAGGCTCTTTTTATAGAAATTGGACTGTAGTAAGACATTTGGAACATTGAATTTGTAAAGGCAGAGGGAAAAAGTTTATACTAAAAGTAAATCAACACACAAACTAAAGACTATCTTAAAAGGGGATACATTAGATTTACAAATAAATAACTCATTTTAGAAAACATTCTAAACTTGAAAACAGTAAGGAGCAGTTTTTTATTTTTTTTAGTGTACTATCCTTTTACCTCTTTGTTGACCTTAGATTTTTTCGAAGTCTTAACCTGTAAAATAAATAACGGTTATCGCATATCAAGTAACGACATAACAATTAAAATAAACCAATTCAGGCGAAATAGCTTGGTGACCACGATTCTCTTTGGATAATAATGATGCTTCATACTTAATATGTTTCTGTAAAAGAGTCTATTATTTAATTTATGCACGTTGGTGAAATGTGATGGGTTTTTTTCAAACATGTTTCTATGATCGTGCTTAGGTAAGATTTTCATTGTCAATGGAGTACGACGGCCGCCCTGCGATTGCGCTCGTTTGTGCACTCAGATTGTAGACTAGGTAATATTTTCCTTCCAAGATTTTTTTTTATTGATTGAAATAACTGAGTTGTGATTGCCATGGTTAGCTTAGGATTTGTTTTTACTTTTATCTTTAATTTATTTTCTATGAATGTATCATATTTATTTGAAGATATGTTTTAACATGCTTTACACCATTTTTTTCACTTATTGTACACGAAGGAACTTTCAAAATTAAGACAGTTGGATGTTCACCAATAAAATAAGGATGTTATAGTTAAAAACGTCAAAGCTCGATTTAGTACATTATAAAATCAAAGTGACCAAAATATTATAAAATATATCAATTTCCAAATTAGTTTGACACATATTTTAATCAAATTTCTGTTAACTCTTATTTCTGTATTATTACTTTATTGATATTTTTATGGTATTGATTATCATTTTAGTTTCAAACCTATCCAAACTTCATAATCAGAATTTTTTCTTTACTTTAGTAGATAATTTTTATACCAAACACTTAATAACTATAGTTGTGATTGGGTAAAGTTAAGAGTATTTTTTTCATATACTTTGTATTGTCAACAATTTTACTCACTTTAATAAACTCTTTTATTGTGATATAAATATTTATTTTTTAATAAAATCTGCTATTATTAATTGTATGAAAATATTGTTATATTATAGTAAAATAATCTTATACTGAAAGAGTTTTCAGTGTAATTGTTTTATATTTATTTATATTCTCCTTTACTAAAATTAAGAGATATTTAATTATCCAAACAGACACGAGAAGGTGTTGGACAAGTGTAATTGGACAAAACATTATGAGCTTTTTGTTGTGTAATCCTAAAAGTGCGTTTAGGGAGATAAGCTTCATTTTCAGACTTGATTTTACTATAAACTGATTTAAACCTCGATTTATTAACTCTCATTGCACATTAATATTACATAATAAGTGATACTTATGCACCGCGGGGGTTCTTTGTGGAGGGGTTCTTTTAGGTTAGTTTGGTTCAAGAACACCAACCCAGGTAGTTCCCGGGGTACACAAAAAGGCGAGCAAATACAAATGATGAGAACAAGAGAAGGTTGGAGTTAATGCAATTTAATGATACAATATACAAGACCAAAGAACATATAAGCATATTGCACTAAATCTCAGCAAGTACTTTGTCATATATAACTTACTATGACCAGTGGCAGCGTTGCCTAAGCCTAGGCCAACTGGGGGCGAGAGGCGCCGAGATAACATCGCAGACTACAAAGCTACGTAATAAACCATACTATCAACTAGGTAAGTTGGCCGCGTAGGCAAGGTTAGTTCGTACATCAGGCAAGTTCTAGTTCTGTTATATTAGAGAGCCCTGCACAAAGCTACTACCTTTACACAAGGTAAAAACAACGTACTTGGATATATAACACACACGGGATAGTCCAGTAAGGGACGCGTCCCACTGGTTGAGCACCTGAGGGGTGACCAGTACAACCTTACTTAAATAAGAAACTAATGACAGCCGCAACCACGCCCGAGGGGCAAAGGCGGCTCACGTCCAGTGTACTCTTAAAGAGAGTTACAAAGTTAAATCTAAGAATCAACCACGGGCCAATCATTGATAGAACATGCGACCCACTGGTTAACTACCGAACTCAAATATAGGCCATGAATTTTAAACCCAATTAGGCCTGAATCTGCGGCCTCCATATAACAAGAACTATCGCCTGCCCTGGCAAGCTACCACAATAAGGCACCTATGGTCACATAGTACGTGCCGTGGGACTAATCATCCCAACGTGAGCCTGGCCATGAAGGACCAGTCTCTAGGGCGCGAGAGGCGCGCTACACCGCAAGTGTATAAGTACCTTGCTTTCCTAATAAGGGAGAGTCTACTCTCAGCCTATCCTATATAACTAGTCATACAATGATATCATAACCGCGTCTCAGAATAGACACGTTATATTCCTCATCTCTATCTCTAATGATTAATTATACTAACTATCCTGCGAGGACATAGACTAAACCTAACAGTTGAGTTTTAAACATGGAGTTTACTCGAGAGATCAAGCCCTTGAATTTGGTTGGCCCTGCGACTTCCTTCTGTCCAAGGGACTCATTTCCCTTGACCGCCGGTCCGATGTAGATTATGTAGATTACGTAGACCAGATGTAAACGCGTGGCCTGTTAGCGTGGTGGAGGTTTCCCAATCGTCTTCTGACGTGTTCTGCCATTCTTCAAGCAAGCAGGCGAATATATAGTTGGCAGAGCCCACGTGGTGAATTGGTGCGTAGGAAGGGAAGGGGGATCTTCCCGGAGCTTCTAGACGGTCGAGGCACGCTGGTCGTAGGCCGCCATGAAGCAGTTAGTCGGTTTGAAATCGTGGTCGAAAGCGGAGCTCTCCTCGCTTTCTTTCTGTGTTGTGTTAATAGCTGGGGCACCGAACTCTGAGGTTGACTCGGCGCAATAGGTATGTAAACAGAGACATATATTATGGGCGAGGCATTTAACATTAGTTTGTTATTGTTACTTTTCATAATATGCAGGCACTAACAGAATATACGTTCTTTTTTACTCGCTACTTTTGAACGGGGCTAAAGCAGTTTAGCCCGTTACTCTTAGTACCGCATCTTACTACCCGTTCGGGTTATACACTTATGGTTTAGGATTTGAGAATGTTGAATATAGAGGACGTGAACCCACATTTGAGTGGAGGGAGAGTGGAAAACCATTTAGGGAAAACCACCCGAGTTCAACAGAGCGAGATTCTAACCTCGGTCTCCCCGTCCTCGGCAGTCTAGCTCAACACGAAACTAGTGCGTTAGCTAACTATGCCATCGAGGCGGGTATTAGTATAAGATAATGTTGAATATAATCATTCCAGTGTTTAAAATAAGGAGGTATTACCGATACCAAATATATACTTAGGAAACTCTTTTTATTGTATTTTCCATAGTTTTAACTTTTTTTTAGTTAATAAAGTAGCATATCACTTGTATATTTTGTTTATATTAATTTGACAACAAAATGTAAAAATAATTGCAACCCTTACAACTTAAGTATTTAACTTTAATTACTGATATATTGTGGCGTTGTGTCTTACTTCCCATTACAGCTATCCGCATATTTACTCCAATGGAAAAGGAATTAGGAAGGTAAATTTTTTGGGGAAATGTGCCCGTATTTGCGTTGAAATAGAATTATAAATATTTTAAGAAATAACCACTCTTATTACACCCGATCGGGATTCGAACACTGATATCTAACTTATTTGAAATTCAGTTTAGTGAAAAAGTGAAGTGAAGTGAAGTGATGCTGGTCACAAAATATTTAATAATTCATTTCCAAGACAGCGTCTCGCTTACTGTTTGAAAAGTTTTGGTCAATGAAAGGGGGTGAGGCGAGGTAAGAGATTACTGCTACTTGCTGAACTATTGTACTCAGAGAGAAGGCAGATCTCAGCTCTCAGCTTGTCTTTCTCAAGAGGAACATTTTGAAAGAGGGTTGTTTTAAGGAATTCCCACTAGGTAGCGCTGTTATCACTGGATATTTTAAGTTTTACCGGACTCGAGGAACGCAACATATCTCCCGTAAGGCTGGGTATCTGTTATTTCTTTGTCTGTGTCTTAGGTCCACATCATGCATGAAATCACCTTTGCAAAGCACACTTTTGAATCTCTGTGCTCAATGTTTGCAGCCTGGGGGCTGCCAGAGGAGGTCTTTCTGGTCGTTTCTGATAACGGCCCCCCGTTTTAATCAGCTGTATTCGCTAGTTTTCTGACTAACACTGGAAATGTGCATTCCCATTCTCCTGTTTACCAAATTAACGTTTCTGTGGATATTGTCGTTAAGACCACCAATAAAACTCTGACTAACAGTTGTTTGATGTTTCTACTCAATCCAGAACCCTTCAACCTAAGGTAGATGCCTTTATTTTGATATATCGCAACACGCTTCACACCTATACTAAGGTGACACCAGATGAAGTATTTTTGAACCGAAGGCCCCACATCCATCTTTCCCTTGTCCACTTGTACATGGTTCTCAAGCAAAGAGTGAAGGAGGCTAAGGAAAAACTCACTGCTTCACAATCTTCCAAGGTCTCTCATTTATCCCCAGGTGACCTAGTGTGGGTGCGCTCTGTCACTCATCGCAAACTCAATGCAGTTCCAGGTGAGATTCAGCATAGAGTATCAACTGTCTCATATCTAATGATTGTTGGTGGATGCTCTAAAAAATTTCAACATTTTATCTACGCTTAAGGGACCCCAAGGCTATTCCAGTTGAGTTGTCATGAGAGATGGTTGGGCAGGCCATTCCAGCACCTATGCTCCAGTAACAACTCGCTCTGGACATCAGGTCATCAAACTCATCACCCGTGCCCGCTCCAGTAATAACTCACTCTGGACATCAGGTCATCAAACTCATCACCGTGCCCGCTCCAGTAACAACTCACTCTGGACATCAGGTCATCAAACTCATCACACGTGCCCGCTCCAGTAACAACTCACTCTGGACATCAGGTCATCAAACTCATCACCCGTGCCCGCTCCAGTAACAACTCACTCTGGACATCAGGTCATCAAACTCATCACCCGTGCCCGCTCCAGTAACAACTCGCTCTGGACATCAGGTCATCAAACTCATCACACGTGCCCGCTCCAGTAACAACTCGCTCTGGACATCAGGTCATCAAACTCATCACCCGTGCCCGCTCCAGTAACAACTCGCTCTGGACATCAGGTCATCAAACTCATCACCCGTGCCCGCTCCAGTAACAGCTCGCTCTGGACATCAGGTCATCAAACTCATCACCCGTGCCCGCTCCAGTAATAACTCGCTCTGGACATCAGGTCATCAAACTCATCACCCGTGCCCGCTCCAGTAACAACTCACTCTGGACATCAGGTCATCAAACTCCATCACCCGTGCCCGTTCCAGTAATAACTCGCTCTGGACATCATGTCATCAAACTCATCACCCGTGCCCGCTCCAGTAACAACTCGCTCTGGACATCAGGTCATCAAACTCCATCACCCGTGCCCGCTCCAGTAATAACTCGCTCTGGACATCAGGTCATCAAACTCATCACCCGTGCCCGCTCCAGTAACAACTCACTCTGGACATCAGGTCATCAAACTCATCACCCGTGCCCGCTCCAGTAACAACTCACTCTGGACATCAGGTCATCAAACTCATCACCCGTGCCCACTCCAGTAACAGCTCGCTCTGGACATCAGGTCATCAAACTCATCACCCGTGCCCGCTCCAGTAACAACTCGCTCTGGACATCAGGCTCAAACATCAACGTGCCCCTCATACACCGTGCCGTCTACCCAGGTAACAACTCGCTCTGGACATCAGGTCATCAAACTCATCACCCGTGCCCGCTCCAGTAACAACTCACTCTGGACATCAGGTCATCAAACTCATCACCCGTGCCCGCTCCAGTAACAGCTCGCTCTGGACATCAGGTCATCAAACTCATCACCCGTGCCCGCTCCAGTAACAGCTCGCTCTGGATATCAGGTCATCAAACTCATCACCCGTGCCCCTCCAGTAACAGCTCGCTCTGGACATCAGGTCATCAAACTCATCACCCGTGCCCGCTCCAGTAACAGCTCGCTCTGGACATCAGGTCATCAAACTCATCACCCGTGCCCGCTCCAGTAACAACTCGCTCTGGACATCAGGTCATCAAACTCATCACCCGTGCCCGCTCCAGTAACAACTCGCTCTGGACATCAGGTCATCAAACTCATCACCCGTGCCCGCTCCAGTAACAACTCACTCTGGACATCAGGTCATCAAACTCATCACCCGTGCCCGCTCCAGTAAAACTCACTCTGGACATCAGGTCATCAAACTCATCACCCGTGCCCGCTCCAGTAAACTCACTCTGGACATCAGGTCATCAAATCTCACCCGTGCCCGCTCCAGTAACAGCTCACTCTGGACATCAGGTCATCAAACTCATCACCCGTGCCCGCTCCGTAACAACTCGCTCTGGACATCAGGTCATCAAACTCATCACCCGTGCCCGCTCCAGTAACAACTCGCTCTGGACATCAGGTCATCAAACTCATCACCCGTGCCCGCTCCAGTAAAACTCGCTCTGGACATCAGGTCATCAAACTCATCACCCGTGCCCGCTCCAGTAACAACTCACTCTGGACATCAGGTCATCAAACTCATCACCCGTGCCCGCTCCAGTAACACTCACTCTTGGACATCAGGTCATCAAACTCATCACCCGTGCCCCTCCAGTAAACACTCGCTCTGGACATCAGGTCATCAAACTCATCACCCGTGCCCGCTCCAGTAACAACTCGCTCTGGACATCAGGTCATCAAACTCATCACACGTGCCCGCTCCAGTAACAACTCACTCTGGACATCAGGTCATCAAACTCATCACCCGTGCCCGCTCCAGTAACACTCACTCTGGACATCAGGTCATCAAACTCATCACCCGTGCCCGCTCCAGTAACAGCTCGCTCTGGATATCAGGTCATCAAACTCATCACCCGTGCCCGCTCCAGTAACAGCTCGCTCTGGATATCAGGTCATCAAACTCATCACCCGTGCCCACTCCAGTAACAGCTCGCTCTGGACATCAGGTCATCAAACTCATCACCCGTGCCCGCTCCAGTAACACTCGCTCTGGACATCAGGTCATCAAACTCATCACCCGTGCCCGCTCCAGTAACAACTCGCTCTGGACATCAGGTCATCAAACTCATCACCCGTGCCCGCTCCAGTAACAACTCCTCTGGACATCAGGTCATCAAACTCATCACCCGTGCCCGCTCCAGTAACAACTCACTCTGGACATCAGGTCATCAAACTCATCACCCGTGCCCGCTCCAGTAACAACTCACTCTGGACATCAGGTCATCAAACTCATCACCCGTGCCCGCTCCAGTAATACTCACTCTGGACATCAGGTCATCAAACTCATCACCCGTGCCCGCTCCAGTAACAAGCTCACTCTGGACATCAGGTCATCAAACTCATCACCCGTGCCCGCTCCAGTAACAACTCGCTCTGGACATCAGGTCATCAAACTCATCACCCGTGCCCGCTCCAGTAACAACTCGCTCTGGACATCAGGTCATCAAACTCATCACCCGTGCCCGCTCCAGTAACAGCTCGCTCTGGACATCAGGTCATCAAACTCATACCCGTGCCGCTCCAGTAACAACCACTCTGGACATCAGTCATACTACTGGGAGGCACCTATTAGTACAGCCTGGCAATATTTGTGACGTGTTGTTATTGTGAGGATTTTGTAAACATCGTGAACATATAGTCCGTATTTGTGTATGAAGGGTGATATCTGAGTATGAAAAAACTATAGACCATTTTCTGTATGAAGGGATAGTACGTTTTCCCCGAATCGATTTTCAATAATGGATAATTGGTGATTTATAATCGATTTTTGAGAATTGGTGATGGATGATCGAGAGGGTTTAAAACACGGATAATACAAAAATATATATTTATTCGACGTAACTAAAAACCGGTCTATAAACCTCCAGACGCCTTGGATATGTTTATTTGACCTTGAACAAGTTTGTACCCGCTCCCCGGGTAGCGTCTAATAAAACACGGATATTATAAAGTATACATTTATTCGACGTAACTAAAAAAAAATCCGTTCATATCGAAAACGGTCTATATTTTCAAAAAGTTCCTTCATATGAAAACCGGTGATGGATGATCAAGAGGGTTTAAAACACGGATATTACAAAAATATATATTTATTAGACGTAACTAAAAACCGGTCTATAAACCTCCAGACGCCTTGGATATGTTTATTTGACCTTGAACAAGTTTGTACTCGCTCCCCACCGGGGGTAACCCCCGGTTCAAGCTCTGTTCCCTGGTGGTAGAGTCTAATAAAACACGGATATTATAAAGTATACATTTATTCGACGTAACTAAAAAAAAAAATCCGTTCATATAGAAAACGGTCTATATTTTCAAAAAGTTCCTTTATATGAAAACCGGTCTATAGCCCTCCATATGTTGATTGCCTCACAACAGCCTTGGCGAGGACTTCGTGAAAGTTAATATGAGAGTATGAAAAAACTATAGACCATTTTCTGTAGGAAGGGATAGTACGTGTCCCCCCCAACCCCCTCGAACCGATTCTCGAGAATTGATATTTGGTGATGGATTATCGATGATCGAGAGGGTTTAAAACACGGATATTATGATTAATTATCAGGAAGCCCTTTCACCTACAGCGCCTGCAACAACTTTGGCGGGGACCATAGACTCTAGAGCAGCAGCCGTGGCTGGGGACTATAGAATATGTTATCTTACAATCTCCATTTACTACTTGAAACATTACTAGAACGAGTTGTTATTGTCGGAATATCCTGTTGGTTACCCCCAGGGCGTTCAACGGTTAGTCGCAGAGTTTAGAAGGACATGAAATAATTTATACCCTGTTCGGTAAAAGATAAACTATAATACTTATTTGATCAGTGGACATGGTTTGACATCCCATTCAAATAAGTAATATTAACAGCTCGTATTACTAACCGATCGGATTATACGCACTTATCTTGACGTGTGAGATGAAATGCATGACCAGCGTTGAAGACTAATAACCTTGATATTAGTGGAAAAAACAAAATGAGAGAGTATAAATAGGCCTCAAAATCAATACAGTCGATCATTATAGTAACTGATTGCAGCCGATTACCATTAAAAAACTGGAAAACCATTTAGAAAACCCCCCAGTTCACCCGATCGAGATTCGAACCACGATCTCCCCATCCTCAGCAATCGAGCTCAACACGACAAGCGCGTTAGCCAACTACGCCACCGATGCGGGTGATAGACTCTTATTAGGTCATCGACCGGTCGATCACGATCAACAAGTTGCCGACCCCTATTTTAGATTATCAATGCCGACATATTAATAAAAATAATATCTGTCTATCTTGAAAGCAACAGTTATTAAATACCTACACCTACTGTCGTACCACGATTGAGTTCTATAATACACACTCTAAAGATTAGAACCAATAGACACAGTAGAAGTGAAGGATCTACATACAATTTAATACAGACCTAAATTATAGGTTATTTGATTGAGTATTTGTTCACCACACTAAAATACGATAATGAATGTATTTAATTTTCAACTTGCAAAGAATTGTTTAAAGATCACTGAGAAAAATGGCTTTCAATCTATTATGTGTAACGATTTTTTTTAAATTATTTGTATGATGACAGATTTGCACAGTTAAAGTATTATTATTATTACATTTTATAATAGTTGTTATTTTCCTCCATCGCTTCTAACAAGTCTAATGACGTAGATACCAGGAAGGTAATATTAAAAGAGTATGTACCAGAGAAAGGAGAATGGGAATAAACGCATCCTCAGTGCACCTATCCGGGATTTCAACCGTAGCCTTCCCATCACCATCAGACAAACTCATCCTTTAGTCCACGTATGCACTGATGTGTTTATTTTAATTTAGTATGGGAAGGAGGAACGAGATTAATTATATTTGAAGAACTTTTAGCGGGGTTGGCAGTACTGATAGTGTACCTCACTTTAAAAGCGGAGTGAGTATTTAATCCTTATTGGGGTTCACTAGTGTTTCTGCTGTACGTACAAGTTTAGAGGCATTTTCTTAAAATTCACCTACATCATCCTGTTCAATTCTGTAGTATAGTCACTGGTAACCAGTGTTATCACAATGAGATACTACTACTACTTCCTTTTATTTTCTTTAGCGCTTGGCAACAGATGCAAGCACTATAAATATACAAAACAATGCTATGATAAATGCAATACCATTGAACAATAAAGGAATGAATCATATAGCTACTGTGAAATCTCTTTAAAAAAACATTTAAAATATATTTCTAAACAATCTAAAGTAAACTCTTTTTTTCTAAATAATAAATGAATAAAAGTAATGAACTCTAGATATATTCCAAGCAAGTCATAAATTTAGTCTTTCTTGTATGTTAAAATTACAATTCAGAAAAACTAATATTATAAATAATAATGACTGTTAAAGATGACTATTAGCTTTTTAAAGACATTTTATTGAGTTGTAGATAGAATTTATTTGGCTTGAATGTTATAAAGCACTTATAAATAATTGCGCAACGATCTTGAAAAAACTTGTAGGATGTTATAAGGATTTGCAACAAAAGATATAATTATCAACCCATCATGGAAGAGTGGTCAGGTACCTTCCCTTAATAAATAAAAGGTGTGTGTGTGTTAAGATCCCAGCACCCTAGTGCTACGTTGTGACAGAATCTGTCAGCACAGAACAAATGTATCTCGAGTGCTCATCTAGACAAGTATTCCAAATATACCCGGGTAGAACGCGAAAAATATAGCTCCCTTCACATTCTTCAACCCCTTTCCTCGTTTACCATCTTAAAAATGGATACAGTTCTTGAGCTGAGTAATTAAAATCTGTAATTTTTAAACCTTTTCCAATTAAAGAGGGGAAAAAGGGAAACTATGGATATACCTGTTTAGATCATTATAAAAATATAAAATGTTTACAAGTCCCGCTGATAACGGGACCTACATATACTCGCTGAGTATTCTGTGTCGTACGTACGCGCGCTCAAAACAGACACAAGTGCAGTTTGTGAGTCGGAGATAATTCACATCAAGTGTCCTGGAGCTAGTGGCCGTTTGACGTAAGGAGTTTGAGAGGAGATTCCTTTAACACCTTTTATTGACACAAAATACTACAGTCTGATTATCATAGGAAGCCTGTTATTTTAAAACAGGAAACTCATGTTGCCACAATGGTCGCAACAAATTATTACAATTGTATTTAACTTTTTAATTAATTTAATTAGTAATTTAGTAGTAGTAGTGCACTAATCAATAATTATAATAGCAAGATTTTTGATAACTTTTTATAAGGGCCTGATTTAGAACGGTGGAGGCGCCCGGGTTATAAGTTGAAAGGCCCAACATTTAACAAATAATTTCCTTTTCAAAGTTTTAATATTATAATTTTTATTTACGAAACTTACTGTTAAAACCTCGATGTTAAACATATTATTCAAAGAAGTAGCTACTGTCATTATGCTAAATTATATTTGTTTGAAACAAAACCAAAGTTTATATTAACCATAGTTTTTAGTTGATCTTGTTGACGACAGAAGATAATGTCAAAACTTTGAAAATAAAAATATTTTAATTGTATTCATAAACAAGTTTGTGGATTTGTGAAGACTCTGAGGCTTTAGCCCCTGTCGCCCTCTCTTAAATCTGAACCTACTTTTAATATTAACTTTATGATTAATAAATATAATAAGACATATTTCTAGAGTGCGAAATTTTAGTAATTAGTGTTATTGCCCTACATCCTTACGGAGTGATGTGTACCCGGTGACTTCCCGCAGCCTGAAGGGCCGCTGATGATGGCCGAAAATGGATGTTTCAACTTGCCCATAATGTTTGAGAGTGAACTTATTAGCCAGATGAACTTGTATTTATAGGAGAGGAGGGAGCGGGGGTGTAGACGTTAAAACACAAACATAACAATTTTTACAATATTTATTTGGTCATGAATATTTACAATATATAAACATAACTGGTTTTGTTTACAATATGAGGGAATAGTGGCCTAGGTACTAAATAAAAATTTATACAAACAATTTATTATAATTAAAATATATACAAATAAATAATTGACTAGAAAAAATCAGGTAGGCGGAGGATTGCACTGGCAAATAAAAAAATATAAAAAAGTAACCCGGGTGCATAAAAAAAATTTAAAAAAATATGCTTGTTTTCATGCAGAAAAAAATATGAAAAAAAATCTTTGAAAAATGGTATGTCGGTGGAACTGTCTAGAGTGAAAGAAAGTAAAAGATGATTATTCAGCCGTCTAAATAATCACCTTTTAATCGTGGCGAGCGCGTTTGCAAGGACTCTGATACCCAAACGGCAACGTATTATAATCATCGATTATCCGGCGTTTGGTGTACACCGGCCGGTAAACCTTACTCTGCGAAACGGTACATACAGTCGCAAGACCTTTTCTTATAATTTTGTGCGGTATCTGTATGTACCGTTCCGCGGCCTGTTCGGTGACCATCGCTTTCAGAACGTCAAAATTAACGTCGTTCCGGTTGCCGTAGTTTATGGTGATCCCGCGAACCTTGCACACCGTTTTTGTTTTGGCGGGATCGCCACCGACACAAATCCGGTACGCGTAATTCTTGGGACCACCAGATACAAAGGCGCTGATGTAGCTTCCCGGCCCGTAATCCTGAAGTTCGTCAGTGAGGTCACCTAAAAAGTCTCCGGTCGGTGGACTCTGATCGCCGGGGCGTTCCGTGAACAGAACGCTATCCGTGTCGTGATACAAAACGCGGTCCCCCAATTGTTCAAGGATGCCGTATAAGTGCAACCTAGCCATAGCAGTCGTGTAGCACGCCACCGCCACACTCGTGTTAGGGTTAGGGCGCAATGCGTCACGCGCATCCTTGTAATTGAGGAACATGACCTCATCATTAACATCTATGACGCTGTCCACGGTGATGTACGGATCCGTCAGGTACTTGTGGACGCCCTGATAGTCGTTGACAACGGCTACGTGTGGTAAATCGGTCTTTGCCCAAACTTTCCCCATAACGAATTTAAAAAGAGTTTAGCCAGTGTGCGGAGACCGGGGTTTTTACACACAGAATCGAAATCGAGTTTTACCCCTTCCCTTTCCTCATAATTTTGAATGTAAGCTAACTTTTCCTCTCGTGAGGTGCACCACTCTGGCCATCCACTGGCTTCTTGTTTAATTTTCAAAAAAGTATCGATGTAGCCGTGAAACAGGCCGCCAGAACGTGTCTGACGGTCGTAAACAGATACATCGTACTCCCACACTTCGTGCACTGCTTCAACGGTGTAGCCTTTCTCAACGGCTTTCCGGATCTCGTCAATCACCCAGACGCCTGTCAACCAGCGATCTTTTTTGTCGTTGTGCCGACACGCGTCTTGGTTTTTCTCCTCCCCGCATTTCCTGCACAAGATGAACATCAACTTGTCGTGCATCCGTGTAGGCAATACGGGCAGGAATAAATCCCGCGGAGGCGTCACTGTAACTTTGGCTATGCCTTCTACTCGATCTATAGCGGGACAATTTGGCTCCAAGTGAATTTTGGGGTGGCCGACGGGGTATTTTTTGTACTTGCAAACGTACGGATACAACGAACACACGTCCAAGTACCTGATCTTCTCTCCACAAGAAAGGTCAGCTTCGTGGAAGAGTTTGATACAATTTGTACGCCCGCCAAAGAATGCATCCCTGGGGCTGAGGGGCTCCTTGGTATACACCTCGTGCCGGAGTACAAATCGTTGAAAGTCCTTGTCTGTGCGTTTCATCGCGTTAAACGTACACTCCCACATCTCTACGACCGCGTAGCCGGCGTTCTTAAACTTTTCCACGCAGGCCATGGTAGCTTCATAGCGCGTCTCCATGGTCTCGTGGCGGCTGTTTTTGACGGGGGTGGTCCTGTCCGGATAACAGAGCGGACACCCGTGCCAATAACAGCCCCAGAACTGGAAGACGGTGGTGGTATCTCCAGCTTTAACAACACCGTCTACACGTCGCCCTAACACGTATTCCTCGCGGCCGTTACCCGCATGAAGGATAGAGACACCGCGTTGATGGGCCTCCCAGCAGAGCCATTGTACTGCGACGTGCGACTGTTGGTCCGCGCACCGGTAGCCACCGTTAGGGACAATACCGACGGTATTCTCCTTAAGATGGCTTCGGCGGTAAACCAACATGGCCGCTCCAGCGATAGTACACGCCTCTCTAAAAGGATCCACCTTTGCTTTCTCCACGAGCATCTCTCTAAACTTTAGGCAGGCCTTCCGCAGGATCTCTACGTCTTTCACGCAATACAGTTCCAGCTCGCGGTTAAAATCAAAGACGTAATTTTCTTTGACCAACGCGTCATACCACTTTTCAAAGCGCTCCTTTCCCTCGACTGACATCTCGCCGACGCCGTAGTCCTCCTTTGGCGGCAAGGGACCCCTATACCCCGCGTTTTCTTTTTGTTGAAAAAATGGGGGAAATGTCCCTTGGCCAAAGACTCGTCCAAGCCGAACGTTTTGGGCATCTTGGACAACGACATGGGGAGAAAGTTCAGCGAGTCAATAAAATGGAGCGGGCCGTAACGCATGGACATGATTTTCCCACCGTTCATGATGAGCTCTGGAGTCCATTTTTTCACCTCCATCATATATTTTAAAATGAAATTTCCGTCATAGCCCTTGGCATTATGGGCTAGGAGGGTGATGTCTTTAAATTTTGAAGCTTTAATTTGCTTTTAAAAACCGAAAAAATGGGCCATTGTGGCATCACCCTTGAATATGCGAGTCCTATCGCCCCCGCAATCGGTGCAATGATTGTCATTTGCATCTATATGAAGACAGGCCTTGCAACACGACTGCACGACACAAAAGTTAGGTTTGTGCAGGTACGTGTTGACCGCACCTTGAAGAGGCGTTTCTTGTCTGCATTCAAAATCGTAAAATACAAACATGAAATTGCTCTTTTCCAGCAACGGCTTGGCTGAGGCTCGCTTCATATAACAGAAATGCCCAAAAGGGCGATGGGTCTCGCATACTCTACAAAAAGTCTCATAACACCTGTGGGAATAGTTTGACTTTTCCAAACTGAAAAATTGCCCGCAAGTAGTAAGAGCCCCGGTATATCCGATTTTATGTCACTGTTATTAAAATAATATTGACTGCGTCTGTAAGTGACGCCAGGCTTTAGTGACGTCAGTGAGTGACGTCAGCCTGTGTGTGTGTATGGTGACGTTCCGCAATTGGACGTCACATTAGATTTGGGTGGCTAATTATTCAAAATATCAGCCCTGCCATGTTTTATTGAGTAAGGTCAGCCCTGACGTCAGCCTGTTGGACGTGTCGGTAGGTATGCTATAGTATTGTGACGTCATCCTGATTGATGTATTGACTGCAGGTCGCTAAATATTCAAAATATGGTGACGTTTTATTGGGTCAGCCCTGCCATGTTTTATTGAGTAAGGTCAGCCCTGACGTCAGCCTGTTGGACGTGTCGGTAGGTATGCTATAGTATTGTGACGTCATCCTGAAGCCCAGGTTGAATCAGTCGCTAATTATTCCGCTAATTATTCATGATGACGTTTTATTGAGTGTGGTCAGCCTTGGCGTTTTATTGAGTAAGGTCAGCCCTGCCATGTGACGTCACCCTGTTGGTCAGCCTGTTGTTCTGGACGTCGCTAATTATTGTTGTTATGGACGTGTAGGTAGGTATGCTAGAGATATAGTATTGTGACGTCATCCTGATTGTTGTATTGACTGCAGGTCGCTAATTATTCAAAATATGGTGACGTTTTATTGGGTCAGCCCTGCCATGTTTTATTTAGTAAGGTTAGCCCTGCCATGTGACGTCAGCCTGTTGTTCTGGACGTGTCGGTAGGTATGCTATAGTATTGTGACGTCATCCTGATTGTTGTATTGACTGTTGGTCAGCCTGTGACTATGACGTTTCAAATAATATGACTGTGGTCAGCCTTGCGTCTCAGGTCAGTGACGTCAGCCTGTGGTTCTGAATTATTAAGTAGCGGTAGGTATGCTAGGGATATAGTGATAGTATTGTGACGTCATCCCGTTCCTGTGACGTTTCAAATAATCTGACTGTTGGTCAGCCGTGTGACGTCAGCCTGACGTTCTGGACGCCCCATTATATTTGAATGTAGGTGTGGATTTTTACGTCACAAATAATATGACTGCTGAGTTACGTAGGGGAATGGTATGTTAGAGATATAGTGATAGTATTGTGACGTCATCCTGTGTGACGTTCCGGTTAGTTGGTCAGCGCCAAGATAAAAAAAACTTGTCGCGACAGAAATTAAGTGTATATGAATTCAGTGAGTGTGGTCAGCCTTGGTCAGCCTCGCCGGTGACGTCACCCGCATTTGGATGTCACAGCACTTGACCGAGATTCGAACCTCGATCTCCACGCCCCCGAGCTCAACACGACTAGCGCGTTAGCCAACTACGCCCCGAGGAGGGTAGTAAGAAATATAAATGTGCGTATTACCACTCGAGTTCACGATATCAATTTATTATCACAAGTAGATTGGGATAACTTAGAAGAAATGTACCAGAAATTACTTAGAGGAAATGTGAGACTCTATTTTTGTTTTGTTTTGTAAAAGCCCCTTTAGTACACTCAAACGGAAATCAAAACTGTACTTACCCATCGATATAAAAATCAACCGCCTTTGTGTGGTGACTCAGAGTTTATCCAATCAGCCGTCTCGATACATCTACCTTAATACACGATAATATAAGGCAGTAATATTCAATATGGGGTTCGCAAAGATATATTTAGGGGGCACGTAAAAATATATATACAGGGTGATAAGACAAAATTTGAGGGCTAGTGTTGGAGAACAATATTGAAGCAAAATGAGATACGAAATGGTGGCCCGGAAATGTTTCAGTCAAAAGTTTTAGGTGAAAAAAAAATGCTTATTATTTAATATATTATTTTGGATGTAGCTTATTTAATTTATTTTACATGTAGATTATAGAATAGTTTTAGATTGCATTATGAACCAAAAAACTTTGGGGTACAAATTTGAAGAAAAATTATATCTGGGGCTAGGCTAGCAAAAAAAAACATTAGTCAACCTCAGTGGTATTGGAAATAAAGTGCTCACATCAGGGCCCCGGATTCAAACCCTGCCGAAGTCAACTGATTTTTCTTGAGAGATAAAAATCAGTAGCACAACTTCCTTCGTATGGGGAAGTAAAAACGTGTGTCACATGTTGATTGTGTACATGTAAAATAACGCTGGAAGGTATGTTAGAATACCTTTTCCGGTAAAAATTGGAAGGCCCTTTCGCGCTGGCTCATAGAAATTCTCGTGCTCCGATTGAATCAGAAAATGTACGTTAAATACCTCAAATAAGCCCATTCGTAAAATGGAATCAGTTGAAGACACGAGTTTAAACGTCCCCCTTCAGTCATTTAAACGTCGACATATTGAGCGTCAATCTAGACATATTTTCAAAAGTAGATCTTATTTTGACAGAGTGAACAAGAGAGGAGCGCGTGATGATTGTAAATGCGGTGAAAAACATTTTATATCGCTTTTAGGTGATATATCAATTTACCTCAAATAAGCCCATTTAAAAAAATATCCATTGATTTAATGTAATATTGTGTGCATGTAAAATAACGGTGGAAGGTATGTTAGAATACCTTTCCCGCTAAAAATTGGAAGGTCCTTTCGCGCTGGCTCATAGAAATTCTCGTGCTCTGATTGAATCAGAAAACGAACGTTAAATACCTCAAATAAGCGTATTTTATAAAATATTCATTGATTTAATGTAATCCACCTCAATACGTCGACTGTAGTATATTCTTACGTACAGTCTAATATGTTTATCGAAAGACCGCATTGTATACAGTCTGTAGGTCATTAATGTATCTTTCTGTCACTCTCTTTGGTTCTATCGCTCTTACACAAGGCGGCCTTGCAAACAACATTGCGGCACAAGGCACCGATCACCTTGAACCAATGCCAAACCAAGGTGCGCAGTCCAAACTTCACAGGAAGGACCTGACAGCTAGAGAACTTACTAGATCTACTCTCACTTATGGATATGTCAAACCATGTGACCTGCAGACGTTTCCTTTGATAGATATTATCAATACCTATAAAATAACACCGATAGTTTTAGTAAAATGTTACCAATGTTGGTCACAATTAGTATTTTTCGAAAAAAAGGTCCTTCTTTTGAAAACTGAACTGTAATCATATCTTTGGCTAGCTCGACCTTGAGCCTTAGAAAAAATCTCATCAAGAATACGATCTCTTTTTAATTTATAGTGTATTTAACTTGCACTTTTATGAAAACATGCTGAACTTACAAACTAACTTAACCTAGGACAGCACGTCTAAAACTACACACCCATCCCTAGCTCATAGATATTTACTGATTGGATAGTAAGACTTACAAACAAGCTTAATCTAGGACAATACTTCTAATACTACACACCCAGCCTTACCTCCTGGATATTTACTAATTGTATAGCAGGACTTACAAACAAACTTAATCTAGGGCAGTAGTCTAATACTACACACTCAGCACTAGCTCCGAGATATTTACTAATTGGATAACAGGACCGACAATTTTTCGTCTTCCTTAGAAGCACCCGGACCACTTACCCATGGTCACATAAACCAAAAGTATTAACTACGTGTTTAACAGAAGATACATCTACTGAAGCGGTAGCCGCATGATCTGAGGTGTCATATCAACCATAGGCTGAACTGCTGATGACGGGGAGATAAGGGTTCGAACCCCGGTGCTGTGTACTTAGGGTAACTTTTTCTAATACGATTCGACATTCTCCCTCCAACCAAATGCAGGTACACTTTCCATAAACTTCATCTAACACATCCATAACCAATTAGATTAATTAGTGTATAGGTGTATAAACGAAACAGGAAGTAGGTGACCTGGCGGTCTAGGGTGTCAGATTTCTGTGCTAGGGCTCCGGGGTTCAATCCTCGGTCTCGGCACAGATTTATCTGATTGGAAAACCCTTCCTTCACCTCTGACAAGACGTGTATTAATCACAACTCGTGAATGTGGGAAATGCCAGGCCTCCACCGTGGTTCGGATCCCACGTTAATCTTTAATTTTATCTCAATTTGAATGTTGTTGTATTTTTTTTAAATCTACTGTACTTATTTTGTTTCCGTATACTGTGTTATTTATGTCATAAATGGACTATTTTTATAGCCCCCAGTAATATTATACATATGTAATTTATTTTCTTATCTATTTGTAAAATAAATCTGATCAAATATTGTTTTAAAACACCAAGAGGCAATACCGAGCCAAGATTGTTTAGTGAAAAAATACTGTAAAGCGGCTAAAGAATTTTTATAATCTGGAATTTTTTATATTTAAAACATAAATATGGACATGACTGATTTGGACATATTTAGTCTTGTTCATTAAAAATACATTTTTTTAAAAAAGGAATAATGTGTGATTGAAACACTTAGGTTAAATTGCTGCCAATATTTATGGTAGCCCTCGAAAAAGTGTAATTAATCAAACGTTAGCATTCTTATACTTTGGTGAATGGTGATAGGGTATATTTAAATTAATTTATCTCTTCCTTTTAACCTATGATACACATTTTAAATCACTTATATCAACTTCTGATTCAATCATGGAGTGCAAATAAAATATTAAATAGATATATGTTGACAAGAAAATAAAACCTGCTCTATCACGTGGTTAAGTCTGAGTTTCATTATTGGTTTAATTATTTATCGCCGCATCTTACTAACCATTTGGATTATACGCTCAAGTACTAACTACGTTATGGGTTAGGAATGGGGAATGTTGAATTTAGAGGAAGTGAACCAGCATTTGCGAGGAAGGAGAGTGGAAAACCATTTAAAACAAACCACTCCAGTTCACCTAACTAAGATTTGAACCATATACATCTTTTCATTTAGAGTCATATTATTTAGTTCTAAAATTAAACTTAATCTCCACTTTGTAAAACGTAATAAAACTTATACAAAACTAAGACGTTTTCTAAACATTCACAAAGTTACAATAAATAAGTAAGTGGTCCGGGTGCTTCTAAGGAAGACGAAAAATTGTCGGTCCTGTTATCCAATTAGTAAATATCTAGGAGCTAGTGCTGAGTGTGTAAGTATTAGACTACTGCCCTAGGTTAAGTTTGTTTGTAAGTCCTGCTATACAATTAGTAAATATCCAGGAGGTAAGGCTGGGTGTGTAGTATTAGAAGTATTGTCCTAGATTAAGCTTGTTTGTAAGTCTTACTATCCAATCAGTAAATATCTATGAGCTAGGGATGGGTGTGTAGTTTTAGACGTGCTGTCCTAGGTTAAGTTAGTTTGTAAGTTCAGCATGTTTTCATAAAAGTGCAAGTTAAATACACTATAAATTAAAAAGAGATCGTATTCTTGATGAGATTTTTTCTAAGGCTCAAGGTCGAGCTAGCCAAAGATATGATTACAGTTCAGTTTTCAAAAGAAGGACCTTTTTTTCGAAAAATACTAATTGTGACCAACATTGGTAACATTTTACTAAAACTATCGGTGTTATTTTATAGGTATTGATAATATCTATCAAAGGAAACGTCTGCAGGTCACATGGTTTGACATATCCATAAGTGAGAGTAGATCTAGTAAGTTCTCTAGCTGTCAGGTCCTTCCTGTGAAGTTTGGACTGCGCACCTTGGTTTGGCATTGGTTCAAGGTGATCGGTGCCTTGTGCCGCAATGTTGTTTGCAAGGCCGCCTTGTGTAAGAGCGATAGAACCAAAGAGAGTGACAGAAAGATACATTAATGACCTACAGACTGTATACAATGCGGTCTTTCGATAAACATATTAGACTGTACGTAAGAATATACTACAGTCGACGTATTGAGGTGGATTACATTAAATCAATGAATATTTTATAAAATACGCTTATTTGAGGTATTTAACGTTCGTTTTCTGATTCAATCAGAGCACGAGAATTTCTATGAGCCAGCGCGAAAGGACCTTCCAATTTTTAGCGGGAAAGGTATTCTAACATACCTTCCACCGTTATTTTACATGCACACAATATTACATTAAATCAATGGATATTTTTTTAAATGGGCTTATTTGAGGTAAATTGATATATCACCTAAAAGCGATATAAAATGTTTTTCACCGCATTTACAATCATCACGCGCTCCTCTCTTGTTCACTCTGTCAAAATAAGATCTACTTTTGAAAATATGTCTAGATTGACGCTCAATATGTCGACGTTTAAATGACTGAAGGGGACGTTTAAACTCGTGTCTTCAACTGATTCCATTTTACGAATGGGCTTATTTGAGGTATTTAACGTACATTTTCTGATTCAATCGGAGCACGAGAATTTCTATGAGCCAGCGCGAAAGGGCCTTCCAATTTTTACCGGAAAAGGTATTCTAACATACCTTCCAGCGTTATTTTACATGTACACAATCAACATGTGACACACGTTTTTACTTCCCCATACGAAGGAAGTTGTGCTACTGATTTTTATCTCTCAAGAAAAATCAGTTGACTTCGGCAGGGTTTGAATCCGGGGCCCTGATGTGAGCACTTTATTTCCAATACCACTGAGGTTGACTAATGTTTTTTTTTGCTAGCCTAGCCCCAGATATAATTTTTCTTCAAATTTGTACCCCAAAGTTTTTTGGTTCATAATGCAATCTAAAACTATTCTATAATCTACATGTAAAATAAATTAAATAAGCTACATCCAAAATAATATATTAAATAATAAGCATTTTTTTTTCACCTAAAACTTTTGACTGAAACATTTCCGGGCCACCATTCCGTATCTCATTTTGCTTCAATATTGTTCTCCAACACTAGCCCTCAAATTTTGTCTTATCACCCTGTATATATATTTTTACGTGCCCCCTAAATATATCTTTGCGAACCCCATATTGAATATTACTGCCTTATATTATCGTGTATTAAGGTAGATGTATCGAGACGGCTAATTGGATAAACTCTGAGTCACCACACAAAGGCGGTTGATTTTTATATCGATGGGTAAGTACAGTTTTGATTTCCGTTTGAGTGTACTAAAGGGGCTTTTACAAAACAAAACAAAAATAGAGTCTCACATTTCCTCTAAGTAATTTCTGGTACATTTCTTCTAAGTTATCCCAATCTACTTGTGATAATAAATTGATATCGTGAACTCGAGTGGTAATACGCACATTTATATTTCTTTACTACCCTCCTCGGGGGCGTAGTTGGCTAACGCGCTAGTCGTGTTGAGCTCGGGGGACGTGTAGATCGAGGTTCGAATCTCGGTCAAGTGAAGTGGGGGTGGTTTTTCCTGAATGGTTTTCCACGCAAATATGGCTTCACTTCATCTAATTCAACCTTCCTAATTCCTAATCCATCAGCGTAATTAATACTTAAAGCGTATAACCCGAACGAGTAGTAAGACGCGGTGCTACATAATTGAGACAACGTTTGGAAATAAACACTATGTAATAGAAGAGGGGGGTGGCAAATACATTATTTCAGTGAACATACTATAAAAAATTATAGTGTGTTATCTCGAATTGCATAAACAAAGACGCTTTATTTCAGCGAACCTCCTATTTAAATACTATTTTATTTCAAACACAAAATTGTCTTATTTTAGCGAGAATACAATATAAACAGCAACTATAATGTGTCCTCCCTTATCTTTTTTGAACAGATAAAGCCACCTTATTTAAGCGAACATACTATAAAAATACTATTTTATTTCAGACACAAAATTGTCTTATTTTAGCGAGAATACAATATAAACAGCAACTATAATGTGTCCTCCCTTATCTTCTTTGAACAGATAAAGCCACCTTATTTAAGCGAACATACTATAAAAATACTATTTTTTTTCAGACACAAAATTGTCTTATTTTAGCGAGAATACAATATAAACAGCAACTATAATGGGTCGTGCCTTATCTTATTTGCACAGATAAAGCCGCCTTATCCAAGCGGACTACTATAAAATTCTATAGTGAGCTTATTTCAATCACAAAGACGTTATTTTAACGAACATACATAAAAACAGCAACTATTATGTGTCCTCCCTTATCTTCTTTGCACAGATAAAGCCGCCTTATTTAAGCGAACCTACTATAAAATTCTATAGTGAGCTGTCAATGTGACGGTGACGTCACACACCCATTACTACTGACGTTAATTTCTTACGTCACAGACTACCATACACATATTTTAATTACACCATAGTCTCATACGTTATTATTACAGTTTCTGGCTCAGAGCGGCATTGAAGCCATACATCATTGAAGCGTTCCTTCTGAGTTATCCCAATCTATTTGTGATAATAAATTGATATCCTAAACTCGAGTGGTAATACGCACATTTATATTTCTTACTACCCTCCTCGGGGGCGTAGTTGGCTAACGCGCTAGTCGTGTTGAGCTCGGGGGGCGTGGAGATCGAGGTTCGAATCTCGGTCAAGTGCTGTGACATCCAAATGCGGGCTGACGTCACACGGCGAGGCTGACCAAGGCTGACCTCACTCACTGAATTCATATACACTTAATTTCTGTCGCGGACAAGTTTTTTTTATCTTGGCGCTGACCAACTAACCGGAACGTCACACAGGATGACGTCACAATACTATCACTATATCTCTACCATACCTTCCCCTACGTAACTCAGCAGTCATATTATTTGTGACGTAAAAATCCACACCTACATTCAAATATAATGGGGCGTCCAGAACGTCAGGCTGACGTCACACGGCTGACCAACAGTCAGATTATTTGAAACGTCACAGGAACGGGATGACGTCACAATACTATCACTATATCCCTAGCATACCTACCGCTACTTAATAATTCAGAACCACAGGCTGACGTCACTGACCTGAGACGCAAGGCTGACCACAGTCATATTATTTGAAACGTCATAGTCACAGGCTGACCAACAGTCAATACAACAATCAGGATGACGTCACAATGCTATAGCATACCTACCGACACGTCCAGAACAACAGGCTGACGTCACATGGCAGGGCTAACCTTACTAAATAAAACATGGCAGGGCTGACCCAATAAAACGTTACCATATTTTGAATATTTAGCGACCTGCAGTCAATACAACAATCAGGATGACGTCACAATACTATATCTCTAGCATACCTACCTACACGTCCATAACAACAATAATTAGCGACGTCCAGAACAACAGGCTGACCAACAGGGTGACGTCACATGGCAGGGCTGACCTTACTCAATAAAACGCCAAGGCTGACCACACTCAATAAAACGTCATCATGAATAATTAGCGGAATAATTAGCGACTGATTCAACCTGGGCTTCAGGATGACGTCACAATACTATAGCATACCTACCGACACGTCCAACAGGCTGACGTCAGGGCTGACCTTACTCAATAAAACATGGCAGGGCTGACCCAATAAAACGTTACCATATTTTGAATATTTAGCGACCTGCAGTCAATACATCAATCAGGATGACGTCACAATACTATAGCATACCTACCGACACGTCCAACAGGCTGACGTCAGGGCTGACCTTACTCAATAAAACATGGCAGGGCTGACCCAATAAAACGTCATCATATTTTGAATAATTAGCCACCCAAATCTAATGTGACGTCCAATTGCGGAACGTCACCATACACACACACAGGCTGACCTCACTCACTGACGTCACTAAAGCCTGGCGTCACTTACAGACGCAGTCAATATTATTTTAATAACAGTGACGTAAAATCGGATATACCGGGGCTCTTACTACTCCCGCATACCTCGCAAACCTTTTTGACGTCACAGACCGACATGCGACCTTTGCAAAAACCGGGACGTTTATGGTTATCAAAACACTGCTGGTTTGTTAGCCGACGCCCGCAATCTTTACAGGTCACAGATCGGCCTCCACTACAAGCCGGTTTAGCGTAGCATCTTTTGCACGCGGATTCGCATTTGTGTTTGTTCTTATTACTGAACGGCACACGGCACTCGCGGCAAAAGTACCCACACTTAAACGCGGCTGTCAGGGATGCAATAACATCAAAATGGTTTTGCTTGTCGTCGTGAAAATACAAATCAAGGTGCCCCTTAAAGGAATGTTCGGAGGGAGTAGGCCCCTCAAATAGGACCTGTCTCCCTCGACGTTCCCTGAACACGGTGATTTTGTATTCGGTGAGGTATGTTTGAAATTGTTTCAGTTCGGTGAGTCCACCACCTTTCAAAAGATTCACACGGGCATCACGGCATAGTTCCTCTGCTTTGAGTTTTTGAATAGGACGGCCAATTTTGATCTGCTTAAAGGTGTTCACGTCCATGCATCCCGGTTCTCTTTTAACGTCACATATAGCCTTGGCGACAACCAATGCACGGGCGAGGCAAAGTGTGTCGCCATTTTGAATAGTAATTATTCCTTTGTTATTACGGCTATACGTGGTAGCGGGAGCGAGTTTATCACAATAACTTCTACCCCTCCCGCGCGGCTCTTTAAAGTGGTGTAACTTGATATACAGAGGGGATGAAGTGAGGAACGAATCATTGCTTTGTAACACTCGTTCTACATTAGAGAGCACAGCCTGCGCGTCAAGCTGCTCTGCTCGTCTAAAGGAAACGAACACAGGTCTTGACGAGGAGTCTGTGTTGACCAATAGTAGACCTACGTGATCCTCGGCGCTAACTCCATGATCCTGGAGACGTCCAAGCAAAGCATTGATTTGCTCCTCGAGCCAGGTTTTAGCGTCACGATCGCTCCCCGGCGTCCCTAATTGTATGATCAATTCACGACCGACATAAAAAAACCGCCTCAATTGCTTAATTCTCTCTTCGACGATTCGGAGAGGGACGCCTTGAGGCAACGCTCCTCCTACCTGATTAACCGGGCCACTACTTGGTGCCGAAGACGGGCCAGCGATGGGTTGCGGGGACTCCCTCGGGGTTCGAACACCGTGCTGAGGCGTTGCGGCAGCGATGGTTGTCGGTGGGCCACCATTTTCCCCATCCATTTCAACTATAACACACGTGTGTAATAAATACAAAGGTTAAACACACATGAATAGGAATCGAACCCGGGATCCTTCACAAATACAGTTGAAACCCAGGACCCCCCTCGCAAATTGTGTGTGTGTGTAATAAATACACCCTAGGACTTACAATAATGTATTATTTGTAAGAATATGTGACTGGCTGTATATGAAGTTGTTAAAGAAAGTCTTGCAATAAACTATTTGTAAACTCTACTATAATTACAGTCTCCCTGAGGGTTCAACCTTCCCAATTCATAATCTAATAGCGCAGTGCTAAAAATGTGTTGAGTATTATAGATCCTTCATCACCGCTGGGAGTTTTTCCATTCTCCATCCATGCAAATGTATGTACACTTCCTATAATTTTGGCTTTAGGTTTAAGTGGATAATTTAGTATGTCAACAAAATATAGTTTCGAGCATTAAATTCCAGGACATCCTTGACAGGTATTCAACGAGTGTTGAAATGTGTATAGAACGTTTTCTCTTCACCCAACTGTGGGTAAACTTACCTTTCATTATTCTACCCCTATAGTATAGTGATAGCCACCATTGTTTATATATGTTATATGTAGGGGTTAACACAAGTACCAATTTTCCTGAGTAGATGGCACAGAATAAATAGCAACTCATATGTTACCCTACACTATTTACTATATATGTTTATTGATTGTACCATTTGGATGTTACTCGCTGGCAAATAGTGTGTATAATTCTATGTACATCGCACAGTAGAACAGACTGCCGTTGTTGAGGAGATTGGGGTTTGAATCTCCTTCCACGCAAATGAAACACACAGTTCTTTTTAAACGTTAATTTGTGTGTGTGTGTGTGTGTGTGTGTGTGTATTGATGCTGTCCTAGTATGAGTAGTTAACACATCAGATTAGTTTTTTTTTTACGTAAACTGTTTTAATTAATCTCATCATGTGTGTATTTGTATATACATATCTGACAGCTAGAAGAACTTCCTAGATTAAATCTCATGTATTAATACGCCAAGTCACTTGCTATCCATACATACAGACACTAGTGCTGAACACAGGGCATTAATGAGAGAGCGGATTTTTTTTGTGAGTGTTTAGTGACAAATTTAAATTATTTTATAGATTAACTTTGTTGGGAATTTGGATTTGTTAATAGTGGTTTAAACCGTTTCGGAATTGAACCCCTCCTTCCACGCGAATGATATTACATGTTCTTTAACTCTACAAGGGTGGATGTAACACACAGTTCTTTTTTAAACGTTAATTAGTGTGTGTGTGTGTGTGTGTGTGTATTGAATATGAGTAGCAAGCACATCGAGTTCAAGGAAATCCCTGAAGTTAAATTATAACACACATCAGATTAGGTTTTTTTTTTTTTTTACGTAAACTGTTTTAATTAATCTCATCATGTGTGTATTATACATGCACTGATTTTCTAAGGAATGGACATATATGACAGCTAGAAGAACTTCCTAGATTAAATCTCATGTATTAATACGCCAAGTCATGTGATCTTCATATACCACTTGCTATACATACATTCAGACACTAGTACTGAACACAGGGCATTCTGTTTTTTTTTGTTTTTTTAATGTGCACCTACAAATTAATGAGAGAGCGGATTTTTTTGGTGAGTGTTTAATGTAATTTAAATTATTTTATAGATTAACTTTGTTGGGAATTTGGATTTGTTAATAGTGGTTTAATTTATCAAACCAACATTTTCATCTATGCCCGGGAATCGAACGCGGGACCCCTGACTCAACAGACTTTAAATATAATTGTTCCAAACATACGCGTTAACAAAGGTTAAACCCACATTTTCAGCTGTGCTTTTAACGTCAGAGTTGTTGATACGACATAAATACCCGCTCGTCTCCAGTCGCTAATGACAGGAGAAAGTGACTGGTTTCTGCCTCTCTCTCTCTAGCAAAATATATTATTGCTTGGGTTTAAACTGAACAGCTGTAGCGAGGAAGTCAGCTTTCTATTTACAAGTATAGTCGATACTCACTTAAGAGTTGATCTAGTAGCTCAAGTTCGGTCAAAACATCGGCATGAGGGATGGCTGCCGTGACGTCGGTGACCCCTAGCGGCGCCTGCACACCATCCCGGATCTCCGGGGCTAGCCGCTCGAGCTCGGCCAGAGTGGCCGACATGTCGTCGTCCATCTTTTGGGCTGGCGGCGACAGTGGTGCAATGTCCCAAAAATCTGAAATTAAATAAATACATATTAATTACTATCACAGGGGCAAAAAACTACACACCAATCATGCTCAAATTTAAAGCCGTAAATTACCCTCCGCTGTGCAAATCCCTTCCTCTGTGAAAAGCCCCAACAGATCTGGATTATCGGCAGGCCCCAGGGTTGCAAATGTCGATGGCGTGTCTTCTAAAAAAAAGAAAAAAAGTAAACGCCTCTGTACACCAAAGACGTGATATGTAAAAGAGTTACCCAATAAACATACCTGAATTAAAACTCATCTTGATGTTTATGCGATGAAATCACAAATTATATTGAACGATTGTAAAGATCTCGAGGTCTATTTATAGTCGTTTGCTTTGTTACACAACCACGAAAAAACAGGGATGTTTACAAACCCTCACGAAGTCCTCGTCAAGGCTATTGGGAGGCAATCAACATATGGAGGGCTATAGACCGGTTTTCATATGAAGGAACTTTTTGAAAATATAGACCGTTTTCGATATGAACGGATTTTTTTTTAGTTACGTCGAATAAATGTATACTTTATAATATCCGTGTTTTATTAGACGCTACCCGGGGAGCGGGTACAAACTTGTTCAAGGTCAAATAAACATATCCAAGGCGTCTGGAGGTTTATAGACCGGTTTTTAGTTACGTCGAATAAATATATATTTTTGTATTATCCGTGTTTTAAACCCTCTCGATCATCCATCACCAATTCTCAAAAATCGATTATAAATCACCAATTATCCATTATTGAAAATCGATTCGGGGGAAAACGTACTATCCCTTCATACAGAAAATGGTCTATAGTTTTTTCATACTCAGATATCACCCTTCCTACACAAATACGGACTATATGCTCACGATGTTTACAAAATCCTCACAATAACAACACGTCACAAATATTGCCCGAGGGCTGTACTAAAGGTGCCATCCCAGTAGTGGTCATCAAACTCATCACCCGTGCCCGCCCAGTAACAACTCGCTCTGGACATCAGGTCATCAAACTCATCACCCGTGCCCGCTCCAGTAATAACTCGCTCTGGACATCAGGTCATCAAACTCATCACCCGTGCCCGCTCCAGTAACAACTCGCTCTGGACATCAGGTCATCAAACTCATCACCGTGCCCGCTCAGTAACAATCACTCTGGACATCAGGTCATAAAACTCATCACCCGTGCCCGCTCCAGTAACAACTCACTCTGGACATCAGGTCATCAAACTCATCACCCGTGCCCGCTCCAGTAATAACTCACTCTGGACATCAGGTCATCAAACTCATCACCCGTGCCCGCTCCAGTAACAACTCACTCTGGACATCAGGTCATCAAACTCATCACCCGTGCCCGCTCCAGTAATAACTCACTCTGGACATCAGGTCATCAAACTCATCACCCGTGCCCGCTCCAGTAACAACTCGCTCTGGACATCAGGTCATCAAACTCATCACCCGTGCCCGCTCCAGTAACAACTCACTCTGGACATCAGGTCATCAAACTCATCACCCGTGCCCGCTCCAGTAACAGCTCACTCTGGACATCAGGTCATCAAACTCATCACCCGTGCCCGCTCCAGTAACAACTCACTCTGGACATCAGGTCATCAAACTCATCACCCGTGCCCGCTCCAGTAATAACTCACTCTGGACATCAGGTCATCAAACTCATCACCCGTGCCCGCTCCAGTAATAACTCACTCTGGACATCAGGTCATCAAACTCATCACCCGTGCCCGCTCCAGTAATAACTCACTCTGGACATCAGGTCATCAAACTCATCACCCGTGCCCGCTCCAGTAATAACTCACTCTGGACATCAGGTCATCAAACTCATCACCCGTGCCCGCTCCAGTAATAACTCGCTCTGGACATCAGGTCATCAAACTCATCACCCGTGCCCGCTCCAGTAACAACTCGCTCTGGACATCAGGTCATCAAACTCATCACCCGTGCCCGCTCCAGTAACAACCACTCTGGACATCAGGTCATCAAACTCATCACCCGGACTTTGTCTCTATGTTTCACATTTGTCTGAACTGTGATGGTGTTCCTTTCTCGCACACTGTACTTGATTGAAATCAAAGACTATTAATTGTACCAAGTACGTATTGTATGCTTGTATTCTATATTCCAGCGCCGGTAATCATGTTAAGTATAATTACACGTGGGAGAGTGTTATATAGTCAGCCAGAAGCTGTGAGTTTTGTTATTCTTTTGTCTCTCTTCCGTTTCCTGTAGTCTTGACAATGTAATGGTGGCGCTAGGCTGTGTTCGAATTCTAATGGCATATTATATGTATTACCATCATGTTTAAGTCTATCAATAACTAATAAATTCCTATATTCCAAAACTATAGTTAAGTTACAACAGTTACATAATATCATAATTGTCACGTGATCACTATATTCCTTTCGTTGTTACTTTAATAAAAACAGGCAGACAGACTTTAATACATATATATTATATTTAACAATATTTCTTCTCTATATATATTGCCATGAACTTATTAACGTTATTATGAGACTCGCTACCCAACACGTCCACACCCTTGCCATCCTTCCCCCACCAACGTTCCACTAATTACCTCAGCTATACAATCCTAACACTGAATATTCACCCTTACAACTGCACATAATAAACATTTACCCATTTGAAAACATTTTCTTTACAATTCAAAATACTTGGTCTAAGAATATGCTATTCCGCCATTGGCTACATCATACTAAATTAATAGAACCAAGTACCCTCAGTTCACTCTGAAAGCTGGCAATTTTCCACTATGGCATGACTAATAGTAAAGTAAACAAATCAAAAAGAGACAAAGTGACTGAATTTAAAATAAAACACATTTTTTGTTGTTGCTTCATTTATAGAAAAATACTCACATGTAAAATACTAACTGCTTTTGCTGTCAACGTATTTTTCTGTAATACTATTTATAATGAATCACCCCCTTTTTTAATGGTAGTAAAAAGAAGGATGACATCTTATCAATTTAAAAAAACACCATAAAAACTGGATAGTGATAGCTTGTAAACTTAGTTATATTACCTAGTCTAAAATAAAAACTAACACACAAAGCTTGGTTTAATATATAGTTTAGTGTTATTATAAAAATAAATATAAAATGTTATGAGGCAAACAAAAAATATTATATAATAAAAAATATGTCTTAGAATCCCAAAATGGAATACATAATAATTATTAATAGAATCGCTTCGAAAGGTGAAGCATGGTTAAGAGTAGATGGTGGGGTGACCCAGCACACCGCGAGATAGTATTGTGATGTCGATTAACATACTTTCCAAATCCGTTTGATTAACCGTTATTCCAACCTAACACCCCCACCCCTACCACCCCCTACCGCCCTCCTCCCCCACATCTGACCTCTTTTCCCAAGTGCTGATTACGTCCTCCCCTACAACCCTCTCACCTACAACACCATCCCTTAAAACCCTTCGCCTACCAGCCCGGAGATATTGGTCCTTGATGATTAATTATTAATGATTGTTAATTAATTATTGCTAATTAATTATTGTCTAGGATTGAGGTGTTGGAGTTTATATTTAAGGGGTTGTTGTAGTTTATTTAGGGGAGTCTCCATCACAAAACTCTACTGGGCTGCCCGGAACAAGCAGCATGAACCTCTCCTGACGACCGTTTGGGGTAGAATGTGATAAATGATTCCCCTACCTTGAGACCCCCCTTTCACTTCCACCTTCTTAGAGGTATGTGTCACAACCCCTTATGTGGTAATGGATTTTTCTCCGGTGTCGCTACCCTGGCACCAGTCTGGTGGGTAGAAAAGACAAGTCAATGCAAGAATAGATTGTGAGGGCATTAAACTTGGCAACTGGGGTTTTCCCGATGACGTCATCGCAACCCTGGAGCCAGCATAGTGGGTCAACAAGGCGAATTGAGACAAGAATAGATATTGGGGTCATTGCCCCGGGCAACGGGTTACGGCATCATCGCAACCTTGGGCAGAGAAGGCAAGTTGGGACTCGTAAAGGACAAACAGTAAATAAAACACAGATATTACAAATATATATATATATATATTAAACATTAAAGACATACATAATATGTATTATACATTATTACAGGAATGCCTCATATATTCATTCATACGTTTTTATACAGTGTCTCTTAGATGCGTTAGTAAGATTGTTTTTGGTTCACAATCCCGCATGTATTAATCCAAACCGATTACTTGACGAGTATAGTAGGTGGCACTGATAATATCCATGTTTTTTATATACGTTCCCACCGTAGGCTGTTCTAGGTAGACGAGATCCGCCGATTATGTTAGCGTGTCGCATACATCCACGATGAGTGTATCGAACAAATTGTTGCAATAGCGTGCGATGGGTGTCAACCACATGTCCTGTTGGTCGACCTCGACGTCGATGAGTTCCCACACCTCACAATGACGCACACAGCTATGTGCAAGATAGGCGACCCGTTTGAGTCCGGCATCTTGTTTCTCGTTGATGACAACCATACGGTCACCGCACATGAGTCTCAGAGAAATTTCATGATTATTCAGACTAATCTTCTGAGGAGATTGAATGTTGCTGAAAACTTTGATATGACAGACTTGTAGCTGCTTAGTTCTTGCCACTCTGTACGGTTAAACACAGTACAGTTCCCTCCGCATTTTTCTAGCTGGACATAGGGCGTAAAGTTGTTCTTGACACTCATGCTGACGATGATTCACTTGGCGTCGACTACGTCCAGCGGGAACGTGTTGAAAATAGTGCTGATGGCGAGCGGCTTCACCGGCTTTATTTGCGGGCGCAAACGTCTTGACCTTCCATTATGTTTAGCGGTTATGGGTGGCACGCCACCGAGACGCCCCTTTTATAGGCGCACGCTGCATGGACGCAACCTCTTGAAGGGTGGCAGGACCCTACAGTTTTGAAAAATGTGTTGTAATATCTCACCACCTTAGCGTCGTTGGCTGAATGATTGGTGGGCGAGAAGAGGTTTTGGAAAGTTTTCATAGGAATGTTCTGGGCGTGATAGAGAAGGTACATGAAACAGTAATGGTCAAAAACGTCTGAGGGGATGCTTTGAAGTTGTAGCGTTCTATGAACCGTGCGGGAAGTGTTTTTACGTATAAACGCCAGATGTGACTTTATACGGGGCGGAAACACAAAACTGTCAAAATATTCTCCCACGCCGTTCTTGTCGATAAAGATGGTGACCCAATGCGTTCCGGGATTGGTGTGTGGATCAGTGTTGATGACTAGAGCAGCAGGTTGAGCTATTCTTTCAGGTAGTTGATCAACAGAGAAAACACCCGACCGTACAGAACGGAACCACGGGTTTGTTTTCAACACACGTCTTATGGTGGCGTGTCTATCTTCAATCATCCAATCTCGAAGTCCCCAGACGTAGGAGGTCAAACAGAGATTCCATAAAGAACTATGTGTCATGCACATGGTGCGGCCCAATTTAAGTGTTTTCAGTGACGTACAACCTTTGTCGTACAGATCTACGATGGGTGTAGACGTGTATTTGACTAGAAACTTTTTATTTTCTGCCCCCTTGACGTATACGGTTTCTGCATGCGTAGTGGTACGGGAGATGAGGAATTCAAGCAGGCTGTAATTCACATCACCGCTATCCCAGGTGATACCATGAAGATTGTTTACTATATAGTCGTCTTTCTTTCTGGCATCGGTGGAAAGTTCCTCGATAGCGTATGGGGGTTTTAACACACAATGTTGAAGTAGTGTGCCACATAGAGATAAAACACTCAGTTCCTTGACGATAAACTCTTTGTCGTCGTCGATGAAGCTCTGTTAATCCCAATGATGTCCATGGCTTAAATTAAGAAGGTAAGGGGTAGGAAGCCGTTTATATTAAACTCCATAATCGGTAATAACGTTTCTGTCCTTGTTAATGGTGATGATGTTGGCAAACTCCCCGTACACGATACAGTTGACGGTATCATTGAGAGACCTGGTAAAGATCATTTCGATATTCAGAGAGCCGTGCCTCGTCAAATTCCAATGCGATGTCATGTGGGTGGGTAAATTAGGTGTGAGATCGAAAGCCTTGGGGAAGGCTTCCCGTGTGATGTCACTACCATCGTTTATGAAATGGATAACCGTTCCATAAAACAGTGTGTGATAGGACATGACAAAGTGTCCGTTTGAAAAATCGGGCTGTAGTGGTTTTGACGGCACTTGTTCCCCATCCACGTACAGCAAGAAATGGTTCATGCCATAGGTTTGAAAGTTGAACGGATTCTTGGCGAGGTCTCCGTTGAACGCCACGTTTGACACAAATCCCAGGATGTATCGTTTGGGTAATTGTCCTGTGAATATGTTGTCCAGTGATTTTCTTGTACGCCCGTAGGAATAGTGAGTGTTTTTACTTCCACAAGGGTGATGGGATACTATGCGTGGCTGACGTTTAATGCTTTGGCATGTGCCAACAGTATAGATGGTGCTACTTTTATACGTCGCACTAGAAGGCCGGCTTCAGCGATGTGAACCTTAAAGTGAGCTAGTTCAGGGACTGATATAAGACTAAACCCGTCTCGGGAATGGACCAACTTGACTCTGAGTTTGGTACCGTTCTAAAGGTATTTCTCTTTGTTAAACACGTCACCGTGTAAATACCCCAAAAGATCCACCGTCTTACTTTTTGAGGTGAGACTGCGACGGGCCTCAAATCCCTTGTTGCCTGCGTCAGCCTCCTCAAAGTTTCCGGGGCTGTCTGTGAACCACAGACCGCAAGTCAAATGCGTTCTTTTGGCTTCACTGTTGTAATTGAGCAGCTTCTAAATGTACACTCTATAGGCATACGTGTTGCTGGGCGGTGAGACTAGTTTTTTGTTTAAATATACATCCACCTGTGTGAATAGCAAATGCAACCATTTGTTGACGGGAGCTATTTGATTCACATCGGTGAAAGCACCACCATCGGTTTTCATGATGGCCGCCTGTTCCAGCCTGGGTGACTTAGTATCTTTGGTAGGGACAGTTCATGTTGAGCAGCGTCGAAAATGAAGTTTCACGCACACTTTTCCAAACTCGAATGAAGGTTCACCCGTGTCTGTTCTTATATTGATTTCCAAGCTTTCAATTTCCCTTCTAAGCACTGGCATGTAGTGCAACGGATCATGTATATGTCTTATGTATACCGTAGAGAGAGTTTATGTTGTTGATACCGACGATATTTAACAGCGGTGCCACAATGTCACCCACGGGCTGAGGATAGACGATATCCGTGTAGATGTACATTTGTGAGGGCAAGCCTAGTATAATGTTGGCGTAGTACGGTGACTTTGGAACTTTGATCAGATTAGTCTGAGGATCGAAACCGAGCTGTAGATTTCTTGACTTGATAAAGTCAGAAGCTCTATATTTGGTGAAGAATATATAACGTCCACCTTTTTGTTGGGGTTTATCTACTTGAATACAACTCCGGAATCCCCTTTAAACGCTTTTACGTCCTTTAGAGCTTTGATCAATTCATGGATAGTGCTGTACTTTCCAGCAGAGATATGCTCCTTGAATATTTGTTCCACGTGGTTAGCGTCCACTCAGTTGTACCATACAATATTCTTACCCTCGGGTACGGGGGTGAAATAACACGAATATTGAAATTCAGTAAGAGTGACTTCCCACCGGCCTGGGAGTGTAAGATGGTAAGGAAGTTGCGTGGTGAAATTTGTGAGGCTATTTTTCGGGAAATATCCCATAGATCTGTCGCTGGGCAATGTGATGTAAAACTGGTCCTTCATGGTAGGGCGCTGACGTAACTGGCAGGAATCCAAGAATTAAACTTGGCGGGGTAACCTTTCCACTGCACGTACACTTTCTTTATAGCACCTTTACCATTGATACGTAGTATTTTATCAACTTTAAATGTTTCAGGAATACGTACTCGTTTCAATTCAGGTTAGTAAAACGTCCCCTCCACCTCTTCGCCATCAAGATCGGTGAGTCTGTAGACGACAGGTTGTCGCAACACGACACTGCCGACTTTGAAAATCTCTTCGTTACAATGGCTTTCGTAGCCCTTTTAAAACAGCATTTTGGATTTGCTAATACGCACCAAGTCACCGACTTTTATTTTCAGCTTACTATTCTAGTTTGGACGCCTTTTGCCGTACAGACTATCTCCTGACATGAAGCACATAAGTTTATGAAACGTCGGTAGGCGCCATCTTGATACTGGAATGTTTTGCGCCGTTGTAAGCTTCGACTATATTTTGGAGGACGTCCACATACCGAAACGTGCTACTTTTGGTAAAGTAGAGCCACATACGTCCTTTCAGAGTTCTATTGAATCGTTTCACGACGCTTGCCTTCACGTCAGGATTATGAGTGTTGTAGTAATGCACGCCTTCTTGTTTGAGAAATTTCCGGACTAGATGTTGCCGTGAACTCTGTACTCTTGTCCGTCAGTAAATTTAAAGGTTTACGTCCGCTTTCTTTGAAAATGTCCCGAAATGCGTCTCTCACGACGGTCGCCGTCATTGATGGAAGCGTCCTCGCCCATGCCATCTTGCTAAACACGTCGTTTCTTAGGGCGTTGTGACGGTGTAAGTGGTTGTGGTATTGGCGTCGTATCTCTAATGGGCACCATACTCACTTCTCCATTTGAGTCCTAAGAGATGCCACCTCGGGAAATGATATGTTCTACTAAAAGTTCAGTTTTTTTTGTGCCTGTGCTGGTATTGTATTAAGCACAGCAGGGATAGGAAGTACAGGCACTTCAGGGGTTGAGTTGGTGGTGGTGGTGGTATTTTAAGACGGTGGAGGGTGTTGACTAAAGTGTAGATAGTCGCTGTAGCACTTGTTGGTATAAAGTCCATTTAGACTTGTCAAGTTTTGAAGCAAGGATTTTTTCCATTTCCTTGTCCAACTCTGAGACCACTAAATTTGTGGCCGATGCCACTTGTTGGTGTTGTTGCTCGTAACGGTGTAATGTTTCGGGGGACACAAATATCATCTTTTTCGTGTGTTCCATTATTTACTTGATGAATAAGGAACCGAGGACCCCGCTGATTAAAGGGGCTAAAAGTAGGGGCAAGAACGCTCCTCCCTTCTGAACGAGTAGTCGTCTCTTCTTCTTCCAGTACTCTCCTCTTTTGATCAGCTTGCGCAACACCTGCTTGTGAGCACGTTACTTTGTCTTCTGCGAATTTTTCAACGGCACCTGCCCTTTTAAAGTGTTGTAGGCACACTCGCAAACAGAGTCAACCAGTTTCTTGTCGGCCGTTTTCAGCAATGCGACTCGTTTCTGTGGATTCATGTAATACATCGCACGTAGCAGAACAGCCTGCTTGAGCACTTTGGGACTAATGGTTATGAAATGACCTGTAGTGTCGGTGTTTTTATAGATTTTGCGTACACGCAGTACACGCAATAGCCGACATTTGTATTGGTCTATATCTGAACCATTCTGGTGTTCCTTGTTTGAAATCTAACAATATATACCCGTGAAGTGTACTTGTAGCATCAATGTACGCCTCTTGTAAAACACGGGGATTTTCAGGACAGACTTGACGTGCAAAGTGTTGAATCTGAGCTCTATCCCTGGGATTATTAAAAATAACGATATAATGCGCATTTAAGGAAATGTCACTTTGGCCCTTGCCCTGGTGGAATATATTTTGTATAAGGTACATGACACTAATATTTTGACGGTGGCATCTTTTGGTGAAAAGATCGACGACCACTTCGTTGGCTTCACGCATCAGGTCATCCAGGATAATCAACTGTGGAGTCATTACCGTTGTAATCCATTTCCGGCAAACCCTTACAGAATATGACGCGGGGACTTGCCCCATCTTGTTCGAATTTCAGTTGCCATAAAGCATAATACCATGTGATTTTTATCAAATTTAACGTCACACATTGTGTCCTAGTGACGGATAAAGTCTGCTACAAAATATGACTTTCCACAGACGGAAGGGCCGCTTATGATGGCCGAAAATGAATGTTTCATCACTCCATAATGTTTGAGACTGAGCTTATAAGCTATATGAGCTTGTATTTATAGGATAGTAGGGAGGTGCGGGTTTAGACGTTAAAACACAAACATAACAGTTTTTACAATATTTATTTAAATTATGAAAAAGTATACACACAGTGAAAAGTATACTGTGAATATTTACAATATATATTTATTAGCACAAACATAACAGTTTTTACAATATTTATTTATACACGGTGAAAAGTATACTGAGAATATTAACAATACATATTTATACATAGGGGGAATAGTGTCCTCGGTTCTAAAGTTGGTTCAATATAATATATACATAGAGCTGGTTTCAATTTAAAATAATATATATATATAAACAATTTATTATATATATAAATAAACAGTTTATTATATTTGACTATATTTAAAATAAATAACTATATATATATATATAATATAAACAGTTTATTATAATTGACTAAAATTAAAATATATACAGAGAACTAATTGACTAGAAAAAATCAGGTAGGTGGAGGATTGTATTTGCAAATAAAAATATATAAAAAAGTAACCCGGGTGCATAAAATAAATTTAAAAAAATGCTTGTTATCATGCAGAAAAAAATATGAAAAATCTCTAATCTTTGAAAAATTGTATGTCAGTGGAACTTTCTAGAGTGAAAGAAAAAAAAGGTGATTATTCAGCCCGTCTAAAGGATCACCTTTTAGTAGTAGCGAGTGCGTTTACAAGGACTCTGATAACCAAACGGCAAGGTGTTATAATCAGCGGTTTTCCGAAGTTTGGTGTACACGGTTCGGTAGATTTAGTCTGCAAAACGGTACATAATGTCTCAAGACATTTTCTTACAATTTTGTGCGGTATCTGTATGTATCTTTCCACAGCCTGTTCAGTGACCATCACTTTCAAAACGTCAAAATTAACGTCGTTCCGGTTGCCATAGTTTATGGTGATCCCGCGAACCTTGCACACCGTTTTTGTTTTGACAGGATCGCCACTAACATAAACTCGTTACGCGTAATTATTGGGACTGCCAGTTACATAGGTGCTAATGTATCTTCCCGGACCATAATCCTGAAGTTCATCAGTGAGGTCACCTAAAAAGTCTCCGGTCGGTGGACTCCAATCTCCGGGGCGTTCAGTAAATAGAACGCTATCTGTATCATGATACAAAACACTGTCCCCCAATTGTTCAAGGATGCTGCTGTATAAGTGCAACCTAGCCATAGCAGTCGTGTAGCATGCCACCGCCACACTCGTGTTAGGGTTAGGGCGCAACGCGTCACGCGCATCCTTGTAATTGAGGAACATAACCTCATCATTTACATCAATGACGCTGTCCACGGTGATGAAAGGATCCGTCAGGTACTTGTTGATGCCCTGATAGTCGTTAACAATGGCTACGTGTGGTAAATCGGGTCTTTGCCCAAGCTTTCGCCATAGTAAATTTAAAAAGAGTTTAGCAAGAGTGCGGAGACCAAGGTTTTTTACAAACAGAGCCGAAATCGAGATTTACCCCTTCCCTTTCCTTATAATTTTGAATACAAGCTAACTTTTCCTCTTGTAAGGTACACCACTCTGGCCATCCACTGGCTTCTTGTTTAATTTTCAAAAAAGTATCAATGTAAACGTGAAACAATCTGCCAGAACGTGTCTGACGGTTGTAAACAGATACCTTGTACTCCCACACTTCGTGTACTGCTTCAACGGGGAAAGCTTTTTCAACGGCTTTCCGGATCTCGTCAATCACCCAGACGCCTGTCAACCAGTGATCTTTTTTGTCGTTGTGCTGACACGCGCCTTGGTTTTTCTCCTCCCCGCATTTCCTGCACAAGATGAAAATTATCTTGTCGTGCATCGGTGTAGGCAATACGGGCATGCATAAATCCCGCGGAGGCGTCACTGTAACTTTGGCTTGCCTTCTACTTGATCTATAGACGGACAAATTGGTTCCAAGTGAATTTTGGGGGGCCGACCGGGTATTTTTTATACTTGCAAACATAAGGATACAATGAACACACACATCCAAGTACTCTATCTTCTCTCCACAAGAAAGGTCTGCTTCGTGGAAGAGCTTGATAGAATTTGTACGCCCACCAAAGAATGCATCTCTAGGGCTGAGGGGCTCCTTGGTATACACCTCGTGCCGGAGTACAAATTTCTTCAAGTCCTTGTCCGTGGGTTTCATCGCATTAAACGTACATTCCCACATCTCTACCACTATGTAGCTGGCATTCTTAAACTTTTCAACACAATCAATGGTCACTTCATAGCGTGTCTCCATGATCTCATGGGGACTATTTTTGATAGGGGTGGTCCTGTCAGGATAACTGAGAAGGCACTCATGCCAATAACAGCCCCAGAATTGAAAGACGGTGGTGGTATCTCCAGCTTTAACAACGCCGTCTAAACGTTGCCCTAACACATATTCCTCACGGCCGTTATGAAGAAGAAGAATAGAGACACCGCGTTGATGGGCCTCCCAGCAAAGCCATTGTACAGCGACGTGCGACTGTTGGTGTGCAACCAGTAGCCACCGTTAGGGATAGTACCGATAGTATTCTCCTTAAGATGACTTCGGCGGTAAACCAACATGGCCGCTCCAGCTATCGTACACGCCTCTCTGAAAGGTTTCACCTTTGATTTCTCCATGAGCATGTCTCTAAACTTTAGACAGGCCTTCCATAGGATCTCTACATATTTCACACAATACAGTTCCAACTCGCGCTTAAAATCAAAGACATAATTTTCTCTGACCAACGCGTCATACCACTTCTCAAAGTGTTCCTTTCCCTCAACTGACATCTCGCCGATGCCGTAGTCCTCCTTTGGCGGCAAGGGACCCCTATACACTGCGTTTTCTTTTTTATTGAAAAAATTGGGGAAATGTCCCTTGGCCAAAGACTCATCCGAGCCGAAAGTTTTGGGCATCTTAGACAACGACATCGGAGAAAGTTCAGCGAGTCAATAAAGTGGAGTGGGCCGTAACGCATAGACATGATTTTCCCACCGTTCATTATAAGCTCTGGAGTACATTTTTTTACCTCCATCATATATTTTAAAATAAGATTTCCATCATAGGCTTTCGCATTATGGCCTAGGAGGGTGATATCCTTAAATTTTGATTCTTTAATTTGCTTTATAAATTCACAAAATTTAGCCATTGTGGTGTCACCCTAGAATATGTGAGTCCTATTGCCACCACATTCAGAGCAATGATGGTAATTTGCATCTATATGAACACAGGCCTTGCAACACTTCTGCACGACAAATAGGTTAGGTTCTTGCAAGTACGTGCCGGCCCTAACTTGAAGAAGAGTTTCTTGCCTGCATTCAAAATCATAGAATACAAACATGAAATTGCTCTTTTCCAGTGACGGTTTTGATGGGGCCTTCTTCATTTAGCAGAAATGACCAAAAGGTCGATATGTATCGTATACTCTACAAAAAGTCTCATAACACCTATGTGAATAATTTGATTTTGCTAAACTGAAAAATTGCCCACATACCTCGCAAACCTTTTGGACATCACTGACCGACCTGTAACCTCTGCAAAAAACGGGCTATTTATGGTTATCAAAGCATGTCTGGTTTGTTAACCAACGTCCAAAGTCTTTACAGACCACAGATCGGCCTCCGCTTCAAACCGCTTTAGCGTGGCACTTTTTGCACGCTGACTCGCACTTGTGCAAGCTCTTTGTGTTGAATGGAACACGGCATTCGCGGCAAAAGTATCCACACTTAAATGCAGCTGTCAAGGATGCTATAACGTCAAAATGGTTTTGATTGTCATCGTTAAAATACAAATCAAGGTAGCCCTTAAAGGAATGTTCGGGAGGAGTATGCCCCTCATATATGAGCTGTCTCCCCTGACGTCCCCTGAACACCATGCTTTTATATTCGTAGAGGTATGTTTGAAATTGTTTCAGTTTAGTTATTCCACCATCTTTTTAAAGATTCACATGGGCATCACGGCATAGTTCCTCTGCTTTGAGTTTTTTAATAAGACGACCCATTTTGAATTGTCTAAAGGTGTTCACATTTATGCATCTTGGTTCTCTTTTATTATCACATATAGTTTTGGCAACAACCAATGCACTGGCAAGGAAAAGTGTGTCGCCATTTTGAATCGTAATGATCCCTTGGTTTTTACGGCTATATGTTCTAGTGGGGAGATTTTATCACAATAACGTGCACTCCCACGAGGCTCCTTAAAATGGACGAGTTTAACGTACAGTGGTGCTGTACTGAAAAACAAACTATTACTTTGTAATACGCGACTTACGTTATCAAGCACGGCTTGAGCGTCTAACTGATCTGTACGCCTAAATTAGACATATACAGGTTCAAAGTCGAGTCCGTGCTATTCAAAAGTAATCCGACATGGTCATCGGTGCTAACGCCATGGTCCTGCAGCCGATTGAGCAAATTAGTAATTTGCTCTTCAAGCCATCTTAATGCCTCACGATCACTTGCTGGAGCACCAAGATGTACGGTAATTTCTCTACCAGTATAAAAGAAACGCCTCAATTGTTTAATTCTATCTTCGAGGGTCCGAAGAGAGACGCCATTTGACAAGGCCCCACCTACCTGATTTACTGGGCCAATAAATCCCGTTTGCGGGGCCGAAGACGGTCCCGCTGTCGCCGCCGCCATGGCTTGCGGAAAAACCATGACCCCCGTCTCCCGCACCGCACCTTGCGCTCCTGTGGTATAGTTGTGTTACACCCCCTTCTCCTCAACTGGACAAGGGCAGGTGAACACGTACAATAAGGTAAAGAGGGCATGAAAACAACAAGAAAATGAGTTAATTGCAGAAGAGCGTTAGGACCGCATATTTGTTGATAGGCCTATACTTGGACCTATTCAATCATCTGCCGCCATGAACCCTTCTCATGTACCATCCACTACCATACCTAAAGACTCAAAAGGAACGGTACGAGAGTCTTTTGTTTGATCAGCCAAAATTACTTTGAACTTGTCGATGTAAATTAAAGATTGCGAGTCTAATAAATAATTATTTATTTGAGAATAGATTAACAATAATTATATATGTATATATGTGACTATATATATATAAGTAACAACAGATAGTTACAAGAGAATTACATAAAATAAAAAAGGGTTATGCCCATAACAATACTGAGGCGCTGTATCCATAGCAACCTTGCCCTAACGGTTACTTTTACAATGTAGCCATTACATAAACAAAAAAAAGAGGTAAAGGGGTTATGCCCATAACTATACTGAGGCGCTGTATCCATAGCAACCTTATCCTAACAATTACATTCACTACGTAGCTTACAGCCCCTTAACAAGCCTCAGCGGCAACCCGCAGTGCGCGCTTCATAGTTACAAAACATTGGCGTATTACTTAAATGCCAACCCAAAAAGAAAGTAATATACTTATATTATTCTTAGCCCCAATTAATCCAGGCATTCGCCTTGTAAAGATAAGTTAAAAAAAAATATAAAAGGTCCCTCATAGTTTCAATCACGGGACAACAAGCCGGAAGGGCAAAACCCTGGCAATATATTTAACAAATTATATATAGCATGTCGTCATATTAATCTACGTACTTAGCCATTCTTACAATATTACAGAAAATGACAGATGAAAGTCGAAAGGAAATTTAGAATGTACTGGCCAAAAAGAGAATTTAGACCTAACCTATAGTCTATTTAAAATATTCTTTAAATATTTTCCAAACAGTAAATTTTGAGTAGTACGGCCGAAATTTGAATTTATACCTTTGGGAATAATCCCATCCCGTGATGTGTGTCCAAGACACGGGCAAACCAAGAAGTGCCGCTTAAGGCAAACGACATCAGATTATAAGCAATTTTTCTCTGAGAGGAGGGGAACATAGGGGAAGCCAAAAGAACATAGTAGAACATTCACATGAAACAGCGGGATTGGTGGTAAAGAACAAATAGGTCATTGGAGAGACGTCGGGAACATCACGTGATCACAGTCTGACCACTTCCCATGGGGCAACGTGAGAAATGCCACGCTCACCACGCCACACCTCCAAGTCTATCAGTTACGCCTTTTCACTCGGGGCGAGAACAATGTACACGGGCCGGGATGTTTGTTGATGAGACTTCACACACGGAGACCGAGAAACGGGGCAGTTTTGGTGAGTCTTGTTATGTCCACTCTTCGTGGTTGTAGACTTGGTGTTATTTAACTCATATTTGCTTCTTGCTTGTAACGTTGATCTCAAGCAACGTTACATAGTGAGGGTGACTAGTTGTCAGTGGTGGTGGTGGGAGGACCATGCTGCCATTTTCCTACTCCATTTGAACTATAACACAAAAGCACTTGTCAAAGTAAACACTTTAAATAAAATTGTTCCAAACATGCGCGTATTTTTTTCTCTTTAAAATGTATAATACTTTTCAATTTCAAACTACTTTCAGTATTAATATAATATGTTACATTTTTTCCTAAACATAATTGCTTTAGCTATAACCAACATTCACAAAGTGTGTGTTATAAATACAATCGAACCCTAAGACAGCTACCAGGGCCGTTAATTTATCACTATATAGGGTGTAAACATGAATTTTCCCCCGTGTAGTGATAAATTTTTGCGAACATTAAATTTATTTGTTGATGTTTAAGTGGCTAATTTGTTTAGTGTAAATGCTATATATACATATATATATATATATATATATATATTATGTCAGCGTATATAGTTTCATATTTAAAATGTTACAACATATTAATTTAAAATAATTTCAAGATCTTCATAATTGTATTACTTAAGATTTTTTTTGTAAAAGTTAAATATATTATTATATCAAAATATTTTTGCGAACATTAATTTCTTTGTTGCTGTTTAATTGGCAATTTTTTAGTGTAAATGCTATATATATATATATATATATATTATGTCAGCGTACATAATTTTATATTTAAAGTGTAACAGCATATTAATTTAAATAATTTCAAGATTTTCATAATTGTATTACTTAAGATTTTTTTTGTAAAAGTTAAATCAAAATATTTTTGCGAACATTAAATTTCTTGGTTGCTGTTTAGGTGGCTAATTTGATTAGTGTATATACTATATATATATATAATGTCAGCTATATAGTTTCATATTTAAAATGTAACAACATATTAATTTAAGATAATTTCAAGATATTCATAATTGTATTACTTAAGATTTTATATTTGTAAGAATTAAATACATTATTATATCAACCACCATTGATATATAATAAGTAAATAGTACAGTATTAAATTATTTTAATCTGCCCTTTTCTATTTATTACAAATATATTAATTTAAATATCTCTTAGCTGTACGACAAAACCATTTTTAAGGGAGGACTGTTTGATTTGGCAATTAATACTATATTTTTTCTTGGGGAAAACAACTCGTATAGCTAGCTAGTTGGAGACTATTTTTTTAAATTCGATATTTTACCAAATAGGCCTAACTATTTGATCCCAAATGACTTCATTGGTGTCGTTGGAACTCTTTTACATTATCTAGTTTCATATTTAAAATGTAACATAAATAAAAATATTTTTTGTGAACATTAAATTTCTTTGTTGGTGTTTAAGCATATTTAAAATTTAACAACATATTAATTTAAAATAATTTCAAGTTCTTCATAATTGTATTACTTAAGATTTTTTTGTAAAAGTTAAATATATTATTATGTCAAAATATTTTTGCAAACATTAATTTCTTTGTTGCTGTTTAAGTGGCTAATTTTTTAGTGTAAATGCTATATGTATATATATTATGTCAGCGTATATAATTTTATATTTAAAGTGTAACAGCATATTAATTTAAAATAATTTCAAGATTTTCATAATTGTATTATTTAAGATATTTTGTAAAGGTTAAAATATTATTATATCAACAGCCATTGATATATAATAAGTAAACAGTGCACTATGAAAATATTTTTATCGTCCCTTTACTATTAATTACAAATATATTAATTTAAATATATCTTAGCTGTACGACAAAATCATTTTAAGGGAGGACTGTTTGATTTGGCGATTACTACTATATTTATTCTTGGGGTAAAACAATTCGTATAGCTAGCTAGCTGATGACTAATTTTTTAAATTCGATATATTAGCAAATGGGTCTAACTGTTTGATCCCAAATGACTTTATTGGTATCGCCGGAACTCTTTTACATTATCTAGTTTCATATTTAAAATGTAACATATATCAAAATATTTTTTTCGAACATTAAATTTCTTTGTTGCTGTTTAAGCATATTTAAAATTTAACAACATATTAATTTAAAATAATTTCAAGATCTTCATAATTGTATTGCTTAAGATTTTTTGTAAAAGTTAAATATATTATTATATCAAAATATTTTTGCGAACATTAAATTTCTTTGTTGCTGTTTATGTGGCTAATTTGTTTGGTGTAGATGCTATATATATATATATATTATGTCAGCGTATATAGTTTCATATTTAAAATGTAACAGAATATTAATTTAAAATAATTTCAAGATCTTAATAATTGTATTACTTAAGATTTTTTTTTAAGTTAAATATTTTATTATATCAAAATATTTTTGCGAGCATTAAATTTCCTTGTTGCTGTTTAACCGGTCAGGGCAGTTATTTTATCGCTATTAAAGCCTAAACAGATATAATTTCTTACGCATACGGGAAATGAACTCTGGACCCTAAAAATCCGTTACTGGAACATGTACAGAATACCGGTCAGCGCAGTTATTTTATCGCTATTAAAGACTAAACCAGCATTTTTAGCTTATGCCAGGGAATCGAACCCTGGAGTAGGGTTTTTAAGCGTATAATCGAACGGGTAGTAAGATGTGGCGCTAAATTAGGTAGGATTTTTTAAATAATTGCTTAAAACAGCAATATAGTTTTCACTGCTCTAAACTGTATGCAAACGCGCTCTGTTATACAGAGCGTGTACAAGTTTACAACAACCTTCTCAGAACGAGCAGCTGGCAAGAGGTTTTGGTATGCCGGCAAAATAACGGTAGTTAGAAAGAGACCGAACACATATAGTCTATTTTAAAACTAGTGGCTATAGTATGGTTACTTGTAGACAGTACTTACTTACATATTAGGCGGTCGATAGCATCCAAATCACCCCAAACATCGGGGGGCGAATTTCCGCCGCCGTAAAGGGACGTAGGCGAGAGATGTGCCGGCGAGAGGATGCCTGGGGGGGGTGTGAGGTCTGTTGAGGCATGAAGACGCCAGCGACGCTGTGCCTAGCACCGACCACGGGGCCTGCCGCAGTCTGGGCAACCAACGGTAAACCCGTCGCCACATTGTCCAGCAGGCCCTCATCCAGTCCATATGGATCCCAGTAGTCTGAAATTAAATAAATACATATTAATTACCATTTACAGGAAATAAAAAAACACTGACAAATCTATCTATTTACCCATGGACCAGTCGCCATCCGCCCTGAAAATCCTGTCTTCTGTAAAATTCAGCAACTGGTCCAGACTATTGGGACCCTCAGGTCCTCACCAAATGTCTGGGGTTCGTCATCTATCAAAGAACAAGAGAATACCGCTGTACGCCTGGACGTGATAAACAAATTAGAAACCATTAAAATAGACAATGCAGTTTTAAAAAACATACCTGAATTTATCCAATTTTCCAGCGCGTCTAAACTCATCTTGATGTTTGTGTAACATTAGCCGCTAGCTAATGTTACAATACTGGAAACTGCAAACTTACCCAATTCTACGAAGACGTCGGCGGCCATGCTCATGTAAACACCGCGAGCCACTTGTCACACACCTGGTCATCACGACCTTCCTTGTAAGACTGAGGCGCGCCCACTGGGATACGTCACGCCGATTCTGCTTGCCCAAAGACCATAAGAAGAAAAGAAGTAACACTCCACCAAGTTTACGAGCGGGCTTCTACTAGCTCCGTGAGGCTCCTAGAACCTTCTCCACCCTGTCTACGTTCTTTGGTCCCCCCCCCCCCACCATGTTCTGCAAGCTGTGTTTTAGTGCGTATAAAAGATCGACCATGTGAATTGTGAGCCACTCTTGGGCTGGCTGTGAAGGTCGCTTGAATAGGTGATAGCGACGAAAATTACAATGTAAGCTAAATTCCTTTTGGGTTAAATGTCTGACTTTTCTAAATTCTTTTTAGGCGCTTCAATTATTTTTACTTAGTAAATATCCAAAAAGTTTTAAACTTGCTTTTATTGACATTTCAAGCTATGTCTACGTATAAACTAAAACTTTACTCTTATCTGAACGCATAACATATCTGGACTTGAGACTTTTGCTCTAACTATTGGAATATTTTTGTGAAAGGTTTACGATTTTTACCGTCGTAATAATATTAAAGATAAATGGGTTGAGATGCCTAACCCTTTGGACTTTATATTTTGGGCGTAACAGATTTAAATTGTGTATAAGTTATAGTTACTGGTTTCCTATTTTTATCTCTATTTATCATGTTAGGTTTAGCGCTTTAATTTTAAATGGACTCGTTCCTAAAAATAAAAAAAAACTTTGCTCTGATTAATTGTTCGTCAGAGATAGGTGAATTTGGCATTAGACTATGTTGTCTTATAATATATGTAGATCTCAATTTATTTTTCTCTGGGCTGAATCACTTAAACTATTTTTCTTAGATTAATAGATATTGATTGTAAAAGATATATATATATATATTAAAAAAAAGAAGGGGAAAACAACTTATAAATTATGTCATTCGTAAACATCGCCTGTAAACTTTAACTTAATAAAACTTTGCTAGGTTTATATGTAAATTTCACTGTGTTAGGGTAAGTTTAGTAAAGTTATCATATGGATGTTCGCCTCCGAACATGAATTGCTGGGCGCCTTCAGCGCGTGGTATGTATAGATGGGAAGTTGCCATAGCAACCGAGTCATGATGACTAATGAGAGTTGTTGGTCAATTAAATACAAAGTTGTTGTCTAATATCAACCTCAGCTCACACAAATAGCTAGGTTTAATTGTATATTTTTCCCCATTCTTACGGGGCTGGTAAAAATAATGTGAATAATGTATATTGACTAGGTGTTAGTAATTGTTGAAGTTAACGTTTAATTCCTAGGTTGAGATTATAATAGGGTATTAGTTTTCATGCCTAATTGTTATTTCTTGTAGCGAGCGATGAGGGTTGCTCTTAAAGCTGGCGCTAGTGGTATGAAGTCGCCAAAAGAAAATATTGTAAAGAAGTTGCATATAGTATGATTGTTAATATACTTGTATCCATTGTTACTGACTCCTTTTTTGGGAAATTATAATAAATTACTGTTGATGGTGATATTCGTTCCTTCTTTCTATATAAGTATCATCCTTCGGTAATTTTAAGTTGAGTTAGTTCATGTGAGGTAATCACAAATATGGTATTACGTCTGGGCTGTGTTTATCGGCCGTTGAGGACGGCCGTGAGAACTTGCCCTCATCTATCCCAAATTGCGTGTGCTGGGTGTTATTTAGCTTACCCAGCGGGTATAACAAGTTCACTCACCCAGCCCACTCTATCGATTGTTATTGTATTTTTTTCTTATTTTCCTTTTGAAGTGTTTGAACCCTCTCTTTTGGATGGTAGATCCTAATTATGGTTCATTTGTAGGTCTCAATCACAAATTGAAATGATCGACTGTAATGATTTAAGTTCTATTTATACCCGTCTCAAAGGGCTTGCCGCCAGTAATGACCTACTTTGTGCAATGCACATCTAGGCTTTCGCAATCTGCAGCAGATGCTTGCAAGTACCGTTATTCGTCATAAATCTTCTAGCAGCCAACGAGTATGGATGTGCCTGGTCGACGCTCTGTTCATACAATTGTGTGTACACTTTGTCGCAGAATGAATAGCAAATGTGGGTACCACATGGCGTTTTTTTCTCACTCTCGCAAATGTTGGGTCCATTGAGGCGGTCGTTGCTCGCCCCGCAAGGCCCTGTGCAAGCCATGTTATTCACCATAAATCTTCTAGCAGCCGCCTAATTTGAATAGTTTGATATAGTACAAATAATGGATCAGTCTGATAGTAAATTATACATGTCTATGATTTCTCCTTAAACCTTTATTTGAATTAAGTTTCTTCTCTAGCCCCCTCCATCCAATAAACACAATATAATATTTAGTCACAAGATAATGTTTAGCTATCTGGAGAATTATTATGTAATGGTCAGATAAATAAATCGAGTGATGAATAATAACGTTCATGTAGTGGCTAAAAAAATACTCTCCTTAAATAATATTGGTTTAAATTAAATTAATAAAAATGGACAGCATTTGTCAAAACATATTTGTAGTTGTCAACACAAAATTGGTATTTCAAATGCACACAGGTTTGCAAAAACAATAAATTAAAAAAAGGGGGAAATAATCATAAATGTTAACAATAAGTCAATATACTATTTTAAAAAAATCCCATAGCTTATGGAAACAGCCGTTATTTAAAAAAATTCTAGACAATTTGAAACTTTCTGTTAAATACTCTAGCACAAATCGGCACTTATTTCACTCTTACATGGTACGCGTGCCAGCTCCGTGTTAATTTTTTTTAGCTAACAGATAGCGCTGCGGTCTCTAATTTGCCTGGGAATATTTCAGTTCGAGCACCCGACGATTCAGTTCTATTGAATAATTGTTCGATAAATATTTATTAGTGTTGTGATTTATGAAAACATTTTCTTACGAACTTAATAGTTCTAGTTCCTACGTTGCACGAAATAAACTATTATTATTTCTAATGAAAAGTTATAAAAATATGTGTTTATTATTAGGAGTGAGGATGTATATATATATATATATATATATATATTATATATAGTTAGCTAGTTTAAATACCTGTTTCATATTCTGTATAGCTACAATAGCTATTTCATTAATTTTTTTTGTAGTTTTGTACTTTAGAGAGTGATGTTTTTTTTTGTTCCCCTTGGGCAACGTTTTAATTATTATTACTATTAGCACCACGTATTACTACACGTTTGGGTTATACACACTTACGCTAATGTGCAATGGTAGGGTTATTGGGGGGACCAACAGTTTAGCGTGGGATCCGAACCACCGTGGAGGCTTGGCATTCCACACATTCACAAGTCTTGTCAGAGGTGAAGGAAGGGTTTGGCAATAAGCTAAATTTGTGCCAGGACCGAGGATTGAACCCCCGACCCCCCTAGCACAGAAGTAATTTGAAAACCAGTTTGGGATGGTGGTTACAACAAAACTTCATGTTTGAATCCCGTGTAAATGACTGAGTAATCATAAATAAAAAAACTTTCGGTACTAATAATTATATCGATTTATTTTAGCAGGAGAGAGAGAGAGAGAAGTTTAATTTTTTGTTTCAAACGTCCCAGGTTTGAATCCTGTGTCAAGCAGTTAGCTATTCAACTGGAACATTTTCTTCGTTCTGTTGTTTGTACAACGGGATCACGAAAGATAATGGGAGTCAGTGCTATTAATAACATTACCGGCGGTTAAAACCCGATGTTTAAATTTACATTCGATTAGCTTAAGATGTCGAGTACCATGAGGAGGTTAATGAGTCTGTAATTTTTAAATGTAACTTGAAGTTAATGACTTCTACAGTGGGGTGAGTCATTACCACTAACGAATCGATAATGGGCTCGCGTCATCCTATGACTTTATTACCATTAAGGGGGAATTCCCTCCCCAGCTATTTCCGTGTCCAGGAAGTGATTGCCTACTGCCAACACTCGATGCTCTATTGCAGCGTGTCCAGGAAGTGAAAGGAGGGGCCGCAGAGCAGGGTAGTGGTTGGGGGGAGGGAATGCGCACCACCGATGCGCAGTGGTCACTAATCTATAAGTAGTGCAGATACGTTCATTCTAGCTCACACGATCGACTGAAAAAGTTTGTTCCGGAAAGCCCAGTAGAGTTTTATGATGGAGACTACAACAACTACTACAACAACCCCATAAATAAAAACTCCAACACCTCAATCCTATCCAATAATTAATTAACAATCATTAATAATTAATCATCAAGGACCAACATGTCTGGGGTGGTAGGCGAAGGGTTGTAAAAGATCCTACACACTTCAACTATCATAGAGAAAAGTAACAAACCAGGAGCATCCAAGCTCTCCAAACACATTTTACATGAGAAGTAGAAATCAATACACATATCGTAGACATATTACATAGTATACCTTTGACTTAATATAAATCATAGTAAATATAAGATATTTACTACCCTGGGTAAATTAACGACAAACTACCTCATTATATTATAAATACATGACCATATAAGAAAGAAAGCCAAAACATGATCACATAGATTACATAAATGTTCATATACATTTAACAAGTCAAGAACAATTTATCATTGCAGTATTATACTAGCAGTGACAAGTTAACAACAACATATTGAAGTGTAGTTTAAATATTCTTGAATCATAAATATAAATATTCTTAACTGAACAATATTGAAAATGGTTTATTAATACTCCGAATCTAGATATTCAAAATTAGAAACAAGGTAACTTATATTATTAAAGACAATTCAAATCTTTAATAGCGATGATTTTGATTATGTGCCCAGCTCAAATAGATAAAATTATATTGCACCTCCCTTTTGTGGTCCGTATTGCATATATGATGAGTGCTATAACTATAAGGTCATTTCATTGTGAATCGACATTAATCCATAATCAAAGAACTAGTATTATTTACTTAAACTCATCATCAAGTTTTTAATCCAACAGGGAATTTATAAAGATCAAATAAATATATTAAGCCGATAAGATAAATAATGTATACCTTACATTTTAAGGATGAAATCTACTTCCAGTGTAGTGCCTAGTTTCCTATAACCGTGAGGGTGCCATAATTGCAATTCTGCGGTTATTTATATCATCCAAATCCCAGAAGAGGGAGGTTTGGGTAAATAGGGAGGGGAATACAAAGAGAGTAATGTGAACAAGGGAAAGTATGGTCTCTTTCTCCTATTGCCGCTTGGGTGACTGGAAAGATGTCACGCCCACGAAACGTCTGGACTACGGTAGAACATTGTACTAGAAGTTTGTGAACTTTCTAGAACACGGTGCATCATGCGTGTTTACGTCATTGGCGAGTCAGTTGGAGTTGGTCCGAGTCGGCTGTGTGTTGGTTCTAAGCGTGTCCGGGGAGGGACGAAGATAAAATGAGTCGGAAGCGTAGACTGGCTAAGTTCATATTTCAATACCAGGAGGATATAATTCAGCAATTTTTGGTATAATAGAAAGTTCTCAAGGTCTTGAATAATAATATGTTAGACTCAGAAATATTACCTTGTAGAATAAAAAATATGCAATGATAACTTGACAAAAAAAAGCTGTTTAAGATCCTATCAACAATAAATAATTTAAACACTTCAGTCTCAACCTCTAAAAACACACTATTACACTTATTGCAAACCTATATCATTTAAATCATACTCACTTAGGTATAGAATGAAAACATAAACATTGAAATATAGCCCAGTACATTAGGCTTAAGCGTATTCATATTATATCACTAAGCTATTTTGATTCTGTATAACTTTACACAGCTAGCGCTACGCATTAGCATAGCTCCTCTAGGTGAGTTCTATTTTTGACGATATACCTGGATAAATTGAGCCAAATTCATCACATTTATTTTTAAGATTGAATTTAAATCTATCTATACAAGGTAAAAGCCAATCACTGACTAACTCACTCATCAGCGTATTTCCCCGATCCCTGGTTTTGGAAGCTTTAAATTTCCCGTGAAAGTTCCTTTTAGGCCTTAGGCAAGAGATAAGACAGGGTTTTACGAAATTCGACCTCCAAGGGGTGAAAAATTGGTTATTAGAGGCTTTAAAAATTCACTGGTATTTATTTTGAGCCAGTGGACATAGAGACCTGAAATTTAAAACAAATGTTTCTTTCTACAATTTTGTGGGACAAATTTGAGTTTTTTTTAATTTCATCACTTAGGGCAGGGGTTTCCAAACATTTTTGAGACCGCGCCTACCTTCGCAGGTATAATTTTCCATGCGATGCCTCTGAACCTAATATTTAAAAAATAAATGGCCAAGATTCAGTTTGGTGGTATTTTTTTAAAAGAAATTTTCCATTTACTTTACTAGATTGTATTCTTTTAAATATGAAAATATAAAATTAGAACAAAATTACCGGATAGAATAAGAAGGAACTAGAGTAGTCATATTTTGGTTTAACATGATTTCATGTTTACAGTTTGTTCATAATAGAGAAATATCTCATCCTGTATTTTATGATTTCATTTTCACTTTTTCACTAACATTTAAAATGAGACTATGCATTATAAGTTTGGTTTTTTCTGGTAGCCGCGACGCCCCAAACCAAGACCGGTGATGCTCCTGGGCGTCACAACGTACGGTTTGGGAACTCCTGACTTAGGGGGTGTAACGGGATAAGACATTTCATGTCCTCTGATCGCGAGGAAATTTTATATCTGGGGGTTGTTCGTATCGCTTAATACAAATATGACATTCACTTGTGTACGACACTCACACGATGGGTCACGAGGCGCATTAGAGAAAAGAGTTTGGGGGTTCAAAACTTCCTAAACTAATATAAATAACTATTTACCAGTGTGGTAGAAAATTAAAATTGGTCAGCCAGCTGAAGTGACCACTCTAAAAAAAAAACACCTTACGTTGTGGTTGAAAATTTAAATTTGGCAGTTCGGCAGGACAACTCCATATAACCGAATAAGTAATAAAAATTGAAATTTATAAATATTCTGAAAATTGAAAAATGACAGCTGGACACGGGAATCGAACCCGTGTCCAGGTGTCATTTTTCAATTTTCAGATTATGATATCTAAGAGGTGCTATCCTCACTAAAATGCATAGATGATAGCTTCGGCTATCTGATTCATTGAAATTTATAAATGCCAAATAGCCATAATACTGTGAAGCTTTAAATTTTACGCGAGGGGAGGTGGCTCAGTAAAATAAAAGAAAGGGGTGTACAAATTTAAAAAAACCTTTCGGTGTGATATAAAATGTATATTTGGCAAGCAGGTACATAGTAGCCCTTAATATAACCAAATGAATATTAAATATGATACTTTTAAAAGGGAGTTGAAATGGTAGAGGGTTTTTGGGTTTAATATTTTCAAAATTAATACAATAAATTACTTATCTGTGTGGTAGAGAACTGAAATACGTTAAATAAGTATTTTACGTTCAAACTTTTCCCTACTAAGCCATAACTATTGTTTCTTTTTTATTAATAAAGTAGTATATTAACTTGAGATGCTTCTAAACTGGAGTAAGATATAAATAATCAAATAATTTAGAATATTTATTACACTTTACACTAATTACATTCAGGTGAACGGGGTCACTTATTGCCCCGGTCAGTTACACACCTTGACCGGCACTTGAAAACTGAGGAGGGCTCTCCCAATCCGAGCATGATAAACAGATCCACAAAGAACATTCTAGAAGCTTGCTACTACCCACTTACCAAGTATACACCAATCAAAGCCTTTGCTTGACCCTTGTGTAATGGCCTTGGTCACCTGGAGTGATCCTCCTTGTTTGGGGAAAGACGGGTAGCTGGTCTTCACCGCTGACAAAGAGTAAAATATTTCTTATCTCAACCCAAGCCGTCAACAGAGCCGTGCCGCTAATTAGTCCCTTTCCCTTCTTGTGAGCCGCACGCACCTCCCTTTTCAGCAGTCACCTTCTGTATTACAATGGCAATTATATTACAATAAATTTAACACATCAAGTATAAGGACTACTCCAAATAAAATATAAAAATCTGGAAATTTTAAAATTTTTAATGGAATTCATGGAAATGGGAGTGAGGGGTGTGGGCAGCTATAGCTGGACAAAAAATGTTTTGAGATGAAATAGAAAATTAAAGTTTTGCTGAAAGGTAGAAAAAAATTCCCAGTAGCCAAATTAATCCCATAATTCACAACTTCTCATAGCGAGTTTGAAAAAGAGGATATTGGGGGGGGGGGGGCAAAAATGTATATACTATTTTAAACTACTACTTCTTAGTGTAGTAGCAAACTGAAGTTTGCAGGCCGTTAAAGATTATTATAGAAGTGTGTAAATTTAAAAAAAAATCGTATTGTGACTCCAGGAAATAAGAAGGAAAGGGGGACATAAAAAACTTGTATATGTTATCAAACATTTCAATTTGCAGGCATCTGGAAAGAAGTACAGTCCGTCTAGATTGTAAGGTAGCAACTCTCTGGCTCAGCCCACGCGGTATGCTATACATCCTCACATGACTGCTGAATAGTTTGCCTAGGCTACGCCTAAGGCCGGTTTTAGAGAAAGCATTAAGTCCTTAAAATATTTCTTGCCTGTAGGTAAGGAGTGATGGGGGAGTGGTTATGTCTTTTTGTGATGTCCAAATGGTTTGATATACTAAATTAATTTTACTTTATTTTCCCTTTATAATAAAATCAATTATTTGTTACATACTTAGTTAATTAATTATGTTTGGTATCATTAATATATGGGCCTGCTTTTTTTTAGCTGTTAAAGATTTAACCATGCCACACATTATTTTGGCAGCAGTGCTACCCACATTTATTGGTTTTACATGGTAACATAAAGTAGGTGTCCCCCTTTTCAGAATATTAATTACTGTGAATAGCTAATTATGAATTTATTAATGATCAATTATAATACTCCACACATGTAGTGAAAATAACAAATTAAATTTGAAAGATTTTTACTTTATTATTAGGATGCTGAGTTAAAAAAATAAATTATATAATTTAAGAGTCCCAATCCTGATTTAAAATATTTTATATTATTTCCGGGTAGAAAAAAAAATCTGATAAAATCTCATCCAATGGACATATTTTAGTTATAAAAGTGAATTTATTTGTTTCTTCAAAGTTACTATGACTGTGTATAACTTTGTGGGGCCATAGTTCGATTCCATACTTTATTTAATGTTACCATAACGACCACAATATAACTATTGGATAATAGTTTTGATAAATACTTTGATTGAGATAAATTGTAGTTTGATAAGATTTACGTTGATGATCATTTTCAAATAAATGTAACATTTAATGTGTTGTTTTTTTACTAAATCAATTCCAGAAATTCAAACAATAAAATTGGCCATGTCGTAGGTAAGTATCAAAACAATATCATAATGAGGAGGTTTAAATAATTGAAAAGGAAGGAGAAATATTGTATATAGTTTACGAGCTTAGAAACAATTTACATGATAGCTCTGCTTTTTTAAGGGTTGAATGTAAATATCTTTAAGTAAAAACTTATTGTAGTTCTGTACGGTTTTTAAGAATGTTTGTTTGTTGGCAACGATACATAGAACTGCATAACCGATTGCGGTGCATTTATTTATATTCTTTGAATGTCTGCTAAGGGAGGATCTATCATACATACAGTCAGCGTTATAGTTTCCGTAAAAGAAACGGACAGATTTATTTATACCTGCAATTTAGGATCTCTGGACCAATATTCAGACATATTTTAGGATTATTTGTGTATAATGTGTTTCGGTGTGAGTCCCGGTAAAGGGCCAGCCGACTGTTTGTATACATTTATTGAACCACATAATTACTGTGGTGTAATTTTTATTATTCTGTAGAGTATTTATCCAGGTATTGCTTTAGTGTAATAATTGGGTGTTTTGGTGTGAGTTCTGGTGAAGTGCCAGCCGTATATTTGTATTTATCTATGAAACCACTCAACCGATTGCAGTTTTTTTTATATAGAATATTTCTTCAGGCATGTTTTAACAAGATATAATCAGGTTTTGTGTTGTGAGTCTCGGTGAAGGACCAGCCGGATATTTGTGTCTCTCTGGAACAGCAAACCGATTCCGATGTAGTTTATTATAGTCTGTAGGATATTAACCAGGCAAATTTTAACATGATATCCTTGAGTTTTGGGTTTCGAGTCCCTGTTAAAGTTTCGGATGGATGTTGTATATATATTATTTAAGATATTTATAACAATATAATCAATTGCGGTGCAGCTTTTTCAATTGTGTAGTATTTAGGTTTTAACATTAATTTAATCAAGTGTTTTGCCATGAGTCCCTTGAACTGCTGAAAGGCCTAGCGATAATGGATTTTGTGAGTCAGCTGGAAGGTGACATTTCATTCTTCCGCGAAGAGGATGATCTGTAGGAGAATATTTATATGTAACATAATATTACCTATTTCAACCACCTCAACTACTCATCCGGGCTACACTTCTAAAATCATTTTTGTGGGATAGTGATGTAAAAGATACAAATTAAAGAGGATGTAATCACATTTGCTTGGAGAGAAGTTGGGAAACAATTTAGTAAATAGTCCCTGAATATTTCCGGCCAGGATTAGAACCCTGTTCCATCAATGAAAATGGATCATATGAGAAATATGTGTCCGCGTGTATACCGATTCAGTAGAATATAAATTATTTACGGTATTTCCTAGAATATCTATTTTAATTTGTTATTATGTTTACTATAAGAAATCAAATATATAATTTCGTGTGTATTTAGAACAGATATTACACGTGTCTATAGGCTATTATTTTGGGGCATGCTTTTTTAAGTTCAATCAATAATGTTTCTACTACAATGAGATTATCAACAATTCTTAGACCCACTTCGGTGGCGTAGTTAGCTAACGCACTAGTTTCATTTTGAACTAGATTGACGAGGACGGGGAGATCGAGGTTCGAATCTCACTCGGGTGAACTAAGGGTGGTTTTCCCTAAATGGTTTTCCACTCTACCCCCACGCAAATGCAGGTTAACTTCCTCTAAATTATTATTATTATTATTAGCAACGCGTCTTACTATCCGTTCGGGTTATACGCACTTACGCTAATGTGGAATGGTAGGGTGATTGTGAGATGAAATGGAGGACATACAGTTTAACGTGGAATCCGAACCACGGTGGAGGCCTGGCGTTCCCCTCCTCTAAATTCAACCTTACCAATTCCTTATTCATTAGAGTAATTAGTAAATAGCCATATTACCAGAACGGGTAGTAAGACGTGGTGCTAAGAAAAACCAACTCTCAACAAGAAGGTATATTAAAAACCTGAGTTGCAACGCGTACGTCTCCCTGAAACTTTTAAAGTTGATAAAATACTACGTGTCAAGGGTAAAGGCGCCAGAAAGAAAGTGTACGTGCAGTGGAAAGGTTACCCCGCCAAGTTAAATTCCTGGATTCCCGCCAGTTACGTCAGCGCACTACCATGAAGGACCAATTTTACATCACTTTGCCGAGCGACAGCTCTATGGGATATTTCCCGAAAAATACCCTCACGAATTTCACCACGCAACTTCATTACCGCATTACACTCGAGGGGCGGTGGGAAGTCGCTCTGGCTGAATTTCAATATCCTTGTTCTTTCACCACCGTACCCGAGGGTCAAAATATTGTATGGTACAACTGGGTGGACGCTAACGGCGTGGAACAAATATTCAAGGATCATATCCCTGCTGGAAACTACAGCACTATCCACGAATTGATCAAGGCTCTAAACGAAGTAGAGGCTTTTAAAGGGGATTCTGGAGTTGTATTCAAGTACACAAACCCCAACAAAAAAGTTGAAGTTATCTCTTCTTCACAAAATATACAGCTGTTGACTCTATCAAGCCAACTAAGTCTACAGCTCGGTTTCAATCCTAAGACTAATCAGATAAAAGTACCAAAGTCTCCGTACGCCGCCAACATTCTACTAGGCCTGCCCTCACAAATGTACATCTACACGGATATCGTCGAGCCTCAGCACGTGGGTGACATTGTGGCACCGCTGTTACGTATCGTCGGCATCAACAACGTAAACTATCTCTACGGCATACATAAGACAATTAACTACGACCCGTTGCACTACATGCCGGTGCTTAGAAGGGAAATTGAAAGCTTGGAAATCAATATAAGAACCGACACGGGTGAACCTGTACCATTCGAGTTTGGAAAAGTGTGCGTGAAACTTCATTTTCGACGCTGCTCAACATGAACTGTCCCTACCAAAGATACTACATCAACCAGGCTGGAACAGGAATATCTTCGATCTACCACGGTGTTCCCTATCAAAGAGGGCATGGGATAGGAAGTTTTTTCAGTGGTCTTTTCAAAAGCGTCGTACCGTTGCTGAGAAGCGGTGCTAAGGTCATCGGAAAACAGGCGCTTCATACGGGTATCGACGTGCTCTCCGACGTTGCCAACCAACGGCGTCCTTTCAAAGAGGCCCTACGGCAACGTGTCGGCGAGGCTGGAACAAACCTGAAACACAAGGCTGAACAGAAGATCAACACGCTGATGACCGGCTCAGGCTATAAAGGGCGTCGTAAGAAGCAACGACGTCATTCTAAGGTCGTCACCCGACGTAAAAGATCAAGAAAGAAGCTAAAGATATTTTCAGTTAAAATGTCGTTTCTACACCCCCAGTCCTGCGAGTGCACCAGCAGTGAACTCGATCTCTTTTCCGTGCCACCACTCAAACCAGTCTTGAAAGCGGGAAATGGCTCCAGTACAAACCTGTCTCTTCCCTCACCGATGATTCACCCATCGAATTTACCGTTACTGGACAAGGCGAGTTCTATATCGATCTTTCCCAGACTATGCTCTATATCAGGGCGGCCATCATGAAACCCGATGGTGGCGCTTTCACAGAGGTGGATCAGTTCGCTCCCGTCAACAATTGGCTGCATTCTCTATTCACGCAGGTGGACGTGTTTTTAAACCAAAAACTAGTATCACCGCCCAGAAACACGTATGTCTATAAAGCGTACATTGAGACGCTGCTCAATTACAACAGTGAAGCCAAAAGAACGCATTTGACTTGCGGTCTGTGGTTCGCAGACACCCCCGGAACCTTTGAGGGTAGTGACATCACACGAGAAGCCTTCCCCAAGGGATACCATTTCATGGCTTTCGATCTCACACCTAATCTGTCCGCCCACATGACATCACATTGGAATTTGACGAGACACGGTTCTCTGAGCATCGAAGTGAGCCTCACCCGAGCTCTCACCGAAACCGTCAACTGTATCGTGTACGGGGAGTTTGCCAACATCATCACCATTGACAAGGACAGAAACGTCGTGACCGATTATGGAAGTTAATATAAATGGCTTCCCGCCCCTTACCCCCTTCATTTAAGCTATGGACGTCATTGTGGATTTACATAGCTTCATCGACGACAACAAAGAGTTTATCGTCAAGGAACTGAGTGTTTTATCTGTATGCGGCACATTACTTCAACATTGGGTGTTAAAACCTCCATACGATATCGAAGAACTTTCCAGCGATTCCAGAAAGAAAGCCGACTATATAGTCAACAATCTGCACGGTATCACCTGGGATTACGGTGATGTGGATTACAGCCTACTCGAATCCCTCATCTCACGTGCCACAGCGCGTGCAGAAACCGTCTACGTCAAGGGGTCAGAAAAGAAAAAGTTTCTAGTCAAATACACGTCTACACCCATCGTAGATCTGTACGACAGAGGTTGTTCGTCACTGAAAACACTTAAATTGGGGCGCACCATGTTCATGGCACATAGTTCTGTATGGAATTTCTGATCTGCCTCTATCGTCTGGGGACTTCGAGACTGGTTGATTGAAGATGGAAACCCACACCATAAGACGTGCGCTGAAAACAAGTCCATGGTTCCGTTCTGTACGGTCGGGTGTTTTCTCTGCTGATCAAATACCCGCAAGAATAGCTCGACCTGCCGCTCTAGTCATCAACACCGATCCACACACCAAACCTGGGACGCATTGGGTCGCCATCTTTATCGACAAGAACGGCGTGGGAGAATACTTTGACAGTTATGGTTTTCCACCGCGTATAAAGACACATCTGGCATTTATACGCAAAAACACTTTTCGCACGTCCCATAGTAAGCTACAACTTCAAAGCATCGCATCAGACGTTTGCGGCCATTACTGTCTCATGTACCTTCTCTATCGCGCCCAGAACATTCCGCTGAAAACTTTCCAAAACCTATTCTCACCCACCAATCATACAGCCAACGACGCTAAGGTGGTGAGATATTACAATAGATTTTTCAAGACTGTAGTGGCATGTCGCCCTTCAAGAGGCCGTGTCCAGGTGGCGTGCGCCTATAAAAGGGGCGTCCCGGCGGTGTGCAGGCCATAACCACCGAACATCATGGAAGGTCAAGACGTTTGCGGTAGCAAAGCAAAGCCTGCGAAACCACTCGCCGTCACCAGTATTTTCAACACATTGTTCCCACTGAATGGAGTCGACGCCAAGCGAGTCATCGTCGGCATGAGTGTCAAGAACAACTTTACGCCCTATGTCCAGCTAGAAAAATGTGGAGGGAACTGCGCCGTGTTTAACCGTACAGAATGGCAGGAACTGAGCACCTACAAGTAAGTCATATCAAAGTTTTTCACCAACACGCAACCTCCTCAGAAGATTAGTCTGATCAATCACGAAATCTCTCTGAGACGCATGCGCGGTGACCGTATGGTCGTCATCAACGAGAAACAAGACGCCGGAATCAAACGGGTCGCCTATCTAGCACCTAGCTGGGCGCGTCTTTGCGAGGTGTGGGACCTCATGACGTCACCTTCGACCGACGGGACATGTGGTCGACACCCGTCGCACGCTATTGCAACAATTTAATCGACACACTCGTCGTGGATGTATGCGACACGCTAAAAGAATCGACGGATGTCATCGACCTAGAACAACCTACGGTGGAAACGCACATCAAAAACCTGGATCTTATCATCGGTTTGGACTATTACATGTTGGATTGTGAACTAAAAACAATTTTACTAACGCATCTAAGAGACACTGTAGAAAAACGTATGAACGAATATATGCGTCATTCCTGTAAAAATGTATAATTGTGATGTTTAATAAATAAATATATATTTGTAACATCTGTGTTTTATTTACGAGTCCCAACTTGTCTTGTCTGCCCGACAACCCGATGCCCCGGGTCAATATCTATTCTTGTCTCAACATGTCTTGTCTGCCCGCCAACCTGGCGCTAGGGAAAACCCACTGCCGGGGTCAATGACCTCAATATCTATTCTTGTCTCAACTTGTCTTGTCTACCCGACAACCTGGCGCCAGGGAAAACCCGCTGCCCGGGTCAATATCTATTCTTGTCCCAACTTGTCTTGTCTGCCCACCAGCCTGGCACCAGGGTTGCGACATAACACGCAATGATTACGTCATTGGGAAAACCCAAGGTTATCGAGGTCACTTGTCATCCCGGCAGTCTGGCGTCAGGGTGGCGAAGGAGGAGGGGGTCTCGGGAACCAATTACCACACTCTACCACCAACCACCATAGCGCAAGGTTCACGCTGCTTGTTCCGGGACAGGGAGGAATAACCAATGTTATTCTAGGCCTGGCAGCCGTAGCGCAAGCTTCGTGCCGAGCCCTCCTGCCGCAACGTCAAGGACTGTATGCCCATAAATAAAACTACAACACCCTAAAAACTCCCTACCAATTAATTAATTAATTAACAACCAACAAGTCCGGCGTATGCCAGCAATAAATAAAAAAAACTACAAACACCTCTATCCTGCCAATTAACAATAATAATTAAACGATAATTAATAATTTAAACACAATAACCAAAATGTCCAAGGTTTGTTGGCTTTTGGGAGGGGCAGAGGAGGGGGGAAAATATGTCGGGGGAGGGGGGGGTGGGGGCGGGGGGGGCGGGGGCAGGGGGCGGAA
>JBCFYV010000935.1:10516368-10531031 GCA_039000515.1 Timema cristinae
CCTATGTCTATCAATATTATACCTGTTTGATTGATCATTGATTTCTTTGTTTCTTTGATATCTATCATCAAATGCCCTTAATAATCTCTTTACTTCTTTGATGTTCTTTTTATTTATGCTGATTAGAACGTCTTGTACTGCACTTGGAAAATCATTCATTAGAAGACCTACTACTGGGTATTGTAAATATTTCACCTGCGTCACAAATTTATTGAAATATTCATTCATAGTACCATCCTTGTCGTTATATTTTCCATTGAAAATTAATTGTAGAAAATCATCCTGCATGTTTTGAGACCAATATTTTTCCAAAAATATTTCTCTGGCCTGTTCGTATGTCTCCCATTCACTCTCTATACTATCTGCCCAATATTTTGCCTCATTTTCCAGACCTTATAAAAATATCTCTATTTTAACTTTTTCATTAATCTTTTCTTCTTTAAATACTCTTTCTACTTTGTTTATGTACTGTACTGCTGAAATATTTCCTCTCTTTCTCCTGCCTCAGTGGCGTAGTTGGCTAACGCGCTCTACTGCTGAGGACGGGGAGATCGAGGTTTGAATCTCGGTAGGGTGAACTGGGGTGGTTTTTCCTAAATGGTTTTCCACTCTCCCTCCACGCAAATGCGGGTTCACTTCCTCTAATTCAACCTCCCCAATTCCTAATCCATTAGCGTAATTAGTACTTAAAGCGTATAACCCAAACGGGTAGTAAGACGCAGTGCTAAATATTATTCCTCTTTTACCTTTAAATTTTGGAATAAGTGCTAATGATGTTTCTCTTAGTCCTTTAGCAAATAGGTTGGTAGTATCGTGTAAATTACCAACTTCTCCAAGATTAATTTGGGTTTCAACCCCAAAATCAGTAAAATTGTTATCTAATGTCTCTACCGCCTTATTAACGATCCCATCTATCTGTTCTTATTAAAATTTTATTCGTGTCTTGCTGAGAACCAAGTACTGATTTTACCTCATTTATTTCTTTTTCAGTGTGTTCTACCTGAAGGTCCAAATTCCCAACTTTAATTTCTACTTCCTTTAATCCTCCAATTGATTCTTGTTCTACCGTTTCTATTTTATTTTGATTAGCCGAAATTTGTTCCATTAATTTGAATTGTCCCATCCTTAACATTTTTTTTTTTTAAAGGGGCCTTTTTTTTTTTTTTTTTTTTTTCCTTTCCCTTTTTTTTAATTTTAAATTAAAAATTTTTCCTTTTTTTAAAATTTTTTTAAAAATTTTTTTTTTAAAAAAAATTTTTTTTTAATTTTTTTTTTTTTTTAAAAAAAAAATTTTTTTTCCTTTTTTTTTTGGTTTCTTTTTTTTTTTTAAAAAAATTCCCTTTTTTTTTTTTTTTTTGGGGATTTTTTTTTTTTTTTGGGGGGGGTTTTTCCTTTTAAAAAATTTTTTAAAAAATTTTTTTGGGGGGGGGGTTTTTTAAAAAATTGGCCCTTTTTTTTGGAATTTTTTTTCCCCCCCCCCCCCCCGGGGGAAGGGTTTTGGGGGGGAAAAATTTTTTTTTTTTTTTTCCCCGGGGGATTTTTTTTTTTTTGGGGGTTTTTCTTTTTTTGTTTTTTTTTAAAATTTTTTTTTCCCCTTTTTTTAAAATTTTTTTAATTTTTTTGGTTTTTTTTTTTGGGGGGGTTTTTTGGGGCCCCTTTTTTTAAATTTTTTTTTTTTAAAAAAAAATTTAAAAAATTTTTTTTTTTTCCCCCAAAAAAAATTTTTTTTTTTTTTTTTTAAAATTTTTTTTTTTTTTTCCCCCAAGGTTTTTTTTAAATTTGCCCCTTTTTTTTCCCCCCTTTTTTTTTTTTTTTTTCCCCCCCTTTTTTTTTTAAAAATTTTTTTTTTAAAAAGTTTTAAAACCAATTTAAAAAAAATTTAAAAAAATTTTTTTTAAAAAGGCCAATTTTTTATTTTGGGGGGTTTTTTTTTGGAAATTTTTGTTTGGGGCCGGGGGGTTTCCCTTTTTTTCCCTTTTTTTTTTGGGTTTAAAAATTTTTCCCCCCCTTTTTTTTTTTTTAATTTTTTTCCCCCTTAAACCCCCCCCTTTTTAAAAAAAATTTCCCTTTTTTTTTTCCCCTTTTTTGGGGGTTTTTTTAGGTTATTTTTCCCCCGGGGTTTTTTTTTTTGGGGCCAAAAAAAAGGGGTTTTTTTAAAAGGGGAAAAAGGTTTTTTTTTTTTTAAATTTTTTTAAAAAAATTTTTTTTTTTCAAAAACCCCCTTTTTTTTAATAATTTTTTATAAAAAAAAATTATTTTTTTAAAAAAAAAGGGAAGAAAACCCCTTTTTTTTTTTTTTTGGGGTTTGAAAAAATTTTTTTTTTTTTGGGGGGGTTTCTTAATTTCCCCTTAAAAAGGGAAAAAAGGGTTTTTAAAACCCCCGGGCCTTTTTTCCCCCCCCCCTTTTTTTTTTTTTTAAAATTTTTGGGGGGGGAAAACCCTTTTTTTATAAAAAATTTTTTTTTTTAAAAAATTTGTTTTAAATAAAAAAAAAAAAATTTTTTTTCCCCCTTTTAATTTTTTTAAAATTTTTTTTTTTAAAAATTTTTTTAAAAAAAATTTTTTTTTTTTAAAAAAAAAAATTTTTTTATTTTTTTGGGGGGTTTTTAAAAGGGGGTTTTTTAATCAAAAAAAAGGGGGGGGTTTTTTTTTTTTTTTTGGGGGGGGGAAAAAAAAACCCCTCCAAAAGAAAAGGGTTTTTAAAATTTAAAAAAAAAAAAAAAAAATTTTTTTTTTAAAAAAAAATTTTTTTTAATTTTGGGTTTTGGGGGGAAAAGGGGGGGGGGAAAGGGGGGGGGGGAAAGGAAAAGGGGTTTTTTTTTTTTTTGGGGTTTTTTAAAAAAGGGTTGGTTTTTTTTGGGTTTTTAAAAAAAAAAGGGGGTTAACCCAAAGGGGTTTTTTTTTTAAAAATTTTTTTTTTCCCCAAAAAAAGTGGGCCCCCAAAATTAAATTTTTTTAAAAATTCCTAACCCATAACTATATTTTAGTATTTAAAGTATAAAACCCTGAACGGGTTTTAAGGTAAAGGAAGGGTTTGTAAAATTTTAAATTTTAAAATTTTTTAAACAATTTCCCTGCACTTTTTAGGTTTGGGAATTTTTTCCCCGAGGGCCCAATAAACTCCAAAAAATTTTGAATTTTGGCTTTTAAAAAACACTTTATATAAAAAGTGTTTTCTAATGAAAAAATATTTTACCAAAAAAAAAAAAATTTTTATGATACTTGTTGGTAATTTTTTTAAACACGGGGTTTAAAACCCCCCTTTTTTTATTTAAAAAATTAACCCTTTAAAATTTCAAAGGGATTATGAAAAGTAAAAAATTTAGGTTTTTTCAGTAAAATAAAATAAATTTATGCATCAATTTTATGGGGATAGTTTTTCCCTTAACCCCCCCAAAAGTTGGATTTTTGGCAAAAAAAACTTTCTTTTATTAAGGGAAAAATATTTTATTTGAAGCCATTTTAAATTTTTTAATTTTTTTTGTCGAAAAGTTATTAAGGAGGGAAAGAAAAACCCCCCTTTTTTTTTTTAAATTTTTAAAAACCCCTGAAAACCCCCCAAAGGGATTATGTTGGTTTCAAAAAAATATGAGAATTTTCAGGGGAAAGAAAATAAAAAAAACCCATGCATAAATTTTTTTAAGAGGTTTAGTTGTGCAAGGGGGGCCCCCCTTAACCCACCCCAAAAAGTTGAATTTTAGCAAAAAAAAACACTTTTATTTTTTAAAAAAGGGCTTAACAAACAATATTTTACTAAATAAAATTTAATTTTTTACAGTGTTTGATGAGGGGTGCAAAAACCCCCTTTTTTTTTTAATTGTTGTTGGTGTTATTATTATTATTATTATTATTTTTTTTATTAGCGCCGGTCTTTTTACCCGTTTGGGTTTTATGCCATATGCTAAGGGTTGTAATGGTAGGGTGAGTTTAAAATGGAGGATACATTTTTTAACGTGGAACCCCCCCGAACCACAGTGGGGGGCCACATTCATAAGTTGTGTTTAAATTTAACGTCTTGCAGGGGTTTGAAGGAAGGTTTTGGAAATCAGATAAAATCTGTACCGGGAGGCCCCGACCCCCAGCAAAAAAGGTCTGACAATTAAAAAATAGACTCCCCTGGTCACCTCTTTTGGGTTGTGGGGCCTGACAAAATTTTCTTCTTTAAAATTTGATTAATTTTTTCCTTTATCTTTCATAAAAACATACTTCCCCCACTTTCTAAATTTCCTGCTGCTTTGCCCAAGTTTTTAATAGGGTTTTTTTCCTACCGGGTTTTAAACCTTTTGAAAATAGCCCATGTAGGTTTTTGGCTGGCCCCCTAACGAGGGGTTGTACTTTTTACAATGTCCCCAAAAAAAAAGGGGAAGGGCCCTTCCATCCCCCCTGGCTTCTTGAAATATTTTAACTCCTTGATGGAGTAAAAAAATTCATTTACAAATGTGAGCGTATTTCTTCCCCCCCCCCTTAAAGCCCCCCCCAATTTTTCTTGATCAAACGGGGGCCAGATGCAGTAAAAGTTTTCCCCCATTTGACCTAACTTTTGGGATTATTTTTTGTAATAAAAGTTGACATATTTCATGGAGTGTAGATTCTGCCCCAAATTTTTCCCCTTAAATAAACCGAGGGACCCTATAAACAAGAAAAAAAATTAAATTTTCCTTTTAAACGGGAAATGGGCAATGCAAAATATTTTTTAAACGTCTAATTTTGCACCAATCAAAAAACTTTTTTTGGGATCATTGAATGTTTTTTTGTTCTTTTTGAAACACAGCCCACCCCTGAGTAAAAGGGTAAAAATCGTACCATTTTTTAGATGCATGGTGAGTCGTGTAGTTTCCCAAAAAGAAAGAAAAACCTCATTTTTCACCTTTCTTGGCCACACCCTCAGATACACTACAACAGACTTTACCCCGTGGGATTTTCCCCTTTTTATTTTGTGCCCCCAAAACCCGAAACCCACAAGTGATTGGAGACAAAAAACTTTGGACCCGTTTTTTTGGGGGGGAAAAGGAAGATTCTGCATGAAATCCTTACACAGTTGTCTAATTTGTTTTTTAATTTTAACCCCTTCCCCAGCCGGGGAACCCCACCCCAGCTCTGCTTCAGGGCACTTGTTTAACATTAAATTTAAAAAATGTTTGACTTTTCATCTTAATTGTAAAAAATTCAAAGAGATTTCAAGAAATTTTCATTTAAATTTTTTTGAAAGAATTTTTAAAAGGGCAACTTTGAGTTGGGGTGTTTTTCATTGGGGGCCCCATTATTTGCTTACATTTTAATCTACATTTAATACTTCACCTCTTTGCCCGAGTAAAACGTAATGACTTTTGGTTGATAGATCAGGAAATTTTTACAATTTTTTTAAAAGGGCCCAAAATTTAAAAATTATCCCGCGAATTACACCTTGTGAAATAGTGAAAAAATTTATATATGTAAAATATTTTATTCACATCTTTTGAGGGAAATTTGTTTTATCCCCACTTAGTAAGTAAAGTAACCCCCCCCCCTTTTACCTTTATTTCATATCGGAGTCTAGTGAGGTTTATCTGCGGGGTTTTCAGCAGATCTATTTTGGGCCCAAAATTTTTTTTAAAAAAGTTTTAAAAGAAGGTGCCTCAGTACAAAATTACAGAAAAACAATATAAAAATTAATTATGTTTTTGTATGTGAAAAAAAACCCAATTTTCCCATATGACCCAAAGAAGTAATTTTGGGCCAACCTATGGAGTCACAAGGGAAACCAATTGGTTAAACAGTTGCCAGGAACCCCCAAAAAGGAATTTCCCAAAATAAAATCAGTTAAATATTAAAAAATTCTAATAAAATAAAAACCCTTAAAAATTAAAATGTTAGTACCCTTTTTTTAAGACTGTCCCCACTATTTTTTTGGGTCTTTCTTTATTTAATTTCCCATTCCCTTTTTGAGTGGGACAACTTGGCCCTTGATGGGGTTTGATGTCTTGAATTGGGGATTCGGGTTTGTTCTTTTAACACCTGCTGTTTTGAAAAATTCCCCCCTCTGCCTCCCCCTCGCGAGCCCCCTTCCCTTCCCAGGCGCCCCAATTTCTCCCTTCAACACAGAATGCATTTTTTTAAAGGGTTTTTACTTTCAGTTATATTTAATTTTTTTTGGTAAAAAGATTTTTTTAAGATTAACCCTTTTTGGGGGTCCTTGGAAAGAATTTAATTATTAATTAAACAGTTTTTTGGGAAATTTTTAAGATAATTTAACTTTTGGCAATCCTTTTTTTTAAAAATTTTCAGGGTTCTGTGGCTTGCCCAACCAGACCATTTTGGATTAAAATTTTTTGGGGAATTTTGGGAACTGCCCAACAATACAGAAATTTTGTAAAATCAAGGCAAAAAGGTTTTGGGGCCCCTGATTTTGGCCCCCCAAAGCAATTTTTTGAGGTTGGAATTCTTTTGCCCTTGACAAAGAAGATATGAGAGTTTAAGATTTAAAATTAATAAATTCAAAAACTTACTAATGCAAAAATATTTTAAAAAAAACTAAAGAAAACAATTTACTAACTACTTGTGTTGATTGCTGGAGAAAAATTTATTATAACTATTTGTATGTTGATTGCTGGAGAATATTTTAAATAATTTTTTGGGGGGTTGATTTCGGGGAAAAACTTTTATTACTAACTATTTGTTTTGTTGATTGGGGGCTAGAAATATTTTTTGTTGAAATCAAAAACATGATTTGGCCAATCAAATTCCCCCCCCCCAAAAAATTTTTTATTTTAAAAAGTTTTTCCCTTTTTTTGATGAGATATTTAATTTTTATTAAAAATATAAAAATATTATGTTGATGAGAAAATGTTTTAAATTTTAAAAATTATATTTTAAACATTTTTTTTTAAGTTAAAAAGAGTTTTTAAATTTAAAAAATTCCCCCCTTTTATATCATATCATATTAAGAGAGAAAAAAATAATGGATATTGAAAAAAAAATTTAAATTTTGGGATATTTTTGATTCCAGCACCCTTAACAGTTTTTCTTTTTTAAAACCCTTTAAAAGTTTTTCTATAAATTTAAATTCTAAATCCCTAAAAGAATTTTTTTTCTTGGTACTTTGGTTTGTTTTCGGCCACCAGCTTATAAGCCTGTTGTGGCCTCCCCCAGACGCGGGCTTTCCTTATAGGGGCCTCAGGTTTGATCTTTCTTGGTGGTAAAACCTTTACCTAACTGGGCCCATGGGTGCTGAAAGACCCTTTGCCTGATTTTGGTTTTTTAAAGGGAGATTTTTAAATAAAATGACCCGGCAAACGGTGGAAACAGTTTATGATGGTAATTTAATCTAGAAATTGCTATGCATTTTTTCCCATTTACCCCAAAGGTTTTCCCTTTCCAAGAACAGCTCCAAGTGCAAAGACGTATTCACAAAACAATCCCCCACTTCGATTCCCCTTTTGAAAATTTTCCTTTCATCCGCCATTTTCCTAGATCCATTATGCCACAGGACCAAATTTTTTCACAAACCAATCAATCTCTTCTACTAACAAAATTTTGCAGAACACAACAACACTGTGTATACAAAGGAAATAAAATCTGGATGCACAAGCCCCCCAATGGGAAAGAAAACATCATTTATTGCTCAAAATTCCAGAAGGGCCCCTACCCCCCCAGTGCCTGGCTTGCCAATTTTATGTAGTTTTAGATATTTGTCCAGCGATAATTTTTTTTTTTATGGCTGCAAAAAAAAATTTCCCCCTTTTAACCAAAAAGTCAAACTCCCCGGGGAAAAATAGGGAGTTTTGGGGTTGGGTTATCGGGGATCTAATGATTTGGGATCCCCAAACCTTTCCCCAAAAATTTGACTTTTTTTAAAAATTTAAAAAAGTCTTTCCCCAAAACTATATGCACCAATGGCCCTATGGTTGTTAAAAAAAAGTTACCCGCTTGAATGTTACAAGAAAAAGACAGGATTTAAAGGGAAAAAAAAATTAGGGATAGTTTAAAAAATTTTTATTTAAATTTGAAGAGGAAAAAATGAGAATAAAAGTGTTGTTTGGTTATGTCATGTGATAAGAATGGAGGGGGGGAAAACTTTACCCAAACAAAAAAGAAGGGTAGGGAAATTTGGGGGGGCCATGACCCCAAAAAGGATGTGAGGATTTAAGGAAAGTTTGAGGGCCGACTTAATGTTGTGTTTTTGAAGGTGGAGGGTAGAAGGCCTATTAATTAAATTCACAAGCTACCAACCACAGTCGTTTATTTTCAACCTTAAAAAGCCCTTAGAGCCACCTCCATTCTCATAACTTGTCACTCACTTCCATGAGACAGCAAATCCTCAAGGTAACAAGGGGATAAATATGGAATTCGGCAATGCTTATACGCACTTACGCTAATGTGTAATGGTAGGATGATTGTGAGATGAAATGGAGAACCTACAGTTTAATGTGGAATCCGAACCATAGTGGAGGCCTGGCATTCCCACATTCACAAGTTGTGATTAATACACGTCTTGTCAGAGGTGAAGGAAGGTTTTGGTAATCAGATAAACATTTGCCGGGACCGAGGATTGAACCCTGGACCACCAGAACAGAATTCTGACACCTTACCCCTAGACCACCAGGTCAACTATTATTATAATGATTATTATTAATCATGTTAAATTTAATCTGTATGTTGTTGTGCGTGTGTGCGTCTCTGCATTTCCTCGGTTTCTTGGGTGAGTTTTTGCATATTTTTATTGAATTTTATTTTCTTCTATTATGAGTAAGGTTATAAACGTTGGCACCACTAACTCCAACTAGTGTACACTTCCAAGAACTCTGTTAAATCAACACCTGTGCCACGGAGCCTCCCCCACCTTACCCGCTGTTTGTCCCTCTACAACGAGCGAATTGTTGAAGGGATTTCTTTCCTCCCACCCTCGAGCTTTACAGCTCTCACACGTGAATGCACAATCTTTACCTGCTCATGTTCATGAATTTCAGGATATTTTTGCAACTCTTAACTTTCATAATATTTTAGTTTCAGAAACATGTCTTGTCCCTCCCTTACTAATTCACTTGTCCATTTGGACAATTATAATATTATTAGAAACGATCGTGAACAGAAGAGAGGTGGGGGAGGGGCAATGTATGTTCAAAGTGATGTAAACTACTATGTACTTTCTATATCTCCTGGCCCCTACAGTGCCTCAGAGGGGTTTCTTTTTTTTAGAGATAGTTATACAAACACTAAAAATGTTGCTGACTGTGGATTATAAACCACCTAATTTGGGGGATATGACAGCATTTTAAACTGAAATAATGATTCATATCGTTAATTATGACCATGTTGTGATCATGGGAGATTTCAACACGGATCTATTCTTCACTAACCAGATTAATATACACTTGTTGACTTCATGTAATTTAACTTTATGTACACTTGACGCAACACATCATACATCTAGCTCACACACTTGGCTCGACATTTATTGCGACCTCTAATTCAGACAAAGTACTGAATCATGGAGAGATAGCTGCACCTGGCCTCTCACATCATGATTTAATCTTTATATCTCATTCTCTCAAAATTCCTAAATTTAAACCCAGAATAATTAAAGCTAGAAACATCAAAAATATGAACGGCATTCTCTAATTAAAGATGCCTAATCCATTTAATGGAAAAAATGTATTAGCTCTTAATAATGTTGATAAAAAAGTGAACTGTTTGAATGAAAACGATACTCAAACTGTTAGACAGACAAGCTCCTATTAAACAAAACGGGATACTAGACCACCTGCACTTGGTTGACTCAGAATATACGAGTACTAATGTCCCACCGAAATGCTGCCTTTAGACTGTTTAAACAATCACGTAAAAACAACCCTGACATGGCATTTGAATTATTGAAAAATATAGATTACTTAGAAAATAGATGTACAGAGGACGTCCGCAAAGCTAAACTTCTGTATACACATAACTTATCATATAGCTCCTTGCCTAAAGGCTTATGGGAAGACCTTAGACAATTAGGTGTTGGATACAAACGTATTTGGGAACACTGAGATCCCCATATCGTCTGATGATCTTAATTTTAATTTTGTGAATACTCCTAATTTAATAGATCCCGTTCAAAAAATAGGACTCTAACTAACTTAGTGTCTCAGTTCTCAAATTATAATAAATTCCAATTTTCATGCAATATCACTAGCAGATGTTATACAGTCAATTAGGCGAATATAAACAAATGCACAAGAAAAATGACAAATTTCCAATTCCTATTATAAAAAAAAAACTTTTTTTATGTTTAAAACTCTATAAGAGATATTTTTTTATCATTCTCTACAAGTAGGAATTTTTCCATCTTTGTGGAAATCCGCAATAGTGAAACTTATCCCTAAAACCCCTTTACCAACCTCTTCAGTAATAGATTATAGACCTATAAACATACTTCCAGTGCTATCGAAAGCCTTTGAATACATCGTACACAGACAAATCTATAGCTTCATAAATCATCACAATCTGCTAGACAAATACCAATCTGGGTTTCGACCACATCACAGCACTACCACGGCACTATAAATGTAACTGATTATATAACAAAAGATTAGCCATGGATAGAAGACAGTTGAGGCTATTGGCACTTTAGCAAAGCTTTTGACACCATTAACCATGATATTCTTCTAGCTAAATTACGAACAAGCTTTCATTTTTCAGTAAGTTCAGCTCATACCTAACAGATAAATTGGTCACTACAAAATGGTCTTAATGTAAATCCTAAAAAATCACAATCTATTGTTATAGGGTAAAAAAAATTACTATCCACATTGAGTTTCACATCTGCACAACAAATAAATTTAAGTAACAGCTCAATTCCATTTGTTCCGGTTGTTAATAACTTTAGTTTTACATATAAATGAAAACCTAACATGGAATAATCATTTGAAGAAAATATGTAAAAAAGTGTTCTTTGCCTTACACTCACTAAAGCCCCTGAAAAAATTTTATACCAATGAATATTAAACCCACTCTTATCCAAATTCCTTATCCTCCGCTTTTCGACTATTGTGATGTAGTTTATAATGACCTGACAGCTGACATTGTGGCAAGACTACAAAGACTCCTCATATTTCCTCATACTATAAGAGACTAGTTTGGCTAAGACTTAAAGAATAGACGAACTCTACACTCGACGACCATCATAAACAACCTAATGACTTCCAACTCCCCACAATATCTTTCTTCATGTATGCGCTCACTCATCTCTAATAATAATTTCAATACTCGAACACAAGAAAACTCAGTTTTATTCATTCCTCTTCATAATTCCAATCATTACTCAAATTCTTTCACTGTTTCAGCTTCTCGTTCATGGAATACCCAAACCAATGATGTAAAGAAATTAGACTTGAATGGTTACAAGCGGAAAGTCGCAAATAATCTGCGTGTGGAAACTCATTCGTGGATTGAAGAGTGTGAGACGTGATCACACCTTGTGTGTGTGTGTGCGTGTGCGCGCGGGCGTTAACATATTATGTAATCTTTAGTGCTTTTTTATATATTACACTTAACTTCACTTTAATTGTATTGGTTAAGTATAAGAAAAATCGGCAGCCCTAACTTCACCATTATAGTTGATGGGTTTGTTGTTGGTGGTGGTGTTGGTGGTGGTGGTGTTGTTAAGAAGGATGGACCAAGCGCAGGATATGGAGGCTAAAAGAGCAAACTGGAGACATATGGTTGAGAGAGAAGATTGGAGAGCTCAACAGGAATGGAAGAGGAGTGGACTAGAGACGTGTGGCTGAGGGGGAAGATTGGAGAGCTCAACAGGAATGGAAGAGGAGTGGACTGGAGAGGTGTGGCTGAGAGAGAAGATTGGAGAGCTCGACAGGAATGGAGGAGGAGTGGACTGGAGACGTGTGGCTGAGAGAGAAGATTGGAGAGCTCGACAGGAATGGAAGAGGAGTGGACTGGAGATTGTGTGGCTGAGGGAGAAGATTGGAGAGCTCAACAGGAATAGAGGAGGAGTGGACTGGGAAACGTGTGGTTGAGAGAGAAGATTGGAGAGCTCACAGGGATGGAGGAGGAGTGGACTGGAGACGTGTGGTTGAGAGAGAGATTGGAGAGCTCGACAGGAATGGAAGAGGAGTGGACTGGAGACATGTGGTTGGGAGAGTGGACTGGAGACGTGTGTTGAGAGAGAAGATTGGAGAGCTCAACAGGAATGGAAGAGGAGTGGACTGGAGACGTGTGGCTGAGGGAGAAGATTGGAGAGCTCAACAGGAATGAAAGAAGAGTGGACTGTAGACGTTTGGCTGAGAAAGAAGATTGGAGAGCTCAACAGGAATGGAAGAAGAGTGGACTGGAGACGTGTAGCTGAGGGAGAAGATTGGAGAGCTCAAGAGGAATGGAAGAGAAGTGGACTGGAGATTTGTTGTACCATGGCTACAAACATCTTCGCTAACTAACTCCACCATCTACAATAGTAGACACCACCGTTTTACCGAGAGATCAGTGCTGTGTTTTGATGCTCCACACACATCGACACACATGACTGTTCACCATTCACATTAGACAAGAATGAAGTCACGGAGTGCTATGTAATCCGACCCACTTTCCTCGAGTGATGAACAACGCGCAGGCGCTAGAACTTGAGGAAGATGCACTCTAATGTGATCATGTGTGTTAACCTACCCTCGGAAATGTTGCTCTTTCCGATGTTATGTGCAGGCGTCGAGGAGAGACCAACCAATTTAAATATATGCACCAGATATTTACTTAAAGTTTTAACTCCTAAACTTATACAAGATCACAAAGATGTAATGAACCTCTTTTAAATGTTTCACAACGCATCAGATTCACACCAGTGAATACAGACAAAACAATTTATAAATCTATGGAATATAATTTAAATACTGCACTTATTTTAATCCAAAGGTTTGATTTCCCGACTAAACTCAAACCTTCGCGAGACAATTATCCTCGTCACTTTTAAAGAATTTAAACAACATTCCCACATTTATGTAAATATTTAATATCAAAATAGAAAAAGGTATATTACAGTACTTGTAATTTTACCTAAATGAATCTGCGAATAATAACACCAAAACCATATTAATCCAAAAAAAATAAGTTACTTTAAATTTACTTCAAAGCAAAGAAGTCTACAAATAACCAACAAAGAAACATTAACATTTTAAAGAATTTAAATTACTGATAACCACAAAAGAAAATTTTTAATGTATAACCTAAATATTGCAAGACATAAAAAAGCACAAGTATGTGTCTATTTCTTTAAACCAAGAAAATACAAATATACTAGCGCCAAGCGGCAACAGGAAACATTAAGTGCTCCATAACAGAATTTACGTTAAAATTAAAGTTTTTAGCAAACATAATCAATGACAACTGACAGATTTTCATAACAAACTAAACCAAAGTATTTTAAGAAATTCAAACCCATTGCAGCAATTTATATTTTATAGATTTAAACAAAGATATTATAAGCCATCCTGTCTAGATAACATCCTAGTCCTGTAAAGGACTTTTCGTGGAAGTGGCGAATTTAATAGTCCATGAGATTGTCTGTGTTCGCTTGTTATATAGGTCTAGTTGCACAGTGGGAAGGTTGGAGTTCTCCTTTGTTATTATGTCACTCGCTAATTTCAGGTTGAAAGGCTTTGTTGTATTCGTCACGTAGACCGGGTTCTTGTTGTCTTGATCATATACTGCTGCATTCGACTAGTTCCCAAAACATACACTCTAAGACAAAAGATGAGAAGAGCTATGCTTGTTCGGTCGTGTACGCCACCAAGGTGTCCAAAAATATGAGTGGTCTTCTAATAGTACAGTACGGGCCAATCAAAGCATTGCTGGCTTTCGCTGTTGGAATATTAAGGGTGCTGCACAATTGTAGCATGTTTTGGACTTCTCTTCATTCTAGCATTTGTGTTGAGCAGGCTGGATTTGCACGTCGGTCTACTCCAGGCAGATATATGCGTGAGTAAAGACCTATATTTGACATAGTAAAATTGTGATGTTTAATAATGCTGGATGTCTATGAGTATAAGATTATTTGGGGTAGTATTTTAAAACTGGCTGGTTCTATTGATATTTCGATTGCAGGATGTCTATATGAATATTAGCTTGTTTAGGGACGGATAGTAGTATTATTATTATTATTATTATTATTAGCACCGTGTCTTACTACCCCGTTCGGGTTATACGCACTTACGCTAATGTGTAATGGTAGGGTGATTGCGAGATTAAATGAAGGACCTACAGTTTAACGTGGAATCCGAACCACGGTGGAGGCTGGCATTCCCCACATTCACAAGATATCTTGTCAGAGGTGAATGAAGGGTTTGGAAATCAAATAAATCTGTGCCGGGACCAAGGATTGAACCCCGGCCGCCAGCATAGAAGTCTGTCACCTTACCCCTAGACCACCAGGTCACCTCTGACGGATAGTAACATTGTCATATTAGCAGTGTACGCTAATGTTACACAGACATTTCTTTTGACAAATTTTTTCCTCCAACAAAATAAATCCTGCAATACATTCTGACCTATACAGTCTCCATTTTGAAATTGTTCTGCACAAGTGGAAGCAGCAACCTCAGCATTTTAACTACTTGTGTGGAACCAACCTAACATTTTGGTCGCTGTTAAATGGTTAGGTGTGTAGATTCTAGAGTCTGGAGGAGGAAGCTAGAGTATGA
>JBCFYV010000935.1:10531131-10615076 GCA_039000515.1 Timema cristinae
ACATGAACATGTTGCGTTAATTTTAGGGGGGTTACATGATATATTTAATCACACATCACACTTGAGGTCCTAAATCTGACTATGAAACCAGCAATTTGTCCAAATTATTGATTTAAAAAAAAAAAGCATGATAATCAATAGTATTTCTAAATATTATTTTAAAAAGCTTTGTTTGTTTTATTTAGGCCGCCTATGATAACGTCCTGAATGCAAAAAGGGCTGCCAAGCTACGTCGGCAAAGTTTAAATAGCCGATTAAAAAAATTGCGAGAAGATTTAGAAGCAAGAGAGAAGAAAGCTGAAGAGGCAGCCAAATATAACAAGCACACTAATATTGGTCCACGAACATGCGAGGAGATCCTCAAGGTAACAACATAAAATAAATAGTGCTAATCTAGACCAGCAGTTTGTTTGTACATCCACATATTTTCATTACTGCATACCTTCTCTGTTGAATTGTGGCAATCTTTTAACGATATATATCTATAACTCTTTTAAAAGTAATTGAAATAAAAGGCTTACCAACATTTTTTATAGAAAACTTCAAAATCTCACTATATCATTTTTTTTAAAGAATTATTCATAGAAATATTCTGATTTTTACTTTTAAATATTTTATAAAACGAATATCTAATTCACAACTTGTGAAGTTTGTTCTTAGCTGTTGATTTCAACATTCTATTGGATTTTTTTAGTTATCACATCACTGCATATTTTGTAGGGTAAAAGTAGAAACAGCCCAATAACTTTGATTATCAACATAGCTGGTATGATTTTCATCATCAATAAAGCTCTAATCAGGCTGATAATCAGGTTCATTTGAGAAAATTCTCCCTAACTTTCAGTTAGATAATTCAAAATAATGCTCTAAATGTGTTTCAGACACAAACATTTTTACAATAGTAAAAACTTAAAAATGTCTGATTTCACAAAGACAGTTCTTGCACTCTATTTTTGGTATCACATGTAGGTCATGTCATTGTGAAGTCTGTGTTGTACTTTGTTTTATCAACTTTTGTTGTTACTTGTGGACCATCAGTTCCTGGGGTTAGATTTAGAATTGATGATTCCAAGACAGCTTGTTGCGATATTGAAGTATATGTTTATTTTTCTCTCAAATTGACCAGAGTACCTGAATTGGATAGCAGACAATGTAGGCCAAGGATAGGCAAAAGTGGAGAGCTTCAACAAACCATTTGCAGGAGTTAATGTCCTAAAGTTGATGATAATAGTAACAGGATTACAAGAAACAAACTTTAATCCTCTTGAGCCGATTTCATCTCACGTTCTTCTTTTTTAATATTAATTTATTTTTGTCACTAACACTATCTGCTGGGGAAAAACACTAACTATTATTAATAACAGGACAAGAGTTTCCATCTGGGACAGAAGGGGACAATAAATTTAATTGGTTAAGACAAGGTTTTTTTAATCCCTTTTAAGGGTTATTTATGCATTGTAAATTTTGTACATAAAGAATGAGGTCCCCAGATTAAATTTTCTTTCCTAAATTGTTTGTTTTTTATGTAATGTAGCATCCCACTATCTTTTGGTTCAAGTATTACATCATTTTTTATTATATTTAAATACCTACTCTTCATTTTGTAATCAATAGCTTTTTTTTTTACACTCCCAACAATGTACCTCTTCTACCTCTCCCTAATACTATTTTAACCAGGTCAATTAATTATTTTTAGTCTATTGTCTTTTTAACTAGCTAGTTTATTTTAAACTTTTAATATTTTGTGGTGCCAATTTTTTTTCATTATTTGTTTTGGTCCTTTTGTGCACAACAATGACCTTTGGATTGTTGGCACATATTGTTTATAATAAGTGCATTGTTGTTGCTTGTGTTTGTAATATTAATTATTATTTTCTTCTTTTTATTAAATTATATATATAATATATATGGGTGTTTGTGTGTATTAGAGAGGGAGAAGGGATACACCCTCTAATGCTGATTCCACACGAGCTATTTTCCCCTTAATTCCCTCCTCCAGACTCTAGAATCTACACACCTGACCGTTGAACAGCGACCAAAATGCTAGGTTGATTTCACACGAACAGTTAAAACATGGTTCTTTCTACTCTAACCTCCTATAGAATCTACACACCTGACCGTTTAACAGCGACCAAAACGCTAGGTTGATTCCATACGAGCAATTAAAACATGGCTGTGTTTACTCTAGCTTCCTCTAGAATCTACACACCTGACCGTTGACCAGCGACCAAAACGCTTGGTTGATTCCACACGAGCAGTTAAAACATGGCTGTCATACTCTAGCTTCCTCCTCCAGACTCTAGAATCTACACACCTAACCATTTAACAGCGACCAAAACGTTAGGTTGGTTCCACACAAGTAGTTAAAATGCTGAGGTTGCTGCTTCCACTTGTGCAGAACAATTTCAAAATGGAGACTGTATAGGTCAGATGTATTGCAGGATTTATTTTGTTGGAGGAAAAAATTTGTCAAAAGAAATGTCTGTGTAACATTAGCGTACACTGCTAATATGACAATGTTACTATCCGTCAGAGGTGACCTGGTGGTCTAGGGGTAAGGTGACAGACTTCTATGCTGGCGGCCGGGGTTCAATCCTTGGTCCCGGCACAGATTTATTTGATTTCCAAACCCTTCATTCACCTCTGACAAGATATCTTGTGAATGTGGGGAATGCCAGGCCTCCACCGTGGTTCGGATTCCACGTTAAACTGTAGGTCCTTCATTTGATCTCGCAATCACCCTACCATTACACATTAGCGTAAGTGCGTATAACCCGAACGGGTAGTAAGACACGGTGCTAATAATAATAATAATAATAATACTACTATCCGTCCCTAAACAAGCTAATATTCATATAGACATCCTGCAATCGAAATATCAATAGAACCAGCCAGTTTTAAAATACTACCCCAAATAATCTTATACTCATAGACATCCAGCATTATTAAACATCACAATTTTACTATGTCAAATATAGGTCTTTACTCACGCATATATCTGCCTGGAGTAGACCGACGTGCAAATCCAGCCTGCTCAACACAAATGCTAGAATGAAGAGAAGTCCAAAACATGCTACAATTGTGCAGCACCCTTATATTCCAACAGCGAAAGCCAGCAATGCTTTGATTGGCCCGTACTGTACTATTAGAAGACCACTCATATTGTGACGTTGTCACAGACATAATGCAAACATGGACGATCTGGCTCACCTGATCTGGTCCCCTTTGACTGGGCTGGATCTCGACTTCATGAAACTCGCACACTCAACTCCACTCAACATCACGCGGCTTACTGACCGCCCGTGGCTCGAGGCCCGATTAGAGCAAGACTCGGACAATTGAACGTCAAGATGCGCTAACCCGTATGCGCCGACGGTTGTGTTCGAGTGAAACAAGACTCATCCACCGGCGCGTGATTTGAAATTATCACGAGAATAATCGAGACTTCTGCCGAAGCAACGTACACCCCTCTCCCTTCGCCACAGTGTGATTCCCGCCGTTTGTGAACACGTGATTGACTTTGTACAGTATATAACGGCTGGACTGTGTAGTGATGTCACTCATTTCTCTGCACTCGATTAGGTGAGACACTTGTCTTAGATTTAGACGTAGATCGTTGTTCGACGTTTTCTAAATTATGTTTGGGTTAAATTGTTCAAAATTTAAGTTTAAACTTTAAATATAAATCATGATTACTAATAGCTATATTTCTCTGAGACTGCAGGATTTGCCTGTCAGCCATTATGGTTTATGCGCTAGCTTTTTTCTTTGTACTTAACGTTGTGTCCGCCTCACGGACGGGTTGGAACTTTAGCATGGCGCCATCTTGGGGCGCTAATTATTTCTGTTTAACGTGTAACTTATTTTAAAATTGTTGTTCTGCTTGCTAAAAGTTAAAGATTTGTTACGATTGTGATTCTTTTTAAATTGTTACTCAACTCGGGGGGCGCGAGCCCGTGCACCCAGCACATTGGTCATTACAATAATAATAATTAGACTGAACTAATTTGATTGGGATCTATTGTAACAGGTTAGGTTTAGGTAAATCATTTTCTCTGTCGCGCCTTACAATGGCAGTCTATTATAAAACTTCATACTTATGTCAATATAGTGTCGGCATCGCCAGGTCGTGTAGACCTATACATATTACTTGTATTTAACTTTCCTGCTAGGTTAGTCGCCTTCTGCGAGGGTCAATTTAATTATGACTACGTTGGTATTAATCATTCTGTTTTCTCTTAACGACTTGGGGCCTTGCCCCTTTATTTATTGTTTACTTCGGCCCTTATCGGCCAGTCACTCGATTTTCCTAGAGTGCCTCGCTCTTGTATGTCTGCTAGTTGTTTGTAGAATAAAATAAACTCTCTTGTAACTAACCTACCTTTTATTTATTGTAATATGAACCTACCAAATCTCATATGAAGGGGGGGTTACAATATTTTTGGACACCTTGGTGGCGTACACGACCGAACAAGCATAGCTCTTCTCATCTTTTGTCTTAGAGTGTATGTTTTGGGAACTAGTCGAATGCAGCAGTATATGATCAAGACAACAAGAACCCGGTCTACGTGACGAATACAACAAAGCCTTTCAACCTGAAATTAGCGAGTGACATAATAACAAAGGAGAACTCCAACCTTCCCACTGTGCAACTAGACCTATATAACAAGCGAACACAGACAATCTCATGGACTATTAAATTCGCCACTTCCACGAAAAGTCCTTTACAGGACTAGGATGTTATCTAGACAGGATGGCTTATAATATCTTTGTTTAAATCTATAAAATATAAATTGCTGCAATGGGTTTGAATTTCTTAAAATACTTTGGTTTAGTTTGTTATGAAAATCTGTCAGTTGTCATTGATTATGTTTGCTAAAAACTTTAATTTTAAACGTAAATTCTGTTATGGAGCACTTAATGTTTCCTGTTGCCGCTTGGGCGCTAGTATCTTTGTATTTTCTTGGTTTAAAGAAATAGACACATTACTTGGTGCTTTTTTATGTCTTTCAATATTTAGGTTATACATTAAAAATTTTCTTTTGTGGTTATCAGTAATTTAAATTCTTTAAAATGTTAATGTTTCTTTTGTTGGTTATTTTGTAGACTTCTTTGCTTTGAAGTAAATTTAAAGTAACTTATTTTTTTGGATTAATATGGTTTTGGTGTTATTATTCGCAGATTCATTTAGGTAAAATTACAAGTACTGTAATATACCTTTTTCTATTTTGATATTAAATATTTACATAAATGTGGGAATGTTGTTTAATTCTTTAAAAGTGACGAGGATAATTGTCTCGCGAAGGTTTGAGTTTAGTCGGGAAATCAAACCTTTGGATTAAAATAAGTGCAGTATTTAAATTTATTCCATAGATTTAAAATTGTTTTGTCTGTATTCACTGGTGTGAATCTGATGCGTTGTGAAACATTTAAAAGAGGTTCATTAACATCTTTGTGATCTTGTATAAGTTTAGGAGTTAAAACTTTAAGTAAATATCTGGTGCAATATTTAAATTGGTTGGTCTCTCCTCGACGCCTGCACATAACATCGAAAGAGCAACATTTCCGAGGGTAGGTTAACACACATGATCACATAGAGTGCATCTTCCTCAAGTTCTAGCGCCTGCGCGTTGTTCATCACTCGAGGAAAGTGGGTCGGATTACATAGCACTCCGTGACTTCATTCTTGTCTAATGTGAATGGTGAACAGTCATGTGTGTCGATGTGTGTGGAGCATCAAAACACAGCACTGATCTCTCGGTAAAACGGGGTGTGTCTACTATTGTAGATGGTGGAGGTTAGGTAGCGAAGATGTTTGTAGCCATGGTACAACAAATCTCCAGTCCACTTCTCTTCCATTCCTCTTGAGCTCTCCAATCTTCTCCCTCAGCCACACGTCTCCAGTCCACTCTTCTTCCATTCCTGTTGAGCTCTCCAATCTTCTTTCTCAGCCACACGTCTACAGTCTGCTCCTCTTCTATTCCTGTTGAGCTCTCCAATCTTCTCCCTCAGCCACACGTCTCCAGTCCACTCCTCTTCCATTCCTGTTGAGCTCTCCAATCTTCTCTCTCAACTACACGTCTCCAGTCCACTCTCCCAACCACATGTCTCCAGTCCACTCCTCTTCCATTCCTGTCGAGCTCTCCAATCTTCTCTCTCAACCACACGTCTCCAGTCCACTCCTCCTCCATCCCTGTGAGCTCTCCAATCTTCTCTCTCAACCACACGTCTCCAGTCCACTCCTCCTCTATTCCTGTTGAGCTCTCCAATCTTCTCCCTCAGCCACACATCTCCAGTCCACTCCTCTTCCATTCCTGTCGAGCTCTCCAATCTTCTCTCTCAGCCACACGTCTCCAGTCCACTCCTCCTCCATTCCTGTCGAGCTCTCCAATCTTCTCTCTCAGCCACACCTCTCCAGTCCACTCCTCTTCCATTCCTGTTGAGCTCTCCAATCTTCTCCCTCAGCCACACGTCTCTAGTCCACTCCTCTTCCATTCCTGTTGAGCTCTCCAATCTTCTCTCTCAACCATATGTCTCCAGTTTGCTCTTTTAGCCTCCATATCCTGCGCTTGGTCCATCCTTCTTAACAACACCACCACCACCAACACCACCACCAACAACACCCATCAACTATAAGGGTGAAGTTAGGGCTGCCGATTTTTCTTATACTTAACCAATACAATTAAAGTGAAGTTAAGTGTAATATATATAAAAAGCACTAAAGATTACATAATATGTTAACGCCCGCGCGCACACGCACACACACACACAAGGTGTGATCACGTCTCACACTCTTCAATCTCACGAATGAGTTTCCACACGCAGATTATTTGCGACTTTCCGCTTGTAACCATTCAAGTCTAATTTCTTTACATCATTGGTTTGGGTATTCCATGAACGAGAAGCTGAAACAGTGAAAGAATTTGAGTAATGATTGGAATTATGAAGAGGAATGAATAAAACTGAGTTTTCTTGTGTTCGAGTATTGAAATTATTATTAGAGATGAGTGAGCGCATACATGAAGAAAGATATTGTGGGGAGTTGGAAGTCATTAGGTTGTTTATGATGGTCGTCGAGTGTAGAGTTCGTCTTTCTTTAAGTCTTAGCCAAGCTAGTCTCTTATAGTATGAGGAAATATGAGGAGTCTTTGTAGTCTTGCCACAATGTCAGCTGTCAGGTCATTATAAACTACATCACAATAGTCGAAAAGCGGGAGGATAAGGGATTGGATAAGAGTGGATTTAATATTCATTGGTATACATTTTTTCAGGCGCTTTAGTGAGTGTAAGGCAAAGAACACTTTTTTACATATTTTCTTCAAATGATTATTCCATGTTAGGTTTTCATTTATATGTAAACTAAAGTTATTAACAACCGGAACAAATGGAATTGAGCTGTTACTTAAATTTATTTGTTGTGCAGATGTGAAACTCAATGTGGATAGTAATTTTTTTTACCCTATAACAATAGATTGTGATTTTTTAGGATTTACATTAAGACCATTTTGTAGTGACCAATTTATCTGTTAGGTATGAGCTGAACTTACTGAAAAATGAAAGCTTGTTCGTAATTTAGCTAGAAGAATATCATGGTTAATGGTGTCAAAAGCTTTGCTAAAGTGCCAATAGCCTCAACTGTCTTCTATCCATGGCTAATCTTTTGTTATATAATCAGTTACATTTATGAGTGCCGTGGTAGTGCTGTGATGTGGTCGAAACCCAGATTGGTATTTGTCTAGCAGATTGTGATGATTTATGAAGCTATAGATTTGTCTGTGTACGATGTATTCAAAGGCTTTCGATAGCACTGGAAGTATGTTTATAGGTCTATAATCTATTACTGAAGAGGTTGGTAAGGGGTTTTAGGGATAAGTTTCACTATTGCGGATTTCCACAAAGATGGAAAAATTCCTACTTGTAGAGAATGATAAAAAAATATCTCTTATAGAGTTTTAAACATAAAAAAAAGTTTTTTTTTATAATAGGAATTGGAAATTTGTCATTTTCTTGTGCATTTGTTTATATTCGCCTAATTGACTGTATAACATCTGCTAGTGATATTGCATGAAAATTGGAATTTATTATAATTTGAGAACTGAGACACTAAGTTAGTTAGAGTCCTATTTTTTGAACGGGATCTATTAAATTAGGAGTATTCACAAAATTAAAATTAAGATCATCAGACGATATGGGGATCTCAGTGTTACCAATACGTTTGTATCCAACACCTAATTGTCTAAGGTCTTCCCATAAGCCTTTAGGCAAGGAGCTATATGATAAGTTATGTGTATACAGAAGTTTAGCTTTGCGGACGTCCTCTGTACATCTATTTCTAAGTAATCTATATTTTTCAAATAATTCAAATGCCATGTCAGGGTTGTTTTTACGTGATTGTTTAAACAGTCTAAAGGCAGCATTTCGGTGGGACATTAGTACTCGTATATTCTGAGTCAACCAAGGTGCAGGTGGTCTAGTATCCCGTTTTGTTTTAATAGGAGCTTGTCTGTCTAACAGTTTGAGTATCGTTTCATTCAAACAGTTCACTTTTTTATCAACATTATTAAGAGCTAATACATTTTGCCATTAAATGGATTAGGCATCTTTAATTAGAGAATGCCGTTCATATTTTTGATGTTTCTAGCTTTAATTATTCTGGGTTGAAATTTAGGAATGTTGAGAGAATGAGATATAAAGATTAAATCATGATGTGAGAGGCCAGGTGCAGCTATCTCTCCATGATTCAGTACTTTGTCTGAATTAGAGGTCGCAATAATGTCGAGCCAAGTGTGTGAGCTAGATGTATGATGTGTTGCGTCAAGTGTACATAAAGTTAAATTACATGAAGTCAACAAGTGTATATTAATCTGGTTAGTGAGAGAATAGATCCGTGTTGAAATCTCCCATGATCACAACATGGTCATAATTAACGATATGAATCATTATTTCAGTTTAAAATGCTGTCATATCCCCAACTTTAGGTGGTTTATAATCCACAGTCAGCAACATTTTTAGTGTTTGTATAACTATCTCTAAAATAAGAAACTCTCTGGAGGCACTGTAGGGGCCAGGAGATATAGAAAGTACATAGTAGTTTACATCACTTTGAACATACATTGCCCCTCCCCCACCTCTCTTCTGTTCACGATCGTTTCTAATAATATTATAATTGTCCAAATGGACAAGTGAATTAGTAAGGGAGGGGACAAGACATGTTTCTGAAACTAAAATATATGAAAGTTAAGAGTTGCAAAAATATCCTGAAATTCATGAACATGAGCAGGTAAAGATTGTGCATTCACGTGTGAGAGCTGTAAAGCTCGAGGGTGGGAGGAAAGAAATCCCTTCAACAATTCGCTCGTTGTAGAGGGACAAACAGCGGGTAAGGTGGGGGGAGGCTCCGTGGCACAGGTGTTGATTGAACAGAGTTCTTGGAAGTGTACACTAGTTGGAGTTAGTGGTGCCAACGTTTTAACCTTACTCATAATAGAAGAAAATAAAATTCAATAAACATATGCAAAAACTCACCCAAGAAACCGAGGAAATGCAGAGACGCACACACGCACAACAACATACAGATTAAATTTAACATGATTAATAATAATCATTATAATAATAGTTGACCTGGTGGTCTAGGGGTAAGGTGTCAGAATTCTGTTCTGGTGGTCCAGGGTTCAATCCTCGGTCCCGGCAAATGTTTATCTGATTACCAAAACCTTCCTTCACCTCTGACAAGACGTGTATTAATCACAACTTGTGAATGTGGGGAATGCCAGGCCTCCACTATGGTTCGGATTCCACATTAAACTGTAGGTTCTCCATTTCATCTCACAATCATCCTACCATTACACATTAGCGTAAGTGCGTATAAGCATTGCCGAATTCCATATTTATCCCTTGTTACCTTGAGGATTTGCTGTCTCATGGAAGTGAGTGACAATGTTATGAGAATGGAGGTGCTCTTAAGGGCTTTTTAAGGTCTGAAAATAAACGACTGTGGTTGGTAGCTTGTGAATTTAATTATAATAGGCCTTCTACCCTCCACCAGAGCCTCTGCGGATGTTTTATTCAGCTTGCCTATTCAGTGACACCTGTCAACATCACAACATTAAGTCGTGTCTCAAACATCCTTAAATCCTCACATCCTTCTTGGTCATGGTTTTCCAAGAGGTTTCTACCCTTCTCTTTGCTCTGTAAAGCTTTCTCCTCCATTCTTATCACATGACATAACCAAAGCAACACTTTTATTCTCAGTTTCTCTTCTAATGATATAACTTTTAAACTATCCCTAATTATTTTGTTCCTTATCCTGTCTCTTCTTGTAACATTCAAGCTGTAACTTCTTTACAACCATAGGCATTGGTGCATATAGATGTGAAGGAGACACTTTTATATTTAAAAAGTCAAACTTTGGGAAAGGATTGGATGCCAATCAGTTAGATCTTCCTTCTGATAATCTCCTAACCTCATTACTCCCTATGTGTTCCTGGGAGATGACGTTTTTGGTCTAATAAGAAATTTTTTGCAGCCATATAAAAAAAATTATCGCGTGGACAAATATCTAAAACTACATACATTGGCAAGCCAGGCACGTGGTGGGGTATGCTTCTGGAATTTTGAGCAATAAATGATGTTTTGCATTCATTCATGCTTGTGCATCCAGATTTTATGTCCATTGTAGTACACAGTGTTGTTGTGTTCTGCGAAATTTTGTTAGTAGAAGAGATTGATTGGTTTGTGAAGATACTTGGTCCTGTGGCATAATGGATCTAGGAGAAATGGCGGATGTAGGAAAACTTTCACAAGGAATCGAAGTAGGGGAATTGTTTTGTGAATACGTCATTGCACTTGGAGCTGTCTCTTGGCAAGGAAACTTTGTGTAAATGGGAACAATGCATAGCAATTTCTAGATTCATTACCATCATCAACTGTTTCCAGCCTGTTGCCGGGTCACTTTAGTAAAATATCTCCCATCAAAACCAAAATCAGGCTAAGTCATCAGCACCCATAGCCTCAGTTAGGTAAGGTTACCACCAAGAGAAGATCTACCTGAGGACCTATAAGCGGCAGCCCTGCTAGTCTGGTGTAGGCCACAACAGGCTTAGTAAGCTGGTGGCCGAAACAAACCAAAGTACTCAAGAAAATAAATCTGTAGATTTTAGAATTTAAAGTTTAGTAGTAAACTGTTAAGGTTTAATAGTAAACTGTTAAGGGTGCTGGGAATCAAAAATATCCAAAAGTTAATTTTTTTTTTCAATATCATTATTATTTTCTCTCTTAATATGATATGATATAGATGGTAATTTTTGATTTAAAACTCTTTTTAACTTAAAATAATGTGTTGAAAATATAACTTTATAATATAAACATTTTCTCATCAACATAATATATTTATATTTTTAATAAAAATTGATATCTCATCAAATAAAGGAAAAACTTTTATATATATATATTTTTTGGGGAAAGGGAATTTGATTGGCCAAATCATGTTATTGATTTCAACAATATAAATATATCTAGCCAGCAATCAACATACAAATAGTTAGTAATATTGTTCTCCAGAAATCAACACACAAATAGTTAGTAATATAGTTCTCCAGCAATCAACATACAAATAGTTAGTAATATTGTTCTCCAGCAATCAACACAAGTAGTTAGTAATATTGTTCTCTTTAGTTTTTGTAAAATATTATGCGATTAGTATGTTGTGAATTTATTAATTTTAAATCTTATCTCTCATATCTTCTTTGTCAAGGGCAATAGAATTCCAATCCTCAAACATTGCTTTGACAAACTCAGCCCAACACTTTGCCTTGATTTCACAATTACTGTATTGTTGGGCAGTTCAACATCACAAATAAATTTAGAATCCAAAATGGTCTGGTTGGACAGAGCCACAGAACATGAATTTATAAAAATGGATTGCCAAAAGTTGAAATTATCTTAACATTTCGATAAATTTATCTGTTATATATTAATACTTCAATGTATCATAACTGATTAATCTTAGAAAATATCTTTGAGCCAATAAAATTAAATATAACTGAAAGCAGGCCTTAAACAAATGCATTCTGTGTTGTAGGCAGAAATTGAGCGCCTGCGCAAGGAAGGGTCTCGCGAGGTGGAGGCAGAGGTGGAATTGGTCAATCAGCAGGTGTTAAAAGAACACCTGAATCCCCAATTCAAGACATCACCACATCAAGGGCCAAGTTGTCGACTCAAAATGCAATGGAAGTTAAATAAAGATGACCCAGAAAATAGTGGGTACAGTCGTAAAGAGCTACTAGACATTTTATTGAAGGTTTGTATTTTATTAGAATATTTAATAGTGAACTGATATATTTTGGGAATTCCTTGGTGTCACTGGCAACTGTTTAACCAATTGGTTCTCATTGTGACTCTCATAGGTGGCCCACATGTACTTCTTGTGGGTCATATGAGACAAGTTGGGTTTTGTCACATACAAAAACAGTAAGTTAATGGTTTTATATTGTTGCTGTAATTTTGTACTGAGTCACCTTCTTCATCTTTTGAAAAACTTTGGCCTAGAAATAGATCTGCTGACCTCGCAGATAAACCTCACTAGAGCTCCTGAGTATGAAATCATGGTAAACCTGTTACATTATCTTAGCTAAGTGGGGATATTACAATTTACTCTAAGATGTGAATGAAATATATACATATATAAATGTTTCACTATTTCACAAGTGTGTATATGTCGCAGGATAATTGTAATATCGGCCTTTATTGTAAGAATTCTGATCTATCAACACATAGTCATTACTGATTACTCAGGCAAAGAGGTGAAGTATCTAGAATGTAGATTAGATGTCAAGCAAATACATCGACTCTTCCAATGAAAACACCCCAACTCAAAGTTGTCTTTTACAAATCTTTCTTAAAATATTTTAATGAAAATTTCTTGTATCTCTTTGAGATTTATTACAATTAAGATGAAAAGTCTACATCTTTCAGATAATGTTAAACAAGTGTCTGAAGCAGAGCTAGTAGTTCACAGACATAGAAGTTAAAATTCAAACAAATTAGACAACTGTGTAAGGACTTCATGCAGAATCTTCCTCTTCCCCACAAACTGGTCCAGAAGTTTTTTGTCTCCATCACTTGTGGGTTTCTGTTTTGGCACACATGAGTTGAAATCCCACAGTAGTCTGTTGTATGTGTATCATGAGGGTGTGGCCAAGAAAGGTGACAATGAGGTGTGTTCTTTCATTTTGGACTACACGACTCACCATGCATCTAAAGATGGTACAGATTTTTACTTATACTCAGCTGGCTGTGTTTCACAGAACAAAAATCATTCAATGATCCAAATATGTTTATGATTGGTGCAAAATGAGACGTTCAAAAATATTGTGCATTGCTATCCTGTAAGAGGACATTCATTTCTTTCTTGTGATAGGGTCGTCGGTTTATTTAAGGAGAAAAATTGGGACAGAATCTACACTCCATGAGAATATGTCAACTTGTTATTACAAAGTAAGTCAAATGTTATGGTCAAGATGGGGGAAACTTCACTGCATGCTGGCCTCGTTTGATCAAGAAAAATTGTGTGGCTTTAGAGGGTGTGGGAAGAAATACTGCTCATCATAGTAAAGTGAATTTCACTCCATCAAGGAGTTAAAATATTTCAGAGAAGCCAGGAGTGATGGAGGCCCTTCCTTTTATTGGTGACATTGTAACGTACACCTCTCGTTAGGCTCAGCCAAGCCTACATGACTATTTTTCAATGTTTACCCTGTAGGAAAGGTCCCTATTAATCTGGCAAAGCAGCAGGAAATTCAGAAAGTAGTGAAGTATGTTGATGATGATAGGAAAACTTAATCATTTTATGAAGACATTTTGTCATGGCCTACAACCCAAGCAGGTGACCTAGCAGTCTATTTGTAAGTTGTCAGACTTCTTTGCTGGGGGTCTGGGGCTCAATCCCGGTACAGATTTATCTGATTTCCAAAACCTTCCTTCACCTCTGACAAGACGTGTATTAATCACAACTTATGAATGTGGCCTCCACTGTGGTTCGGATTCCACGTTAAACTGTAGGTCCTCCATTTCATCTCACCCTACCATTACACATTAGCATATGTGCATATAACCCAAACGGGTAGTAAGACGCGGCGCTAATAATAATAATAATAATAATATAATAATAATAACACCAACAACAATAATAAAAAAGGGGTTTCTGCACCCCTCATCATAACACTGTATAAAAATTAAATTTATTTAGTAAAATATTGTTTGTTAAGCTCTTCTTTAATATAAAAGTGTTTCTTGCTAAAATTCAACTTTTGGGATGCTTATGCCCCCCTATGCACAACTATCCTCTTAAAATTGATGCATAGGTCATTTCTTCACTGAAAATTCTCATATTTCTTGACCATCATAATCTTAGTTTTCAGGATTATAATTTATTAAATAAATAAGGGGTTTTCTGCCCTCCTGTAATAACTTATCGACAAAAAATATTAAAAATAAACTGTCTTCAGTAAAATATTTTTCCCTTAATAAAAGAAAGTTTGTTGCCAAAATCCAACTTTTGGGGGGCTTAAGCACAACTATCCTCATAAAATTGATGCATAGGTAATTTATTTATTCACTGAAAATCCTATTTATTGACTGTCATAATCTTAGATTTAAGGATTAAATTTTTTAAATAAATAAGGGGGTTTAAGCCCCGTGTCATAACTTACCAACACAGTATCATACATTTTTTTTTTCGGTAAAATATTTTTCATTAGAAACACTTTTGATATAAGAGTGTTTGATGCCAAAATTCAAATTTATGGAGTTTATGGTCCCTCGGGAACAAATTCCATCCTAAAATTAGTGCAGAAGTTGTTTAAATTTAAATTAAATTATAGCACCATGTCTTACTACCTGTTCAGGTTATATACTTAAGTACTAACTATAGTTATGGGTTAGGAATTAGGAAGGTTGAATTTGGTGGAAGTGAACCCACATTTGTGTGAAGGGAAAGTGTAAAACTATTTAGGAAATACCAACCCTAGTTCACCCGATCAAGATTCGAACCTCGATCTCCCCGTCCTTGGCAGTCTAGCTGAACAACAAACTAGTACTATACTGCTTCTTAAGCTCAACAGTGCACATTCTCTACTACCCGGTTGAGTGTCTTAAATGCAAAAAAAAATATTACTTAACATTAAAAGTCACTCAATGTCCTCTTCCACGTCGGTACTGCACCAAAAACATTTCTTTTAGATAATAAATATTTAAATTCAAATATAATTGTTTATTATTTGAAGTTATAGTACATCTGGACTTTACTTTTAGAATTGCAGCTGTTTTTTATGGATATCTCTTGCCCTTATAACAGGAGCAACTTTCAAAAGAGCCTTTGCACCTGCTTTTCTTGTTATGCCTGAGTTGAAAACTACAGCATGTAATGATATTGATTCAGATCAATCTAAAATATATAAAAAGTCATGGATGAAGGTAATTTTTCTTTAAAGTAACACATGTAGAGTATCCTTTTATGATTCATTCATGAAGAAACACGCACTTTTCAGAAATAATGTGAAAAGGATTACACCATTAAAATATATTTTTTATACCATTTTTCCTATTAAAGGAACAACTACTCAGTATTTGGCAAAGACGCCAATTCCCTATACCAATAAGAAGCTAGCCTTCACAACACCTGTCCCCAGGACTCTTTCTATTAGTTAGTTTTTACATTGTTGACGAAGGGAGTAAGAGGCAAGGGATATGTCATATATAAGCCGTTTGTGCATATATTTAAGGCAGCCAAGTCAAGCAGCCAGACATCCGCACACAAAAAAGTTGCTCTAGCACCCACGCTCACACAAGAACTCACAAAGGCACTAGCACTGGCTCTTGCAGTCGCAGTCTAACACAGTATACAATAATTTACATTAATATCACAAGTGTGGATTGATATAAATCATTTAATTGGAGTATGTATCAGTAATTAACAGATGTCATTTGAATGAACCATGTGTGAATAAACAGCCATTAACAGTTCTCTTTCTTACATTTATTAATTATACCGATTTAATTATTGCTCGACCACAGAGCAATTAACATCTGGTTAAACGGTATATATTCCGTACAGTGATGATAGGCGCTCGACCACGGAGCTATAGACAACCTAAACATTATCACAGCATTATTATATCAGGGAATTAATCTGTAGTGTTTCAATCGACGCCCAACGCGGGGTGATTAATTAAAAAATGTTACAATTGGCGCCCAGCCGCGACGCGAATCTTCGAATCCCCGAAACAAGAAAGAGACTCCACCGACTGAAAGACACACGGCACACTACAAGGCACACCATTGACGAACATCGTACTGAGGCAGAACAAGCTGACCAAATACATAAAATTAGTCAGATAAGCCTTAGATAAATTTATATTATTTTTAATTTAATTAATTAGATTTAAATAACTTTGTTTTAATATTTTATAATCACTAATTTTAGTAAATTTTGGAAGGGAAGATGGCAGATTCAAACTTAGATGATAATAGTGTCGCTATTAGCTACCCGAATGAGACACAATATGAAAATAGACCTAGGAATCAGTTAGGTCTAGAATAATCAGATGAGGAAATAAGAGAAAGCGAGAAGGACAATGAAGAGTCATTTGCAGAGGGAGAGAGAGAAGATAGGGAAGAAAAAGATACACAAGGGAATGTTTTATTTGATGAGGAAGTACTAGAAAAGAATATGGAACAAAAAATGGAGCAACCCTTAGTAGATTTAAATCAAATTATGAAAATGTTATAGCAAATTGTAGCGAATAGTGAAGAAACTAAACAGGTAATTAAACAGGAAATCGATACAAGTATACAAGAAATTAATCAAATAATATATGCAAATACCCAAGCAATTAATCAGAAAATAGATGCAAATAACACTAAACTTGAACAACTCAATAAAGAACTAAGGGCCAATTTCATAGTCAAATTTAGTACGCCTCAAGTCGTCGCTACACTAAGTACATGACGACACCTACCTAAACCAGAATGGAATGGGCCAGTTTCCTATGCGAGAACGGCCCATTCCATTCGAGTTTAGGTAGGTGTCATCATGTACTTAGTGTAGCGCCGCACTTGAGGCGTACTAAATTTGACTATGAAACTGGCCCTAAGTACTAAAATAGAAGTAAGATGGTTTGTGAGCAGAGATTTGGTTATTTAGAGTAAAAAATTGACCAATTAGAAACGGTTCATCAAAACTTAGCAGTATAGTTAAATGAGGTAGATAAAAAAGTACTAGAAGGAGAAAATGTAAAAAAAAGGCTTTGGTGGAAAAACAAGAAATGTTAAGGATGGGACAATTCAAATTAATGGAACAAATTTCGGCTAATCAAAATAAAATAGAAACGGTAGAACAAGAATCAATTGGAGGATTAAAGGAAGTAGAAATTAAAGTTGGGAATTTGGACCTTCAGGTAGAACACACTGAAAAAGAAATAAATGAGGTAAAATCAGTACTTGGTTCTCAGCAAGACACGAATAAAATTTTAATAAGAACAGATAGATGGGATCGTTAATAAGGCGGTAGAGACATTAGATAACAATTTTACTGATTTTGGGGTTGAAACCCAAATTAATCTTGGAGAAGTTGGTAATTTACACGATACTACCAACCTATTTGCTAAAGGACTAAGAGAAACATCATTAGCACTTATTCCAAAATTTAAAGGTAAAAGAGGAATAATATTTAGCACTGCGTCTTACTACCCGTTTGGGTTATACGCTTTAAGTACTAATTACGCTAATGGATTAGGAATTGGGGAGGTTGAATTAGAGGAAGTGAACCCGCATTTGCGTGGAGGGAGAGTGGAAAACCATTTAGGAAAAACCACCCCAGTTCACCCTACCGAGATTCAAACCTCGATCTCCCCGTCCTCAGCAGTAGAGCGCGTTAGCCAACTACGCCACTGAGGCAGGAGAAAGAGAGGAAATATTTCAGCAGTACAGTACATAAACAAAGTAGAAAGAGTATTTAAAGAAGAAAAGATTAATGAAAAAGTTAAAATAGAGATATTTTTATAAGGTCTGGAAAATGAGGCAAAATATTGGGCAGATAGTATAGAGAGTGAATGGGAGACATACGAACAGGCCAGAGAAATATTTTTGGAAAAATATTGGTCTCAAAACATGCAGGATGATTTTCTACAATTAATTTTCAATGGAAAATATAACGACAAGGATGGTACTATGAATGAATATTTCAATAAATTTGTGACGCAGGTGAAATATTTACAATACCCAGTAGTAGGTCTTCTAATGAATGATTTTCCAAGTGCAGTACAAGACGTTCTAATCAGCATAAATAAAAAGAACATCAAAGAAGTAAAGAGATTATTAAGGGCATTTGATGATAGATATCAAAGAAACAAAGAAATCAATGATCAATCAAACAGGTATAATATTGATAGACATAGGCAATCATCAAACCCTCAAATCAGAGAAATTAATAATAGACAGGATAGGCTATATATATATCAAACACCAAACCAAAATAGAAGATATTCACATCCTAATATATAGTATCAACAGGATAGGAACCAAAGACCTTCGAGGCAAATAAATTCAAGGGATAGACAAATTAATAGCAATAACAATAAAGGTCACCCCAGATTAACAACCAATCAAATACATCAACCTCCAAATTTTAATTTTGTGCCACCCTTCCCAGGGACAACAAATTTAAATAGGTACAATTCTAGACAAAGGGAAAAGTAAAAAGTTAATCACGTGACAGTCCGTACGTGATGAAGATTACAAGTAAAAACCGAACTACAGAACAATCAGCCTAAGACAAACCAAAAGAAGACCGGTTATTTGAAACAACAGATAAAAATAAATATAGTAAAGCAGTATCACCTGAAATTGAAGGAAAATGAGGGACTATTAAGGTAAAAATGTTACTAGATATAGGATCAGAGGTGACAGGAATGTCACAAGAATGTTTTGAAAAAATAAAAAAAATAGTGATTAGAAATGGCCATTCCCATATTACCAGTAATCAATACAGTTATTATAAGAGCAGAAGGGACTAAAAACAAAAAGGTTAAAAAACAAGTATTAATTGATGTTGAAATAAATAATATAAAAATGAGTATCATTTATTATTATAGAAAATTTAAATGTTCCAATTATATTAGGGTCAGATTGGTTAGCAGGATTTGAAGTTTATATAAATTATCAAAATAAACAGGTGTCAATCAATAAACAACCTTTTAATTTGAAAATGTCATTTAGCAAAAAAGGTTGTTCACATATTCTAAGACTACAAATAAAAGTAATAACAAGTGATCAATTTCAACAAAACAGTATAAAAAGGTTACAACAATTATCAGTCAATAGTTTACAAATACCTTGGACAGATATAGAAGAAATAATTTGTATACTAGGGTGACCTGGCAGTCTAGGGGTAAGGTGTCAGACTTCTGTGCTGGGGTCCGGGGTTCAATCCTCGGTCCCAGCACAAATTTATCTGATTACCAAACCCTTCCTCCACCTCTGACAAGACATCTTGTGAATGTGGGGAATGCCAGGCCTTCACCGTGGTTCGGATCCCACGTTAAACTGTAGGTCCTTCATTTCATCTCACAATCACCCTACCATGACACATTAGCGTAAGTGCATATAACCCGAACGGGTAGTAAGACGCGGTGCTAATAATAATAATAATTTGTATACTGTCAGCCATCAGTGCAGGGCAAAAACAAAAATTATTAGACATAATGCGGCAACATAAAGAAATCTTTTCAGAAAAACCAGGATGAAATAACTTATACAAATGTAAATTACAGGTATCAGATCATTCCGCTTTCAATATCAAATCATATCCTGTACCCTATAGCCAGAGATCAGCTGTAGAAGAGACCCTTAATCACATGTGGGAATGGTGTATAATTGAGCGATGTAGTTCTGACATAATAAACCCCATTAGTGGTAGTTAAGAAAAAATATGGGGGGAGGGGGGGTTTGATTATATTTAGAGGCCCGTAAAGTAAATAAAATTTTAATTAATGATAATGAATCACCAGCGAATTAATTAATTCAGAAATTTGAAGGCTGTAAATTTTTGACTTCATTGGATTTAGTTAGCTCCTTTTGGCAAATTGAGTTAGAACAAAATTCTAAAAAATATACCTCTTTTACATACAATGGGAGAACATTTTGCTTTAAAAGGATGCCTTTCGGACTTACAGTATCAACCAGTAAATTCATTAGAGGCTTAGAAAAGGTATTAGGCCCTGAGGTGCTTAGTTTTGTAACTTTGTACGTCGATGACATAGTGATTGCATCGAAAACATTTGAGCAACATGTAAAACATTTAGAATTGGTATTAAGTAAACTTAAAACATGAGGAATGACAGTCAATTTCAAAAAATCTGCCTTTCTTTGTAAACAAATACATTTTTTAGGTCACATAATATCCCCAGAGGAAATTTCAGCAGATGAAAATACTAGGTCAATAAGGGAATTTCCTACACCGAAGAACAAAAAACAATTACAATTTTTTCTGGGTCTTATAAATTACTACAGGAAATTTGTTAAACACCATTCAGACCTTGTAATATCGTTATTAAATTTAACCAAGAAAAATCAGGAATGGAACTGGGGAAGTGAAGAAGATGCTGTGATGGAAAATATTAAACAACAATTTGTAAGTACCGTAACCTTAAAACACCCTAACCTTGAACAACCCATGAACAAATGTTGTGATGCATCTGGACAAGCAATAGATGTGGAGCTGTTTCAATTTGATAAAGAAGGAAACCGTGGGCCCATAGCATATGCTAGCAGAGTACTTCATGGTCCTGAAGTTAACTATACCATTACAGAGAAAGAACTATTAGCAATAGTATATGCATGTTAACAATTTAGAATCTATATTTATGGAAAACCAACCACTCTATACACGGATCATAAGGCATTAATTTTTATTAATAAATGTAAATTACTTCATGGTCGCTTAACTAGATGGATTTTACTATTTCAAGAATATAATTTAATAATAAAACATATAGCAGGAAAGGACCAAATAGTAGCAGACACTTTGTCACGGTATCGACCTGAGGGCATAGTAGAAAGTACTGTTGATAAGGAATTTAGAGTATTAGTACACGAAAGAAAAGTAATTACTGAAATAGACAAGAAAATAAAAAAGGTATTACCATTATGTCAAAGAGAGGATCAAAAATTTAAAAAGGTATTTGCAGAACTAGAAGAGTCAGAACCCAGATTAGAAATTGCAAATAACTATCAAATTTATAATAATTTACTTTTCAAGAAAACCGCCATAGATAAAATTTGGACTCTTTGTATCCCCACAGAATTAGTAATAACTGTAATAGAAAATTGCCATGAACAGTTGTAGCATGTCAATCAGATAGATTGAACAGCTACAATTAAAATATTCAATAGTTTAATGATTTATGCAAGAAAGAACCTATATTTGCATTTTTTGAGTCCACTCCGAAGATGCAGTCTAATAAAATTACGTTTCTCCCTACATGCAAACACGTGGTTGGTCAAAAATATTATCTTTTGATAAATACTGGAGTAGATACCAAAAAGAGGACAGATATTATCATAGTTATGAATAAAATACTTTAACGCATTGCTTTTCCCATTGGCTGATGTCAGATAATTTTATATACGCTTGCCATGCTGTTGACAAGAAAATATAGTAAAATACATCTATATCACAAATTCTTATAAAAATAATAACGGATTTTAAATAACATGATGAAAACAGATATATTTGAATATATAATGCTTTGGTGTTTACTCACCTCTTCAAGATGTCGATAGATTCATTTGTCACACATGTGAAGCACCAAACTAGTCAATGATGGCCGCCACACGTGCTATCATAACGAGATCTATTGAAGAGAAGAAATGCGTCCGTGCTTCGACGCAAAGACCCGTGGCTCATCAACGACCCTGGTGGTAAACCAAGGAAATTTGTTCCTTCCTTTTCCACGCAAGTGATTCTTTCTTGTTAATTTCTCTCCCGTTTCTATGGTCTTATTTTTATCGACCTTTCCGCTTTCTTTTATTCGTATCGGGTTGGGAACTATATAAGAACTCAGATCCCGGGTCACATCACAGCCAGTTTACTGTATCCCTGAATTGAAGGAAGGACTCCAGTATCGTCACGTCGACCATGAAGACTGAGGCGTCAGATACACCGCCGCCGTAGGCAGGATGACGCTTTTCAACTCCGCCTATGAAGCCTAGGTCGTGGGATTCAACGTAGCAACGGATGGAACCACAGACTTCAGTTCATTGAGTATTGTAAAGTAATCGACGAGTCCTTATGACTTAGAATCTAATTTTTGTTATAAAGATGAGCAATATCTGTTTGCACCCATTTAGTTTTGGTATAATGTCTTTTGAATTAATAATATGTCTAGTCGACAGTTAATCTACGTCAAGTTTTGTTGACTAGCTAAGTCAAAGCTTTATCTATTTGATTAAATATAGTGTCTTTCAGAGTGCGGGACGACTCTCTTGCTTGTTTTTCAAATATTGTTATGCTATAGTGTAAGTAACTAAGAGTATAAGTTAATCAAAAGGAATGCTCAACAGTAACATGCTGTGTTGGGGTGGATTTAAATTCATACAACTAACTGGCCATTTACATATTCAATAGGTTTAAGAATCTTTTTATCAAGGTACTGGGTTCGTTTCTCTGCCTTTTCTTTAGATATTTTTACTGCTAAATGTAATTTAGTTTGGTGATCTATTTCTAACCTTTGTGGAAAAATTAAGTTTTTCGAGATTTCTAACTGGTCTATTACCCATCATTAATTCTTGAAGTGTGTAACCTGTGCTTTCGTGAGTTATTGAATTTATACAAATTTCTATTCTTTCTACATAATTTGCCCATGAATCATGATTGTCATGACAAAATAACCTTAAAAACCTACCTATTTTTCTATTTACTCTTTCTACACTATTGCTTTGGGGATGATATACAGAAGTATATTTTACAATAATTTTGTTATCTGTTAGAGTTGACCTCCATTTTATGCTTGTGAACTGTGTTCCATGATCAGAAACAATAGTTTGGGGAATATTTACGTCCTTTGCATAGATTTTTATTATCTTATTCATAACTGCATTGGCAGTCGCTCTCCTCATTGTATATAATTTAACATATTTAGTGCAAATATCTAGAACAGCAAATATATATTGTATACCTCTAATACTAGATGGTAGTGGTCCGTATATATCAACAAAATCTAATTGTAACGGTCTGTCTGCCAATACACTTTTCATTAAGCCCTCATATTTTACATTAGGGATCTTGGTTTTTTGACATATATCACAGTGTTGTAATACCTTTGCTATGGTTCTTTTCATTCTGGGAAAATTACATGATTCTTTTAAAATATTGTAACATTTCTTTACCCCTACATGAGCGTACTGTGTAGGGCCTACTCCTACAGGTTACACACATTATAATAGAAAAGAAGTCTTTTAAACAATATATAGATTTATTAATAGAATAACACATAATTAAGTAAATGATGGTTTTACAATAATATAGACGGATATGCATATGAATTTTATCCAAAACAGGCTTGAGAATTGAGACTGTGGCTACAAGGGCAGTGCAGTCACCAGGCCACAGGTAGAAGTATTTTTCTAATAAGTATTTTAGAAGTATTTTTCTAATTTTTTTAGTAATAAAATGGTAGAACCAGAAGTACATGAACTTTTATCAGTTTTGCTTGATAGGGCCTTGAGAATAGTATCCGTTAAACATTTTGGATAACAAGCTGTTGATAACAGCAGTTGATGGCTAAGAAACAGGTGTCAACAAAAATACTATGGCTGGTCACATTCCCCTTTGGTACTACCAGGGCATCCAATAGTACATAAACTTCTAACAGCAAGTGCATCAAGAACAAAACAAACAATACGAATCGATCGAAAGGAAAAAAGTAAAAGGTATTATTTGCGCGGACCCCACTATGTCTCTAGTGCAGTTCCCTGGGTTGCGCACCGAAACTAATACTGCACGGGAAGCGTGACTACTTGACCAATCCAAAATACTGGTTTGTATTAACTGAATTGTAATAAGGAAAACAAATACTGACAACCTGGGGGTAGCCATCCATAAATAGAACTGATGCTCACTACGTACAAGGTGTCATGAAAAATTTTGATTCAAAACAGATAAGAGGAACTTGTGGAAGTTTATAAGTCCTTAACTAAGAAAGTTATAATGTCTTAGTTAAGGACTTATAAACTTCCACAAGTTCCTCTTATCTGTTTTGAATCAAAATTTGTCATGACACCTTGTACGTAGTGAGCATCAGTTCTATTTATGGATGGCTACCCCCAGGTTGTCAGTATTTGTTTTCCTTATTACAATTCAGTTAATACAAACCAGTATTTTGGATTGGTCAAGTAGTCACGCTTCCCGTGCAGTATTAGTTTCGGTGCGCAACCCAGGGAACTGCACTAGAGACATAGTGGGGTCCGCGCAAATAATACCTTTTACTTTTTTCCTTTCGATCGATTCGTATTGTTTGTTTTGTTCTTGATGCACTTGCTGTTAGAAGTTTATGTACTATTGGATGCCCTGGTAGTACCAAAGGGGAATGTTACCAGCCATAGTATTTTTGTTGACACCTGTTTCTTAGCCATCAACTGCTGTTATCAACAGCTTGTTATCCAAAATGTTTAACGGATACTATTCTCAAGGCCCTATCAAGCAAAACTGATAAAAGTTCATGTACTTCTGGTTCTACCATTTTATTACTAAAAAATTAGAAAAATACTTCTAAAATACTTATTAGAAAAATACTTCTACCTGTGGCCTGGTGACTGCACTGCCCTTGTAGCCACAGTCTCAATTCTCAAGCCTGTTTTGGATAAAATTCATATGCATATCCGTCTATATTATTGTAAAACCATCATTTACTTAATTATGTGTTATTCTATTAATAAATCTATATATTGTTTAAAAGACTTCTTTTCTATTATAATGTGTGTAACCTGTAGGAGTAGGCCCTACACAGTACGCTCATGTAGGGGTAAAGAAATGTTACAATATTTTAAAAGAATCATGTAATTTTCCCAGAATGAAAAGAACCATAGCAAAGGTATTACAACACTGTGATATATGTCAAAAAACCAAGATCCCTAATGTAAAATATGAGGGCTTAATGAAAAGTGTATTGGCAGACAGACCGTTACAATTAGATTTTGTTGATATATACGGACCACTACCATCTAGTATTAGAGGTATACAATATATATTTGCTGTTCTAGATATTTGCACTAAATATGTTAAATTATATACAATGAGGAGAGCGACTGCCAATGCAGTTATGAATAAGATAATAAAAATCTATGCAAAGGACGTAAATATTCCCCAAACTATTGTTTCTGATCATGGAACACAGTTCACAAGCATAAAATGGAGGTCAACTCTAACAGATAACAAAATTATTGTAAAATATACTTCTGTATACATCCCCAAAGCAATAGTGTAGAAAGAGTAAATAGAAAATAGGTAGGTTTTTAAGGTTATTTTGTCATGACAATCATGATTCATGGGCAAATTATGTAGAAAGAATAGAAATTTGTATAAATTCAATAACTCACGAAAGCACAGGTTACACACTTCAAGAATTAATGATGGGTAATAGACCAGTTAGAAATCTCGAAAAACTTAATTTTTCCATAAAGGTTAGAAATAGATCACCAAACTAAATTACATTTAGCAGTAAAAATATCTAAAGAAAAGGCAGAGAAACGAACCCAGTACCTTGATAAAAAGATTCTTAAACCTATTGAATATGTAAATGGCCAGTTAGTTGTATGAATTTAAATCCACCCCAACACAGCATGTTACTGTTGAGCATTCCTTTTGATTAACTTATATCTTAGTTACTTACACTATAGCATAAGGAACTTGATAGTTCTTTGCCGTACTTACCAAAGTACCTGATATAAATTAGTTGTATCCAGTCCCCCTCATTACACCCTAGCTCTTTCAGGTCCATTCTAATGTTATCTTCCCATTGAGTTTGACAGTCAATACGCCGAGTGTGATTCTAATTTCTTCCTTTCATGCTGCTGGTTCTGACCACCATAGTTTTAGGTTACAATTAGTACTCATTAATCATTCCTAGTCAATCATGTTGGTATTTAGGCGTATTTAACAGCCTCTAATGGAAATGTTAGCAGTAATTTCTTCAAGCGCAGTTGTAATGTGTCACTTGTGTTTCTTGTTGTACGAGGAGATTGTATAACTTGTTATGTTTCTTGTATTGCATTAGAGGCATTTAAGTATTATGAAAGCACCATAGGGGGCTAAGGGGTTTGACCTTTACTGACAATGAGGGTCACAATAATGCTTACATAAGGCAGAGTGAGATGGGCAAGAATGGTACAGCCGCCCATCCTATAAGAGTGTTGAGACGTGAATTCTTGGACTTTGGTCTTCAGTTTAAAAGTGGTTTGGAGTTTTTGATAACTACACATAATAGAGGGTGTGACAGAAACATTTTAAACACTATATTTTTGCATAAGGCATTATAACTACATGTTATACACTGTTGCAAAGACAACTTAATATCATTTCTTACACAAATCATTTTTTGTAAATTATGTCCTTCAGGTGACCACCATTGTTGGTAATGAATTCTATGGCATAAACCTGCACATTCACCATAACCTTATGCAGGGTTTCTTATGTTATTGCCTCAAGTTCGGTGTAAATGTTGTTTTTAAATGCCTGAAGGTTGGCTGGCCGGTTTTTCATACACTTTGGATCAGAAATCTTGACCAAAAAAATCACTGGTGGAAAAGTCGGGCAAATGGGGTGGACCGTTTACTCCCCTAATCTGGTAAACAAGGTAGTGTGGAATTATTCTTCATAAAGTCTTCATGAACGTTCTTGCTCTGTGAGCGGTTGCACCGTCTTGTTGAAACCACACCGACTCCATATTAATATATTTGTGATGCAGTAGCATTGTTACAAACTGTCGTAACATAGCCTCATAGCCTCTGCTGTGACTGTCTCACCGGCATCATTCTCAAAAATATATGGACCAACAAAAACCCACAAAAGACACTCCACACCACACAGTAACTTTTTGCCTATGAAGGGGTCATTTTTGAAGGTAATGAGTATTTGCAGGCGGCCAGTGCCTGAAGCTTTGTTTGTTGATATAGCCACCATTTAAATAGAAGTGTGACTCATCCATCATAATCAAATTATTGAGAAAAGTAGGTTGTGTGTTTATCATCTCCAGAATCTGTATAAAAAAAGTTAGATACGACTCCAAATATCTGGGCAATAATTCATGCACCACTTGCATCTTGAAACTTAATATCCAGATACAACATACGGCCTAAACTTCTGCCCGATATGTTGAAGGCTTGTGAATGCCGATGAACAGAGCATCTTGGACGTGGCTCTAAAGCAGCTCATACTATTGCAATATTGTCCAGGGTATGTCGACTACCAGGTGGCTTTTTGGCTGATGCAGATGCTGTTGTTCTGAAGTCCTTGACTCATCTTCCACGGTGGCACCTGCCCATTCCTGCTGAAACACACACTGAGTAGTCACAACACTATCAAAACACCTAAAAAATTGTTTCAATAGCAAATTCATGATGTTCATTCAACCAGTGCTCAATCCTGATGGCCAAGGTTATACTATATGGGCGGACAATTCTTTGAACTGCACTATGCATCAGAACAAACATTATTTCTCTAGGGCGCCATTATCGATAATAAAGCACGGTTTAAAATGGGTCATTGTTTCTGCCACATCCTCTAATTCATGTATTCACTAATAATACCTTTTTTAATAGTTTTAATCAAGTGTACATTTTTTTTTAAATAATTTTTAACCTTTTTAAAATTCTACCTATTTAACAAAAAAAAAATTAAATTTAGCTTATAACATTATTTATTGTTAATTACTTTTCACCTTTAATACACACACACCTTTAGGTTAATAATTAAAAGCAATTTATAAATTGCATAAAAATATATGTTATTCCTGTGAACAAATTAAAAAAATATAAAATAAGCAGGAGGGGGTGGGGGGATCAACGTTTGCTTAAGGTGGATGTGCTCCAAAAATGTGCTTATGTAATACTTGAACCATTGTTTTTCTTGTAGAATGGATATATTGTCTTAACCATTGTTTTTATTATATAGTATGGAGATATTGTGGCATTAGTCATCTCATCTAAGAAGAATGGAAGTGCACTAGTTGAATTTAATAATCGACAAGCAGCGGTAAGATATCTTTTATATCACATTTAATAAATAGTTAAAAGTTTTATTGGAAAAGTGAAATTCGAACAAAATAATCTAGTCATAGACTTTTCACTTATCTTTCCAATATTTCCACCATTTAGCTACACAGTATTAATTTGTGTCACTGATATTAAGACATAATTTAATTTATGTGTAAAATCATCGGTTATTTGGATTCTTCAGAAACACAGCTAAGTGTACACGTGGTTTGTAGAGAAGTTGTGTATATACACAACTAACACTTGCCATTTGTTTATAAATAAATACAGCCGTAGAGTAAGACCAAGACATGGATCTCCAAGTCGAAGCAAAGGGGATTTGGATTGCAACTTGAACGCTTCGCACGTCTGTTCCAAAAAGACCCAATATTGATATGCTACTTAAATTGTTTTGTTTTTTGGTCATTTAAGCTTTAAATATTCAATAAACTTTCATCTCTGAAAATATAATTATATAAATAAAAATAACTTTTTAAAATAAAACCTCAGGAAAAACCTTGCAGGTTCATGTTTGACAAATAGGATGTAAGAAAACATTTATTACTAACTATATCTGGGTTTCTAGTTAAAGTTGATTTTAAAATAAACTCCTTTATTAGATAAATTAAGGCCATTATAATTTTAAAATAATCGATCTTTACTTGTATTTATTGTAAATAATTGATAAGGAAAAGTTCTATTCGTTGATGTTTGTTTTATTATAATATGGAATAAATTACAGGAAATAAACCTAGGTTAAGGGGCTGGTAACACTCGATTTTATTCAAGAATTACCCATTACTTATTTCATCACCTGCCATATAGTGAATCTCAAGTCTATTGTAGACCTCTATTCCCTAAATTTGTGTGGTTACTCTCCCTACCTTCACTTTTATTTCTAGCTCCCTTTTCTATTATCTTCTCACACATTTTTGAACAGTGGCCCATCTGCGTTATTCTTATATAATTATAGCACCTCTTCTTGTCTTCTTTCTTGAAAATATGTACTATAACTCTATTTATCCAGTCTTCTGGTACCTTGTTCTCTTTCCATATCACTCTCAGCACCTTGTATAACCCTTGTATCCCAGCTTCTCCAGCAGTTCTTATCATTTACAGTCAGTTTATCCACACCCAGTGCTTTTCCTTCTTTCATCCTCTTTAATACAACCTCATAGTTCCTTCCTTTCCCATCTTTATTGTTCTTCTGCCTTCATCCATCATGCTAATTTCTTGTCTTTTTTCTCCCCTCCTGTTTCTTATCTGGCTATATAACACCTTTTTTCTTTACCCCTATCCAGCATTTCTGTTCATTTTTTGCATCCAATCTTTCCTGGCTTCCTATACAACTCGCTTTGCTCTTTTCTTCTTCTCCCTGTATTCTTCCTCTGTTTCCCTCTTTTTTTTATTCTTTAAAACTCCTTCTTAATGCTTTATTTTTCTCCTTCACTGCTTTATTCACCCTGTCATTCCACCAGGGTGTCTCCTTCCACTTCCTCTTATTACCTGTCCTCCCACATACCTCCTCTGCAGCTTCCACCAAATTGTTCTCAAACCTTTCCCCTTCAACCTCTTTATTTGATCTTACTTAGACCCAGAATATCCACTCTCCTCTCCATCATCTTGTCCAATCTCCTCCACTCTTCCAGTCAGTGTGCCAGTGTTCAGAGTCACTATTCATACCTTATGGCTGTCAACAATGTTTACAATCTGCATTTTACTTTTTCTTGAGTACTTTGGTTTGTTTCGGCCACCAGCTTACTAAGCCTGTTGTGGCCTACACCAGACTAGCAGGGCTGCCGCTTATAGGTCCTCAGGTAGATCTTCTCTTGGTGGTAACCTTACCTAACTGAGGCTATGGGTGCTGATGACGACTTACCTCATCATCACCAACCCTCCCATTCACTCCCAGCCAGCCAACTGGCCAGACCCTGTTCCAAGCTTGTTGGTTCTGGCCCTTCCCAGTCTCCTGTCTCTCACCTGCACCAGACCTGGGGTACACCACTTGACGGTGAGATCAGGACAGAGTAGGAGAGGCTATAGTGACCCCACTAGTTAGGTTTCTTGTATTGTGCATCACTAACTCCCTTACTGCATTTGTACCGCTAATCAAAAATTAATCAAGATTAAGTGATATAAATAACTACAGTATGACAAATTTATTTCCATGATTGGCTTTACTGAATTAGTACAGCTCTAGTCTCAACAAATAATAGTTCTAAAAGTATCAAATTAATTTTTTTTTAATCAATAAATTTAATACCTCAATGTCTCAATATTTAGATCATAAATAACCTCCAAAATTTGAAGACCTCAATGATTTGAAGAATCTCGATCTAATTTGAAGGTTTGATTAGAAGCAGAACTTGAGTAAAACCCAAAGGAATTATAAATTGAAACAGTCATATATTTCATATAAACCATAGAAACTTTTATTGGTTTCATGAATATCATGAGAGTTTTAAAAATATCCATATGCATTAAAGTTGATGTTTGAATTCTACATTTAATTAGGATGTATACACATTTAAATCAATGTATTAATTTGTTTAGAAAATATCACTGTTTGATAGAAAATGAATATGAGCATGTATATGACTATGGGCATTGTTTACCTTTCAAGGTAAAATAATGTGTACACTTATGTTATGTAAAATACATATACCGTTAAAAAATTATATATTTGAGAAACATTATATCTAGAATATTAACAAAGTAGAACTTTTTCAATTCAAAGTCTAAGGGATATTCAAACTAACCATCTTCATGATTATCTAGGCAGTTGGTACACAATAAATCAATTACCTCAAAATATGCTACACAATATCACACACATTCTATTTATGCTATATAAAACACATACACAATACATACATAAATAAACAAGAAAAATTCAAACACAACATATAAAAACTTGGAAAAATTGCAGACTTAAATCAGAATTAATGAAAACTGAACCAACACATCCGGTATGTTAGATAAATAACCCGTTGCCACTGGGGCATAACTCCCCTCCTTCTCATTTACTATGTCATTAGGATAACCCCAACTTTATTGGACATTCTCGGGTTTGAAATTCGTACAGACTCGAACAAACTAACATTGTATAGGCTTTGAGTTAGACAAATATTTTCTTCTAAAATTAGAATTAAATATTATTTTTTAATATAGATTTAAATAGTAATTTCATGATGAATCATGGTAGGCTCGAATTAACCAATGTTGAATAAGCCAAACCTTACTGTATTTATATTTCCCCCCAAGTTAAATAATTTGGTGTTTTAGAACATTACCATGATAAATTATTTGGCAGTGTAACCTTTGTCATTGCCTCAAACTCATGATTGTATTACTCGGTGTACTTGGCGACTTATTACATAAGTCAATGTTGTTTCACTAGGAGATGGCTCACCAATTAGAGCGAGGTTTGGCAAACAAGCCTATTACTGTCAAGTGGTTGGGTGAATCAACACACAGTTCTACCAGCCTTCCAGACAAGAATATTGTTGAAATGTTTCCTTCAGGGAATAATCCTGTAGTCAGTGATTACACTTTTCCGTCCTTTTCTTTCAATTCAAGCAATGTTGAAGTAAGTGAGCAACTTCACCAACTAAAATATTTAGGCTGGATTAATTTTATCATTTTAACAACAAACACAACTAATATGTTAGTGACTATTTTTTTCTTAGTACTGCGTCTCACTACCTGTTTGAGATAAATGTTTAATCAAATAGACTGAAATTTTCACTATTAATTATTTTGCAACCTCTGATTATTTTTAATAATTCAAATTAATAGTTTATCAAATACTTTCATTAACTTATGCTAGAAAACAGATTTTCTTAAAACTAAAATGGAGTTTTCATGTTAAATCTCAGTCAGGCTGTCTTCTTGACATTAAGAAAAAAATGACAAAACTTGATAGTTTGAAAATGTTTTGGTTTTAGGAATTTAAATATTGGACAGTTTTACAAAAGGATGATATATTAAATAAATAAGTTAAAACTTCAAAAATTGCCGTTTTTCCTTCACTTTCTTTAAATTACCTTTAACCTTTAAATTATATTTTGTCTGAGTGAGAACCCAGCAAATTGCAATCTTGGGCTATGTTGTAAAAAAAAAGGAAAATTTGATGTAAATCATGTTTTGATTTGTTATACATTTAACATTTAATTGTATGAATATGAATGATTATAGTTATTATTACAGGGACCAATAAAGATGCCTATGGAAAACAGAGACTTTGAGAATCTAGTCCTTCATCGCATGAGGCAGGCTGAAGAACACCGGAAGCTTGCCCAAAAAATAAAAAACGAAGAGGGTTGAAATGGGAGTTTTAATAGTGAAGGGTAAGATTTTCTTGGATACCAAAGACATTAAAACAATTTTGACACCTTAAATATAATTTTTTAATTGCTACACTATGTTTAGTAACATTTCATGTATTTTAATGTACTTAATAAAGAATAATTTTAAAGATGACTACTTAATCTCGCCAACCCATCAGGTAGATGGAACGACGAGGCTGTGATGATATGAGGAAGGACCACTTAATTGGAAAGAATTTTCCTGTACAACTTGCACACCTTACTATAATATAATGTTGTGTCTGTGTGTTTTATTTAAAATACATTTTGATAATTTGTCAATTGATAACCATCATAATCGACTGTTTTCAGCCTATCAAATACCTCCTTCCTCTTTTCTTCCACCACTCTCACACTTGTTATCTGTTTCTTCTTGGTCTCCCTTGCAGTATTTTCCATCATTCTCCTTTTCCTTCAGTCCATGTGTCCAAGAATCTTTCAAACACAAAATGGCCGCCTTCTTGTTTTTCTACTGCATGACATCTGGTTATATCATCTGTCCCTTTTGTTGAATGATAAAACTAGATAGTTTCAGTTTTTTGGTCAGTTCATCAGGATGTCTACCATCCAGGAAAATCAGGGAAAACTGGAATTAGCCGAGAATTTAAAGTGGTCAGGAATAAGTTGGGAATTTGGTAATTTATAAAAAAAAAAAAAAAAAAAAAACAGGGAACTGTTGTTTTAATCAAAGTATGACATATAATATAATATACATATAATCATTAAATCAGTAAATTACAATATGATTCAAATTGTATATTTTTTTGACGCCTTGTAATATATTTTCTTATTTTCTAATTCCTAGTAGACTATGTTATTACAAATAAAAAACATATTTATTTAACTATTAAAACTTATTATGAATAGATTAATTAAAAAAAAGGAAAGGGGATGGAAGAAGGGTGTGTCATATTATTGAGTCGGGAATTTTAAGAAATTATCAGGGAAAAAGTTGTAAATTTAATTGGTCAAGTTGAGTAGACACCATGGCTCATTGATGTTTGGCTTTTCATAATATGTTGACAACAATAAAACTACTTCATTGTTCTTAGTTTTGCATGATACCATTGTTTTGGGACCATCAAAACAAAACATAGATTAGCCATTTTTTCCTTTTTTGGTGAATAACATCTCTTGGGGTATTTTTCCCTTATTATGACGTAATGTTTCAACAGTTGTGAGCTTGCAATCCGACATATCAATAACCAAAGGGGTTGATGTGAACCAGTTATCAAATATTAGATTTATATTTGAAAAGTTTTAGTCAGTTCTTTGACGTAATAATCTGCAAGAGGCATACCTCTAGTTGCCATATCTCTACCAAGATATGGGACTGCATCATTCATGTATTTTGTGGCAGTATCGCATATCATTACAATTTTGATTCCATATTTTGCTGGCTTATTAGGTATGTACGTCCTAAAAGTGCATCTACCTCTAACAGCTAAAATTTTTCATCAATTGTAAGATATGAACGGGTTTATAAAATCTCTACAGCCTGTTATAAAATATTTTCAAGATTTCTCATAACACAGCAAAGCGTTTTTATTATATTCTTACTTCTCTTGTTGCACGATCATCAAATCATAAGCACTTAATAATGAAATCAAACTTGTCGCAGCTCATAGAAGCTTTGTATCTACTGCCACTATACTCGTTGAAATTTTTTTTGGAAGTTAGATGATTATACTTTTGTGCAGCGGCTAAAATAAGGATTCCTAAAAGTGCACAAAATTCAACACATTATTCATAAACAGTAGAAGTTTGTTGTTTGTAATTTTTGCTTTGCTCTGCTATTGCTTAGTGCATTTGGTCAGTAGGAAATAATGAGAATAATTGTTTTATCTTTGGGTCAGTCTTTTTGTCCCTGGCAATGTGGACAATATTTTGTGCTGCTATATGAGTAGGTTTATTTGATGATACAGAAGACCAACAATGGCCATCTTCATCTTTCAGACTTGCTTTGTTACATGCTACAATATAAGAATCACTGGGTAGCAATTTTCGTTGCCAACATTGAATTGTTGAACTGCTCAAACTAAGAAGTGCGTTACCCACAGAAGAAACAACTGCGAGGTTGCCTTGTTCTAAACATGATAATTTTGTCACTGTAATAGCACCAACGTCATCACTATCATCAGAACTAGAATATGTATCAGGCTCATTCTCAACAAGATAATTTCTATTGTGATCACTGTCATCACTGTCCACTATATCCTCATATTCTAGACGAACTGATTCATCACCACTATTTTGACTATAATCACTTAGTTCATCATTGTTTGGATACTGTAAGATTTTCTGTTGATTTTTCCAATTATTTCAGCCATCACAAAAATACTAATGAACACAAATTAAAACAGAAACGATTTTACAATATTAGACTTACACTACTAAGTTTTGTCTATTATATACACGTCGGTAGACTATTTACGAGAAAAAAAAACTAATTTTATATACACTAATTTACTAAAGTTTGGTAGATTATGTACGTGTTTATAGAATATTTACGAATTGATCATAAAACAAAAGCATGAAGATAAAATGTCAAAGTTAAATTTAGAAGCTAATTCTTTGTCTGTGGGACAATGTGAGTCTAAAACTCACTTCACAGATACAGAAACCACACTGAATACACATCCCTGACATTCATTCAAGGCCAAATGAAGGTGGAGAGAACCTGGGTGCCTGCCCACGTGCGAACTGTGCACTCTCACGGAGGTTTGGGGAAACAAGGACCTGTGACTGATGTCATAAAACAGTGTAGTTAGATCACCACACACTTCCCTCCCATAACCACCAGCCAAAAAGAAATGAACAGCTTACCTCGAATATAGATATAATAGCATATGACTAGTTTATTTCCTAAACACGTTAGTTACAGTAAATTGAACAGGCTTTAGGAAGAGAGCTTATGAAGGAGGAGTATTCAAATATTGGATAATTCGAAGGAAAGAAGAACATTCAGGGCGCTCAAGGAGGAGCCAGAGAGTGTCTAAGTTAACTGACAAAAGGAATGGACAGAAACAGAACACCTAATGATGATGGTGGTGTTAATGGTGATAAAGCCAATGTCTAGTTTTTAAAGTAGTTATACATTGATCAACCAATGTATACAATTTTAAACACAGACAAAAGCTTATAATCTTCTTAGCGTATACCTATCCGATGCCTTAGGAAAGTAGACATGAAAACTATAAGCCTTTCTGTTTCTGTAACGTGTATAATTATTTTTCCTTTTTTTGCGGGAAAAGGCTGTTTGTTCTAAGGGCTCATAACTAAAATTAAGCGAGCAATACGCAAAACCTAAAAACATCAATAAAGCAAACATTATGGTAGTGGCATTGTTTTAGTTGGCTTGTATTATCCTTTCTGGTTGGAAAAGTTGTCCCAGGGTCCATCAATTGTACTGAAACTGCATTCAGAAACCATTCAATTACAATTGCAGGGTGATTTTCTACCAATTCTGGAAATATACTCAATATTATTTTTAATACTGAAAATATACTGAACTTTGAATCAGACAGTGAAAATATGTTGGCTACGACAGTTTTCATCAATGTTTTGAACCCCTATTACTGACATTCTAATTTTACCACCCCTTGAATACTCCTCCTCTGGTATATCTTGTTGGCTTCATAGATCTTTTAGTGGGATGTTTGTCTCCCTTGTCTATTCTTAGTCTCCACTCTCCATCCTAACTCCTATACCTGCTAGAGGAAGAAATAAATAACTGTTTATTTTGATTACACAAGCATTCCATTGGCATACTACCCTCTTTGTTTTGTTTTTCATTTAACCCCTTCCTCATAGTTCCTCCCAAAAAGCTGTACAGTTCACAAGCTTGGTTGATGGGAGTACTACCATTGGTTGGCCAGTAAAGTGTTTACATATTGGCTCTGGTTACAAAAAGTGGATTGTGATAAAAGTAAAGGCCATTGTTCTTTGTGTAAAACTAACTTTGATATAAGTACCATGGGGATATCTTCAATCCGATTTCATGCCAAGGGAAGGAAACATAATGACAGAGGGAAGCTGCTAGTGAGAGCAAATTATGTATTCCTATGCTGAACCATATGATCTGCAAAAACATGTGATTAGCAGCTGTCACGTCTGACAGTCAAAATTTAGGTCTATACAAGAAACATATATGACTGTTTTATTTATTTTTAATTAATAGTTGACCTTGATATGTTGATGTTAAGCCTAGTAATAATTATTAATTTTTTTTACAATATTAATATTTTTTTAAATTTAGCATTTAATCCCATATTAGTTTTTATTATTAATAAAAATTAAAAATAATTTTTTATTTTATAAATAACTACTTGTTAATTGTATTATTAATACAATTATAAATGTGAAAAATCTGAATGTGTAGTATTACACAGAGTGAAAAAAAAACCACTGTCATAAAACTTTTTAACACTATTGCAACAAATAAGTCATATTCATTATGAACTGGCTTGTACCTTCTAATAAGTGTTTTCTAACAGGTCGCTCAAACTCTTCTACATCATCATATTCGTCGTCGTCCTCATCATCATCTTCAGCTGGGTTAATAATGATAGGTGGATGGGCCTCACTCGCATCCATTTTGCTTATGCTCGCCTTTACAATCGTTTATATTATATTGTTTTAATATGTAGGCCTATTTATGATGACTTTAAATAATTGAACAAACAAAAATCGATATCCTAGAAAATATGTTTAGGCCTATAAAATAAATGACAATAACAAATCAAAAGCTATCATAACCAACAAAAATCTATTTCAGATTCACTCCTCTTAAACAGTTGTAACAAAGTCTCTAATAAAAATACAATAACTTATAACTTGAAGTCTTACCTGGTATTTATTTAATCAACACTGGAGAAAGACTAGCTTTTTTTTAATACTATGAAAATCCTAAAACTCGAAGTTTAGCCTAGAGGATGGCAACACAACACAATCTTGGGGTTAAAAGATTTATTTTATAGTCTTGATGCACAAACCGTGATTTTCAAATAATGTATATTGATCACTGAGAAACACTTGCTATTTTTTTTATCACACTTTAATGTTATAGTATATAAATAATTATTCAAACATCTCTAAAAACCTGTTTATTGCTAAGGATAACACGCTCACACACCGAATTAATATTCACAAAGGAACACACGGATTACTAAGTTGCCAAATTAATATTCAAAAAGACAATGTAATATTAAAATTTGTAATAAAACTCAACGGTAGCATAAACAAGCCTAAATACGTTGAGTGTAAAATATTTTTGTTTGCTTCAACTTGTAGACACACGCACTTGGTTTTATCAACTGTATTATATACAATAATTCACTGTTATAATGTATATTTAAAATTACTAGATTTTGGTTATGAGAATAACCTTTTGGTTGTTTGTATAGTTTTGAAGTTTGCTTTTGCTGTTTAATTCAAATTGATTATTAAAAGCAAGAGAACGTTCAAAGAAGGCTTATATCCTGAAAACACTGAATAGAAGCTACGCTGCCAGTAGGTGACGTAGAGGACCTTGTTATGGATGGAGAAAAGTATTAATACTCGTGTTTACAAAATTTAAACTTTATATTATTTCACAAACATTTTGTATGTTATTTTCCTCTTTATTATCACAAAACATTTATTTATGTTAAATATATGCGAGCCCAATTAGGAAAATATGAATAGCTGATTATAATACCATTAAATGTAAAATTCCACGCTCTATTTAACATGTAATTGCCATGAAAGTTAAAAGAAAAACTAGATTGATTTTACTAGACTTTTTCCTTAAATTTGATTATAGAAAATAAAATTATACTGCAATCCTTAGGGAAGTATTGTTAAAAATGATTGATAATATTTTTAGTGTTAATAATAGTAATACTTAGCAAATAATACTAATTTCCAAATATGTTAACAAAAATTACTTTCAGACAATGTTGGCATTACTGATAGCATCTGCTAGCTGTCATGTAAAATCAAAGAAGCATTGTATGTATGTATGTATAGTATGTATGTATTATTAAAGTGATATTTGATTTATTTGTGACATTAACCCTGCGATTGGGCGACAATTATGATGATATTGGCTTGTAAATGATGATGTCGTGGATGTGGAACTGTGTATGCCTTACTGCACACTTGTACTTGGTTATGTGATATTATAAGTAATTCTTATTCTTATGAAATGAGTAAGACTTTTAATGTTGCATATAATTTATTTAGATGATTACACTTTCTGTACTGTAGATTTGATATTAAAGTTATATAGTTTTTATGTGATATTACTAATTTTCTGTGTCAAAATAACTATTTTCTGTATTCTGAGTACAATTTACTGTGTACTGTGATATTACATTCTGTCAAATTCATAAGCACAATCTGCTTATATATGACCTACCCCTTGTTTCTTGGACCTCCTTGTCACCAGTGTTAAGACTAAAAGAGAACTCCTGGCAGCCTGATGTTGTGAAGGCTGGCTTCCTATTGAGTAAAGAGAGCCAGTACATCACATGATTTTTCAAATACAACAGAGTTGGTCTTTTAAAGAGAAAAGTTTTAAAGTGCTACACATTTAAATTACTTCTGAAAACGTGTGATTCTCCAAGGATGAAGTATTAAAAGGAAACATTACATACAGTTATTTAAAGAAAAATACAATTCATCCATGACTTTTTGAAATTATGAAAGGAGTCCAAAACAATATCATTACAGTTGTATAGGTATGTGTATTTATGTATGTATGTATGTGTGTATGCATAATCAAGGTAATAATTTTTTTTTGTGTGTGACATTTTAGTTATTTATCCCTACTTAAGGTTTTATAAGAAAATTGTATTCTTTAATTTTTTGTAGTTGTAAAAAGTGTGAGTACTTATGCCTACACCTTTAATTTTTTTTTTCTGGTTGAACTGGTCTTTATTTACTGGGGAATATTAATATATATATATATATATATATATTAATATATATATATATATATATCATACATGCGAATATTAAACATTCGACTGAATTAACCATTAGGTGACTTGGTCTATTTTCTGCCATTATAGCCTCTTGTTTAGGGCTGGTCTACCACTCCTAGCCCTGGACAAATAATAATCCATCTCAAGCATGTGTCAGGCATTGGACAGTATTAGGAAGTACAACTTGATAAACCAGTTGTAAAAATTACAAGCTGGATTTAGCTTTAAATGTTGGATGAATTATATTTATGATAGTTCTCAATTATAATTATTTTTTAGAGTTTAAGTAACGTACCCACTTAAAACCAAATTATTTATGTGGGGTATATTTTCTTAATTTATGTGCTGGAATAAGTGAATTAAAAAAATTCGCATTTTCATTTAAACTTTTATAGTCAACACTACCACCTTGAAAAATATAAACATGTCACAAGTGAAGCCTCATTCATTATTTACTAAAAATATTGTTTGTAGAAAATGATGAACCTTCATTTAAAATAAAATGTTAATACAGTAAAAGATTAGTTATATTCATGTATTTAATGCTCGTAGCCACAAGGGCTGTATTTTATATTTAATGTTGTATAAGTGTAATATAACAATTATTGTTGATTATTAAATATCACTTATGTTAGTAAATGTTGAGTGGGAGAACGTAGTGATTCCAAATAAGAAATTGAGTGAAGATGAGGAGTGCCCGCTCACCACTACTATTTGTAATGGTAATGGGAATGTTCATGAACAAAGTGGTAAGGAAAACTTGGGGAGGAAAGAATGAGAGCCATGATGTTTGCTGATAATTTTATAGAATGTGGGGAGAAGGAAGAGAAAATGAAAGAGAGTGGAATGAAATTTAACACAGCCAAGTGTGATGACAGTGGCAATGCCTTCTTAAAGATATAAAGTTATATGGAGTAGACTTAAAAGAGGTACAAAGTGTAATAAAATATCTTGGTAGCATGATTGAGGCGAAGGGTGGAGTAGAGCGGATCTATAGGTGTGTTGTAATCCAAGCTCTACAAGTAGAGGGATTCAATACATAAATATAACAAAACCTACAGTTAAAGAAAAATAAAATAAAATAGAGAGGAGCGCGTAGAGTGAATATCCTAAAATTGTGAGTTATAAAGTGCTGGACACTTAACATGTCCCCAGCGCACGCAACTCACTCTTGTGAGTAGCGGGAAACTACGGTCCACCTTCACAGGTTGTCTAACATATTAATATATTAAAAGGTCGAAGGCTAATCCCTCGCACCTTTTTAGACATAGGGATAATATGATGTAATTATGAGATAGAATAAATTCAAGTCTTAGAATCTTTTAGATTTCATTTATGCCAAACTTTATTAAATAACAAGCATATTATTTGAAGAGCATTCAATATTCGTCATAGATCTATATAATAGTCGTGAGTGACCAAGCATTATCAACATAAATATATACTATCCAATAAAAACATTGTTCCATAAACATTTCCTCTTTTACTTCTAATCATTACGTTAAATATTATTATGTACCCTACCAAAACTACTTAAGTATAAATATTAATGCATAAAATTAATAGACTTGAATATGATCATACTTAATACAGTAGATGATCTCTCCTAACAAACACATTTTTATACCTGTTGCGAAAATGCAACATGTTAATAAAAGTTTTAGTTCCATCAAATATACCTAATGTCACTACCATTTAACATGAACGCTAATAACCTACTTGCAGAACTCAAAATAACCTTTGCCTATGTCATAAACAAGATTATAGTACTATTATAAATATCGGGGATATTTCCTAACATTATTCCTTTAAGTTTTTTGTTACTATTTTGACACAAAATATATTAACAACGCTATCATAAAAGTTACAATCGCGAAACTAGTAAAAAATATAAATTTAAGTTGATATATACAATACTCCAGTGCACTACTCCATTCTACTAATACAGAAAATCTCTGCATCATATTTCAAACACTTTCCCACCTTAATGTTTGCCAAACCCAAAATGCAACACCATTTGCATTTGAGACGGAATAAAGTTAATTTTGAAATGTATGACTTTCAAGCCTTATGGGTAATATTGATAAGTTCTGATCCAACCCACTCTCCTATTTTCATATTTACTATACTCATCTAACCAAAATACTACAGAGAAACAAATAAAGTTAATTTGTTGAGTATAAAGTTTGCGCATAATGCCTAATATCAATAATTACAGAAAATGTCTGACTTAACAATACTCTCATTATAAAGTAAATCAAAGATGAAGATTTACGCAAATACATTATAATTAAATTTTATAGAAAAAGATTTTAAAAAGAATTTTGACTAGTTCCAATAATTTACATTTAAGCCGAAACAGGATTTATTCTTACATTATCTTAATATGACCGTTACGCCGACGCTTAGTCCTACATGGTCCCAGTCACGTCCAAGAGTGACGTCCTCCTTGACGGATGGTCTTTTATATGGCACACTCATCGAACAGGATAGACACAAAGGAAGGGGGCGCGCCGGCAGAAGAACATTCTATATTATTCTGGCAAAGCCTGGCAGTTACCTTCTTCTTCTCGTCGTTTCGTTTCTTTGAAGTTGGGCGTGCTGATCATGGTAGTTGTGGTGGTGGTCTCTAGCGGCGAGATGCAGCACTAGGCTCAATGTTGGCAGTTGCTCACGTGTAGTTTGTGTAGTCGGATGTTTGTTGCCTGAGGTGCTTCTCCAGATTGGTGATATAGGGTATGTGATGTTTATGCTCGAATGGCCCCATTCTGTTGACTTGGAGCAATAATTGCTACAGTGTTAAGGACCTTCTATGGAGAGGATAAGTGTCCTATAAGTGTAAAGAAGTGCTGTACTTTGTACTTTGTACCCATGGTCACGTATCAGCAGAAACATGGACATTGAATGTAAGAGAGACTAGGAAAGTGGAGGCCATGAGGAGCATGTTAGGTCTTGCAAGGAGCAAAAAGATTAGGAATGAAGATATCCGGGAAAGAGTGGGGTACATGAGATATTAGAGGAAGCAAGACTATGATGGTGTGGGCATGTAATGAGGATAGAGAAGGAGAGAATACCAAAGAAAATTAGGGAAATTATGTATATGAGAAAAGTATTGCAATGGAGACCAAGAAAGAGACAACATAAAGTGTGTAAGGTGAGAAGGAGAAGAATGGAAGTTACTGTATTAAGGGAGGAGAAAGGTTAGAAGAATAGAGAAAGATGGAGGATTTTTTTTAAATGGATCCGGCAAAATGCTGGAAACGGTTGATGATGATGATTTGAGTCATTTGATTGATTTTGGATAAAATATCTTAAATTAACAACATTCAAATTCTGAAATATATTTGCAGGTTTGGCTGTGGCTATTTAAATTTAATTCCAAAAAAAGTAAAGTTTTTCTGAATATTGATGTAATATAAAATTTTCTTGCACTCTATTTGCTAATATATTCTCTAGAAATTTGTTTGAAGAAAAACCAAGGCTCTATGCTTACTTAGGCTGGTGTTATACTATGCGTTCTTACCGGCTTGGTTTGACGGGATTGCCTCATCGAGTGAGTGACATTTGTTCGATGGAAGGGATAGGGTATCCCGCCAGTTCACCTAGACCAGTAGGTAAACAGAGTGAAAAGTAATGTTTTATAAATTGAAAACTATTTGTTCTCTTGACACTGAAGGATTATTGAAAGACCCTGTAGTACGTAAATATTGGGTTCATCCTCTGAATACCGAACAAATATCAAGCTAAACTTTTATTATATTTTATGGTAATGTTCGATAACATGAAATAATTTTCTTTTAGTATTACCGCATGTCAACAAACTCATTTGATGAATTGTTCAACATAATGTTCCTGCAAATAACCAAAGAGAACACATTGTTTAGGAACTCAATAAGTTCAGAGGAAAGATTGAGCAGTACATTATTGTCGATATCGAATAGAAGCAAGGAAGCGGACCGGCACAACTTCACCGTGTGACCACCTGTACTTGAATGAATGTGTCATTGCAACTGTCCGGCTATCCTGCCAAGCCACAGTAGTGGAACAACTCTCATTTAAAACAATGTGTTCCACAATTGTGGTCGAATCAGACTGGTAAAAAAGCATAATGTGATACTGTCCTTACATTTTGTGATACTTAATTGTGTATTAGAAATATGTGTTCAAGGTTGACAGCTTGTTATGTGACATCTACTTGCCAGATATTTGTGAAATATGGATTGAGGATAGTGGAATGTAGTAATTTATAGAGTAATCTTAATATTATACCATATTTTCATGATTTTTTTTTAAACTAGGACTTAAAGAATATCAAATTAGCTCATAATTAAATTTTTGAATATTTAGCTAACAAGTTGATTAAAATATTAATCATATATCATAGCTTCAAATTAGTGTGTTTAAATAATTTTTAATTATTTGATAAAAAGTGTTCTTAATTTTTAAAGCAACATTTTAATTTTAAAATATTAATGGAGTTGTCTATTCAATGATAACTATCTGAGTAGTTTTTTATTTAACTAAAGAGTATTGCATTAAATTAATAAATGTATTGAACTCAAGTTCAACTTAACTTGATACTAAGGAGATTTCTAAGAAGATTGATTCAACTTGACCCCAATTGAAAAACTTAAACGTCACTCTCGTAATAGACTAGACTGGGAGATCAGGGTTCATATCCAGGATGGGTGTACTGAGGGTGGTTTTCCACTCTCCCTCCACACAAATGTTGGTAAACTTCCTATAATGTCAACCTTTTCATACTTATCACATCAGCATAATTTGTATATGAGTTTAATGTAAAAACTCTATCGGGTAGTAAAATTGACGCTAAAAACAAATAATTTTGCAAATTTGATAGCAACGAGGAGGGTTGAATCTAAATAAAGTGTTTCCATATTTGTGCGGAGATAGAACAACCTCCCTCAGAGCATCCGACCGGGATTAGAACTCTGATCTTCTTGTATGTGTTGTTCTAACCTATTGTGAAGATTGATGATTTATTTTCTAAAATAATAATATTGAATTGCAAATTTAAGTGACAATTGGTTTAAAATTATATAAAACACAAGATTTTGAGTTAGTATAATACAATGTTTTATTCCTTTTAACATTAATAAAATGTTTTACTTCCTTTAAAAGCTATACAATGTTTTACATCCTTTAACATTTAATAAATGTTGTACTTCCATTTACATCTAATACATGTTGTACTTCTTTTAAAGCTAATACATTGTTGTACATTCCTTTATAAACTAATATCAATGTTGTATTCCTTAAAATTTAAAATGTTGTATTCCTTAACATTAATACAATGTTGTACTTCCTTTAAAGACTAATACATGTGGTTTCCATTATAATGGTATACTATGTGTTTCCTTTAAGCTATACCAAAATGTTGTACTTCCTTTAATAACTTTAATTACAATGTTGTACTTCTTTAAAGTAAAAATCTATGTTAGTAATTCCTTAACAGCTAATTTCAATGTTGTAGCACAGATTTAAATCTAATAAAAGTTGTTTCCTTTATCATAATACAATGTTGTACTCCTTAATAGCAACTTGTTTCATTGTTGTACTTCCTTTAACACTATACAATGTTGTACTTCTTTAACATTAATACTAATGTTTTGTATTGTCAAATCTTAATACAATGTTGTACATTTTAACAGCTAATACAAGTTGTACTGCTTATAACTAATACAATGTTTTACTTCCTTTAAAGCTAATACAATGTTGTACTTCCTTTAAAAGCTAATACAATGTTTTACTTCCTTTAACATCTAATACAATGTTTTACTTCCTTTAACATCTAATACAATGTTGTACTTCCTTTAAAGCTAATACAATTTGTACTTCCTTTAAATCTAATACAATGTTGTACTTCCTTTAACAGTAATACAATGTTGTACTTCCTTTAACATCTAATACAATGTTGTACTTCCTTTAAACTAATACAATGTTGTACTTCCTTTAAAAGCTAATACAATGTTGTACTTCCTTTAAAAGTAATACAATGTTGTACTTCCTTTAAATCTAATACAATGTTGTACTTCCTTTAACACTAATACAATGTTGTACTTCCTTTAAAGCTAATACAATGTTGTACTTCCTTTAACATCTAATAAATGTTGTACTTCCTTTAACAGCTAATACAATGTTTTACTTCCTTTAACATCTAATACAATGTTGTACTTCCTTTAACAGCTAATACAATGTTGTACTTCCTTTAACATCTAATACAATGTTGTACTTCCTTTAAAAGCTAATACAATGTTGTACTTCCTTTAACAGCTAATACAATGTTGTACTTCCTTTAACAGCTAATACAATGTTGTACTTCCTTTAAATGCTAATACAATGTTGTACTTCCTTTAAAAGCTAATACAATGTTGTACTTCCTTTAACATCTAATTCAATGTTGTACTTCCTTTAACATCTAATACAATGTTGTACTTCCTTTAAACTAATACAATGTTGTACTTCTTTTAACATCTAATACAATGTTGTACTTCCTTTAAAGCTAATACAATGTTGTACTTCCTTTAAAGTTAATACAATGTTGTACTTCCTTTAACATCTAATACAATGTTGTACTTCCTTTAAACTAATACAATGTTGTACTTCCTTTAAAAGCTTAATACAATGTTGTACTTCCTTTAAAGCTAATACAATGTTGTACTTCCTTTAAATGCTAATACAATGTTGTACTTCCTTTAAATCTAATACAATGTTGTACTTCCTTTAAACTTAATACAATGTTGTACTTCCTTTAACATCTAATACAATGTTTACTTCCTTTAAAGCTAATACAATGTTGTACTTCCTTTAACATCTAATACAATGTTGTACTTCCTTTAACATCTAATACAATGTTGTACTTCCTTTAACAGCTAATACAATGTTGTACTTCCTTTAACATCTAATACAATGTTTTACTTCCTTTAACATCTAATACAATGTTGTACTTCCTTTAACAGCTAATACAATGTTTTACTTCCTTTAACAGCTAATACAATGTTGTACTTCCTTTAACATCTAATTCAATGTTGTACTTCCTTTAAAGCTTAATCAATGTTGTACTTCCTTTAACATCTAATACAATGTTGTACTTCTTTAAAAGCTAATACAATGTTGTACTTCCTTTAAATCTAATACAATGTTGTACTTCCTTTAAAAGTTAATACAATGTTGTACTTCCTTTAAAAGCTAATACAATGTTGTACTTCCTTTAAAACTAATACAATGTTGTACTTCCTTTAACATCTAATACAATGTTGTACTTCCTTTAACAGCTAATACAATGTTGTACTTCCTTTAAAAGCTAATACAATGTTGTACTTCCTTTAAAAGTTAATACAATGTTGTACTTCCTTTAAAACTAATACAATGTTGTACTTCCTTTAACATCTAATACAATGTTGTACTTCCTTTAAAAGCTAATACAATGTTGTACTTCCTTTAACATCTAATACAATGTTGTACTTCCTTTAACAGCTAATACAATGTTGTACTTCCTTTAACATCTAATACAATGTTGTACTTCCTTTAACATCTAATACAATGTTTGCACTTCCTTTAAATCTAATACAATGTTGTACTTCCTTTAACAGCTAATACAATGTTTTTACTTCCTTTAACAGCTAATACAATGTTGTACTTCCTTTAACATCTAATACAATGTTTTACTTCCTTTAACATCTAATACAATGTTGTACTTCCTTTAACAGCTAATACAATGTTTTACTTCCTTTAAACAGCTAATACAATGTTGTACTTCCTTTAACAGCTAATACAATGTTGTACTTCCTTTAAAAGCTAATACAATGTTGTACTTCCTTTAAAAGCTAATACAATGTTGTACTTCCTTAAAAGCTAATACAATGTTGTACTTCCTTTAACATCTAATACAATGTTGCACTTCCTTTAAAAGCTAATACAATGTTGTACTTCCTTTAACAGCTAATACAATGTTGTACTTCCTTTAACAGCTAATACAATGTTGTACTTCCTTTAACATCTAATACAATGTTTTACTTCCTTTAACATCTAATACAATGCTGTACTTCCTTTAACAGCTAATACAATGTTTTACTTCCTTTAACAGCTAATACAATGTTGTACTTCCTTTAACAGCTAATACAATGTTGTACTTCCTTTAACAGCTAATACAATGTTGTACTTCCTTTAACATCTAATACAATGTTGTACTTCCTTTAACATCTAATACAATGTTGTACTTCCTTTAACAGCTAATACAATGTTGTACTTCCTTTAAAAGCTAATACAATGTTGTACTTCCTTTAACATCTAATACAATGTTGTACTTCCTTTAACATCTAATACAATGTTGTACTTCCTTTAAAAGCTAATACAATGTTGTACTTCCTTTAACAGCTAATACAATGTTTTACCTCCTTTAACACATAGTAGGCTACAATTTTATAAATATTTTCGCTTTTTTACCAAGTGATTAAATTATATGTATTATATTTTAGTTGAACAGATAAACAATGAGTTGAGGTAACTGTTAGAGGTTTTATGATACCTGAACGCTGAATCATTAATTGGGAACATAACCAAACTGCTCATGATCTAGAGAAACTGTAAACTAACAATCTACAGTTTGATTGAAGTGTCAACCTGTCTACTTTTTTACAAGGGTAATATATTTTAATATAACATCAATTGGATATAACAGTAAAACATCACTACATTAACGTTTTAACAAAAAATATAACTAATACAATTTTCAAACTAACAATGAACGTATAGTTTTAAGTATTGATATCTTCAGTCAGAATTTTTCCCAAAATTTTTTGGTATTATAAAACATAGAGCTCCACCAACTGCAAACAAAATAACAAAAATTCATAAAACATTTCAAATAAACTGAAAAAGTATGACATATTTATTTAAAACACTACTAAACGTTGTTAATGTGGCTGAAAGAGGGATATTTACTCAACTATAGCTGCTACAGGTGGTGCCACATTTAAAGATAGTTCTCTAGTGCACAAAACCAGTGGAAAGGACGAGTGCAATTGGGCAGATATATTAAATGGAAGGAATACAGCGGGTTTGAAATCAGGAAAACAAGGTATGTTGTCTACTTATTACAATATATCTCCCCAAGCTTTATACCTCTAAACATAAAGAAGAAACCCAAAATCACAAAGGGAAGGAGGAATAATATGGTAAAAAATGATAAGACACTTAGATAGGCAAATATACTGCATCGCAAAGTATAAACTGTGTTCATATTTTTCTTTGTTAAAGCCTTATTGCATTTTATCTTTTATCCACATACCCTGTTCATTCTTTCAAATATGACACAATTCTACACGGAGAGTCGGAATTGTACCAACTCGGTGTTGTGACAACTTGAGCCCTATGTGACTTATTAAATGTCTAATAGAGAACAGAACGAACCATTGATGTTCAAATTATCTGTTAGTGTGTAGCACCTTTCTTTAAACGTAAATATTGTTTTGCGATATTAAAGGAATTTATTAAATATATTTGAAAGTTACTGTAGTCTCACACATATATAAATCAATATCCAAGATGTATGTTTGTCACACACTTAATATCCAATTAAATTAAGTCATTAATAGCCAATGTTCTAAACCTAGAAGTAGCTAGTATGGCGTATGGGTAAAGCGCTGTGACTAGCTGCTATCTATAGCACTGGCTCAGTACAGCGCTGTGATAGGCTGTTATTTATAGCATTAGCTGAGTACAGTGGTTTACCCTCCAAGTTTGACCCCCTTTCCACATTCGTGAGAAAATGTCCCCTCCATTTCCCCTCTTGTTATTTCCATGACTAGATGGGGTTAACGACCTGTTGTCTTCCTTCAATGTCGCAAAGGTTTATTTCTGGAGGTTTTTACTTTGGTCTTCTATGTGGCAATGGGTTTTCCCTGATGACTGGCGCCAGTTTGGCGAATCGACAAGACAAGTAAAGACATGAATAGATAGTGGCCTTGAAACCGTGAACTTGTACATGAGGTCAATGAGATTGGAAACACTCCCCCTGCCCCCTTCTAAATGGAAGAAAATGTTCCAGCATTTATCCTGGGGTGACAACTAACAATAATTTACCTGGCAGGGATTTGTTTCCAACACTCTTCGTACCAGAATTAAATTATCCTGGCATTAAAACGGCGTGCCCACAAGGATTCATACCTCGATATCTTTCGCGGGGTCTAGCACCACTAATGTATGTTAGAACGGTCATCCAATCAAAAAATTCCTTCCAATGGTTGAGTGAGTATTTAGCGAGGTATTTCTAATAGACTTTCCATTCTTCCTCCGTGTTAATGTGGGGTACACTTCCTCTAATATCTGTTTGAGGTTTAAGTGGCTAATTTATTCGTGTAAATGTTATTTATTATCTCAACAAAATATAGTTTCGAGTATTAAACGATTTCTTTGGTTGTTGCTTAAATGCTACTTGGCTTTTGGTTGGCATTTCTAAAATTGATTCGTGACCTTCATATTTGTATTTGATATTACTTATGCATTTATGTAATAGTTATATGTTATTTCTTCAAAATATTGCTACGAACATTAAATGATACATACAATAGATTTAAGTTATTCAATTCATTACTACTTATGAATTAATGTAAGCGTTATATATTATTTCGGCAAAATATATATAAAAGCATTAAATTATATTAAAATAAAACTTCTTTATCCTGTTATAAGTGGCTCAAGGAATTAAACGGTTGTTTCTAAAATAATTACATCTTTTTTCACTTTATCCTTGGGTAGAAATCTACGGTTACAGCAGTTACAATTTATAAACGAATGTGTTAGATCTTGTATGTGTGTGTGGGTGTGAGACACCTTACCTTAAACACATATTAGTTAAATTATAAACCGATATTTAAGCAATGAAACTGATTGAAATTATAATATTAATAGTATACTTATTCCTCTTTCTACGCCTATCCAACATCTCAAATAAATATTTTTCTTGCTAAAGTTACATTAACTACACGTGTGTAATCGATAAAGCTTAACTTTTACTAATCTGCGATATTTAATATTTAACTCTGTATATTGCCATCTCCTTCCGTCTTCGATTCTCTATACATTATTATTAGCACCGCGTCTTACTACCCGTTCGGGTTATACGCACTTATGCTAATGTGTAATGGAAGGTTGATTGTGAGATGAAATGGAGGACCTACAGTTTAACGTGGAATCTGAACCACGGTGGTGGCCTGGCATTCCCCACATTCACAAGATGTCTTGTTAGAGGTGAATGAAGGGTTTGGTAATCAGATAAATTTGTGCCGGGACCGAGGAATGAACCCCGGCCGCCAGCACAGAAGTCTGACACCTTACCCCTAGACCAGATTCTCTGTACAGATTTCCAAACAATATATTCTAAGGTTTTATTGCTGTAATTTGTTTTAATTTTACATAACATGTATTGTAGTGTAAGGCATGTGCTGCAGAGGATATTCGGTTCCCATGTCAGTCAGTTCCGGTCGATTATATACTTTAGGGTAACAGAAGTTAAACGAATGAAAGTTTGGAGCCCCTTTAAAAATAATACCATCAATTATTGTTTGCAGTCTACATTGATAGCATTTTACTCTATTTTACTGATATTTATAGATATTGACTATCTTTTTATTATTATTATAATTGTAATCCATGTTTTTTAATTTTTTTCTTAAAGATGCTTTAAAAGTCCATTTGTAATCAAATATATATATGTTAATTTAAACTAAATTGGTCATTAGTGCTTTAATTCTCTTTTCAAGTGGCTGCAAAAGTATGTTCTTAAACATGAAGTGTTTTGTAGTCGTTGTATTCGTTCGGCTAGATCGTTTCTTAAGTCATTGTATACTACGTCGCAGTAGTCAAAGTGTGGTAATATTAAGCTCTGGACAAGGATAATTAGTACATTTTCTGGGAGAAAATTTTTCAACCTTCTCAGTGAATGTAGGCAGCCATACATTTTCTTGCAAATCAAAGTTACCTGATCCTTTCAAATTAAATTTTAATCAATAATCACGCCAAGGGTTTTAGTCATTGTTGTCAGTTGTATTGTGGATACTTATAATCGTATTTTAGTCAGTAGGAAACTATGCACTTGCAGGAGTAGTCTGCGTGTTTCTATAATAATGGCCGAGTTTTATCAGCGTTCAATTTATGGCAATTTTTTCGGACCAAACATTTATTGCAGCTAGGTCAATATTTATTTATTTATTGTATGGCTGTATTTATTGAAGAATGGTCAGTGGAAATATACATTTGAATGTCATCAGCATACATGTGATATTTACAGTATGACATTGAATAAGTGATACCATTCACATATAAAGAAAAAGCAATGGCCCTAAAATTGAGCCCTGTGAAACACCAGCCTCAGCAAGCGTCATGTTGAGAGAGAATTGATAAGTGTCTATAAGCGCATCTTCTGCAGTTTAGGATTGTAACGACCTCTTGATCTCTATTATATGGTCCATAAATTTATAAAGGTATTGTATGTTAAAGAACCGATTCTGAATAATTTATAAAGTTAGGCATATCTGGTGCTGATACCTATTTGTTTTCTACAACACTCAGAGGCGTTGCACGAAATATATTTGAGAGCGGGGGGTGGGGAACCAGTGTTTTCCCCAACTCTAAGCATTTCGAAATTAGAAAAATTCCCAAGTAGTAATTAGCGTTTTTATCCCTACCCTAAATATATTAAACCAATAAATAACTTGCGGCTCGCATAATTTGCCCTCGAGATCTATAGAGTATCAGTCAACTTCTGCTTTAGTAGTGGGTAAGCACTAAAATAATGTATAATTGTAAGACCGACACTTTTTCTCAGTCGGTAGTGTGTTTGTCTACCAAGCAAGAGGTCCTGAGTTTAAGAAGGCTATACATTTTACTATTAACTTATATTATTTTGGTGGCGTAGTTAGCTAACGTCTGAGCTAAACAACCGAGGACAGGGGAGCTCGAGTTTAGAATCTCGGTTGGGTGAACGGGGGGTAATTTTTCATTATAACTCTATGCAAATGCGGGTTCAAACTTCTAAATTACTGGTCCATTAGTGTAATTAGTATTTAAGCGCATAAACCGAATGGGTAGTAAGACGCTGTGCTAAAATGTGTCAAGTTCGTGTGATCTATAAATAATATATGCGCCAGATCACGTTTGAGTTTCCATTTTAGAAACAGGTTATGGTAAGGTTGGGGTTTGACCCCGCAGAAAATTATTTTTGCGGTAAATTTTCATAAATAGTTTTCCACCTCCAACTCTGGAAAATTTAGATAAACTCCCTTAGTAAATATAATTTATTCAGCCTTAATTTTTTCTTGTGTTAAATATTAGACATGTAGAACGATGTGTGTTTGTGTGTGTGTTTGTGTGTGCGCGCGCGCGCGTGCGTGTATTTTAAACGGACATAAGTTTTAATAAATATTCAGGGTAAGCTAAACAAATCCATGACATAGTATTCAATTTAAAAATAAATATTATAGATTCCTTCATCAGCGTCAAGCGTATTTAGGGAGGTTTTTCTAATAGGCTATCCATTCTCCCTCCATGCAAAATGTGGGTGCACTTCCTCTAATTTTGGCTTGCAGTTTAAATGGCTATTTTTTGTGTTAATGTTATTTATTATGTCAATATAATATGGTTTTGAGCAATAAATAACATTTAAAATAGTATTTGATATTACTTATAAATTTATATAAAGTTATACTTTATTTCATCAGAATATAATTGCGAACATTAAATTTCTTTGTTATTTAAGTGGATTATTTGTTTTGTGTAAATGTTATTTATTATGTCAACAAAATATAGTTTCGAACATTAAATGATATTTAAAATTGTATTTAATATTGCTTATGAATTTGTATAAAAGTTATAAATTATTTCATCTAAATTTAATTGTGGACATTAAATTTCTTTGTTGTTTAAGTGACTAATTTGTTTTGTGTAAATGCTTTTTATTATAGTAAAATTGTTGTTTCATTAAAATTATATTTAATAATACTGTTGTTTCTAAAATAATTTACCTCGGTGGCATAGTTGACTGATGCGCTTGTTTCGTGTAGAGCCAAACGGTCGAGGACGTGGGAGTTTGAGGTTTGAATCTTGGTTGGGTAAACTAGGGGTGTTCTCCGCTCTCCCTCTACGCAATTGCGGGTTCAAACTTCCAATTACCAATCCGTTAGCTTAATTAGTACTTAATCGTATAAACCGAACGGTTAGTTAGATGCGTTGCTAAAATGTGACATTTACCCGTATGTGCTCTTCCAACAACGTCACGTGTATACTGCCAGAGCCTTTCTGTCTTTGAAACTCCAACAACATTCTAGGGACCAAACGGACGGACGCGTGCAATTTATTATTAATTATTATTATTAGCACCGCGTCTTACTACCCGTTCGGGTTATACGCACTTACGCTAATGTGTAATGGCAGGGTGATTGTGAGATGAAATGAAGGACCTACAGTTTAACGTGGAATCCGAACCACGGTGGCGACCTGGCATTCCACACATTCACAAGATGTCTTGTCAGAGGTGTAGGAAGGGGCGTGCAATTTGAAACCGCCATATTCTTCTTTGGGGTTTGGCAGCGACAAGACATGAAGCATCCGGCGAAAGATATCGGGGTTCACATCTGTGTTGGGGGATTTGAATACCTGCCGAGGTGTACTGTTGTTAGGTCTCAATAAATGGTTTTCCATTCTCCCTCCACGTAAACACTGGAACATTTACTTACTCCCCTCCACGCAATTGTGGATTCAACATTCCCAATTCATATTCCAGTTGGACTCGCGGTTCTACTTCACCTTTCAATCTGTTATAATTATTGGTTTGGTTGAATTGTACATAAAGAAGAGCCAGCCTCGTAAAGAGTGTTAACGCTATAAAAAGAGTGCAGAGAGATAGATCCCGCCTTGGTGGCGCAGTTGGCTAACGCGCCAGATTCGTGTTGAGATAGACTACCGAGGATGGGGGAAATCAAGGTTCGAATCTCAGTCGGGTGAACTAAGTGAGGTAGTTTGAGCCCATACCTGCATTTGGAAGGTTTTGTTTTGACTATTTAGTTTATGATTTCACCCTCTCATAGTTAAAAAAGTACAGTAACACTAAAATTGTATGCATTGGTGGCACGGGACTACAAGTCATCAGGCTCGCAATATACTAACTTGACGAGGGAATAAGTGTAGTAAAGCCCGAACCAGTAGTAAAAAAGGCTGTGGAAAAACAACTGTTTATATGTGGAGTCCAATTTTTATACCAAAAATTAGTCTCACCGCCCAGCAACTCGTATGCCTATAGAGCGTACATTGAGACGCTGCTCAATTACAACAGCGAAGCCAAAAGAACGCATTTGACTTGTGGTCTATGATTCGCAGACACCCCCGGAACCTTTGAGGAGGCTAACGCAAACAACAGGGGTTTTGGGGCCCGTCGCAGTCTCACCGCAAAAAGTAAGACGGTGGATCTTTTGGGGTATCTACACGGTGACGTGTTTAACCAAGAGAAATACCTTTTGAACGGTGCCGAACTCAGAGACAGGTTGGTCCGTTCCCGTGAGGGGTTTTAGTCTTATGTTGGTCCCTGAACTCCCTCACTTTAAGGTTCACATCGTTGAAGCCGGCCTTCTAGTGAGACATGTAAAAGTAGTACCTTCTATACTGTTGGCACACACCAAAGCATTAAACGTCAGTCCCGCAAAGTATCCCATCACCCGTGTGGAAGTATAAACACTCACTATTCCTACGGGCGTGCAAGGGCAATCGCTGGACAACGTATTCACCGGCCAGTTACCCAAACGGTGCATCGTGGGATTTGTGTCAAACGCAGCGTTCAACGGAGATGCCACCAAGAACCCGTTCAACTTTCAAACCTATGGCATGAACCATTTCTCGCTGTACGTGGACGAGGAACAAGTACCGTCGAAACCGTTACAGCCCGATTTTTCAAACGGACACTATGTCATGTCCTACCACACGCTGTTTTCTGGAACGGGTATCCATTTCATGAGCGAGGGTAGTGACATCACACGAGAAGCCTTCCCCAAGGAATATCATCTCATGGCTTTCGACCTCACATCTAATCTGTCCGCCCACATGACATCGCATTGGAATTGGACGAGGCACGGTTCTCTGAGCATCGAAGTGAGCTTCACCCGAGCTTTCACCGAAATCGTCAACCGTATCGTGTACGGGGAGTTTGCCAACATCATCACCATTGACAATGACAGAAACGTCGTGACCGATTATGGAAGTTAATATAAACGGCTTCCCACCCCTTACCCCTTCATTTAAGCTATGGACGTCATTGTGGATTTCCAGAGCTTCATCGACGACAACAAAGAGTTTATCGTCAAGGAACTGAGTGTTTTATCTGTATGCGGCACATTACTTCAACATTGGGTGTTAAAACTTCCATACGCTATCGAAGAACTTTCCACCGATGCCAGAAAGAAAGCCGACTATATAGTCAACAATCTCCATGGTATCACCTGGGATAGCTGTGATGTGGATTACACCCTGCTCGAATCCCTCATGTCCCGTGCCACAGCGCGTGCAGAAACCGTCTACGTCAAGGGGTCAGAAAATAAAAAGTTTCTAGTCAAATACACGTCTACACCCATCGTAGATCTGTACGACATAGGTTGTTCGTCACTGAAAACACTTAAATTGGGCCGCACCATGTGCATGGCACATAGTTCTGTATGGAATTTATACTCTGCCTCTATCATCTGGGGACTTCGAGACTGGATGATTGAAGATGGACACGCACACCATAAGACGTGCGCTGAAAACAAGTCCGTGGTTCCGTTCTCTACGGTCGGGTGTTTTCCCTGCTGATCAACTACCCGCAAGAATATCTCGACCTGCCGCTCTAGTCATCAACACCGATCCACACACCAAACCTGGGACGCATTGGGTCGCCATCTTTATCGAAAAGAACGGCGTGGGAGAATACTTTGACAGTTATGGTTTTCCACCGCGTATAAAGTCACATCTGGCATTTATACGCAAAAATATATTTTTCGCACGTCCCATAGCAAGCTACAACTTTAAATCTTCGCATCAGAAGTTTGCGGCCATTACTGTCTCATGTACCTTCTCTATCGCGCCCAGAACATTCTGCTGAAAACTTTCCAAAACCTATTCTCACCCACCAATCATACAGCCAACGACGCTAAGGTGGTGAGATATTACAATAGATTTTTCAAGACTTTATGAGCATGTCGCCCTTCAAGAGGCCGTGTCCAGGTGGCGTGTGCCTATAAAAGGGGCGTCCCGGTGGTGTGCCGGCCATAACCACTGAACATCATGGAAGTTCAAGACGTTTGCGGTAGCAAAGCAAAGCCTGCGAAACCACTCGCCGTCACCAGTATTTTCAACACATTGTTCCAGCTGGATGGAGTCGACGCCAAGTGAGTCATTGTCGGCATGAGTGTCAAGAACAACTTTACGCCCTATGTCCAGCTAGAAAAATGTGGAGGGAACTGCGCCGTGTTTAACCGTACAGAATGGAAAGAACTGGGCAGCTACAAGTCTGTCATAACAAAGTTTTTCACAAACACGCAACCTCCTCAGAAGTTTAGTCTGACTAATCACGAAATCTCTCTGAGACGCATGTGTGGTGACCGTATAGTCGTCATCAACGAGAAACAAGACGCTAGAATCAAACGGGTCGCGTATCTAGTACCTAGCTGGGCGCGTCTTTGTGAGGTGTCGGACCTCATCGACGTCGCCATTGACCGACGGGACACGTGGTAGACACCCGTCACACGTTATTGCAACAATTTGATTGACACACTCGTCGTGGATGTATGTGACACGCTAACAGAATCGACGGATGTCATCGACCTAGAACAACCTACGGTGGAAACGCACATCAAAACCCTGGATCTTATCAGTGCTACCTACTATACACGTCAAGTCATCAGTTTGGACTATTACATGCTGGATTGTGAACTAAAAACAATTTTACTAACGCATCTAAGAGACACTGTAGAAAAACGTATGAACGAATATATGCGTCATTCCTGTAAAAATGTATAATTGTAATTTTTAATAAATAGATATATATTTGTAACATCTGTGTTTTATTTACGAGTCCCAACTTGTCTTGTCTGCCAGCCAACCTGGCGCCAGGGAAAACCAGCTGCTAGGGTCAATGACCTCAATATCTATTCTTGTCTCAACTTGTCTTATCTGCCCGCCAACCTGGCGCCAGGGTTGCGACATAACACGCAATGATTACGTCATTGGGAAAACCCAAGGTTATTGAGCTCACTTGTCGCCCCGGCAGTCTGGCGCCAGGGTTGCGAAGGCAGGGTGAACCAATTACCACACTCTACCACCGACCACCATAGCGCAAGGTTCATGCTGTTTGTTCCGGGACAGAGCCTTGTGACAAAAGAGCCAATGTTCATTATACCCCGACAGCCATAGCACGAGGATCTCCGCTGCCTCATGCTCCCACAACGCCCTAAACTCCGAGGGTGGGGCAATACCAGTGTGTCACTGGAGGGAAGTGAAAGGGGATGGAGAGCGTGGGCTCACAGTGTCGTACCCCCTGATACACGCATGCTACAACGCCCTAAAACTCCCTACCAATTAATTAATTAACAATCATCAAGAACCAACATGTCCAGAATATGCCTGCAATAAATAAAAAACTCCAACACCTCTATCCTACCAATTAACAATAATTAATAAATAATCAGCAAGAACCAACATGTCATAGTTTGTTGGCTCTAGGGGAAGAGGAAAGTAGGGTGGGGGAAGGGGGGAATAACGGTAAAAATCGACGTAGTGATTACGACACACAACTAGGTGTCAAAGTTCAAGTTGGAGCGATATAATGGGATAGCTACTTATGTATATTATTTAGTTTCACATATATTACGACTTTTTAATAAATATCTTCATTCTTAAGCAAATGAAAGAGAAAGTCCGTGTCATTTATTTCAATACAAATAAATTAAATTATTTGTTCTTGCTACCACTTGATTTTGAGTATATACATTTAAAGAAATGTTTTGTGTACCCCATTTATCTTCCAACACAAACATTCTCACTCTCAGACTCACACATTTTCACTTACATACACACATGCATACACATTAGTAATATGTATTCAAGTATATGAGGGCACGGAGGGGTAATGTGTATGTGTGTGTGTTCCCCTCCCCTCAACCCTTTCCCTCCCCTCCCGCGGCGTGGACTCGCGGACGGGCTTTGTTTAATTATACATGCAGAGGGGTGTGGGGAGATGTTTCTGTGAGTTGCTAAAGGAGGCGGGGCATAAGAGAAAGGGTTGTATGATTGGTTCATACTAAGCAAGCTTGCCAGGGAGGCGGGAGACTCTCATGAATGTTATCTAGAAAAAAGGGTTGACCTTTAATCTTAACTTTTAGTTTTGGTGTACCCTTCTCGAAAAACAGACTTGAAAAAGGATGTCCTTTTGCCCTGCTGTGACTTTTCCTTACTCACACCCTCCTTGCTAGAAACGTTTTAGGGGGGCAATATGTGACAAGTGATGGATATCTTCCTCAGTATCGGCTAGCTAGCTCAAACTCCCCTAGCTGTGAGAGCGCTTTAACTCCAGATGTTATCATCTGTTTTGCTTTTATCTGTGTGGGAGAAGCTTTTGAACTTGACAGTGATTCATTTTAGAACGTAAGTGGTCTGTGGGAATTTTAAAAGATTATCTTCAAGAGGGGGCTTAAGAAATAGTTTATTCATGGTGGTAAATGTCTCTCTTGACGCGGGGTTTACTGAGAACTTTAAACTTCTCACGCTCTGTAGAGGGAGGGGCTAAGAGTCTCTGCAACTCTGAACTCCTTTTCGCCCCGCCTCCTGTAGAGGGGGTAGTAGTTTACAACCCTTACTTCTTTCTATATATTGAGTTAACCCTTTAAGATGAAATCATTAGCTATCATCTACATTCTAAAGATTAACAACAACAGCAATGTCTAGTGAGTACTCAGCCGCACTTTTGTCCGCGATTGGATCGAGCGAGGTAGTGTCAAGGAAGTTAACTGATTTAGAGATAGGTCATGGATATTATATCACGAATATAAAAGCAATAACAACTAGATACGGTCGTAGAGTTCTCACCTTGATGGAGGACAAATATAACGTGTGGTTACCGAAGCGGTTTTCTTTACTAAGTGATGGACAACTGGAGAACATTTCCAAAGCGGACTTACTACTTGTTTACAAAGGCATCTCCAAGAACAGCAAGACAGTGATCATAAACTTCGAAGGTACGTGAACGCTTAAATTTCTGTATCTGTATGTGTACGATTATTGCGACGATTTCTAGGATTAATCAAATCGGTTAGAAGACGTATTTTTCACATCAAATCTCGGTTGGGATGTACAGAGTATGGTTTTTCAACTCTCCCTCTATGCTAATGTGTGTTCACTTCCTTCAATTCCTAAAGAGTTCGCTGAATAATTTTCAAATCTCGGTTAGGATGTACAGAGTATGGTTTTTCAACTCTCCCTCTACGCAAATGTGGGTTTACTTCCTTTAATTCCTAATTAGTACGCTGAATAATTTTCAAATCTCGGTTAGGATGTACAGAGTATTGTTTTTCAGCTCTCCCTCTACGCAAATGTGGGTTCACTTTCTCTAATTCCTAATTAGTACGCTGAATAATTTTCAAATCTCGGTTAGGATGTACAGAGTATGGTTTTTCAACTCTCCCTCTATGCTAATGTGTGTTCGCCTCCTTCAATTCCTAATTAGTACGTTGAATAATTTTCAAATCTCGGTTAGGATGTACAGAGTATGGTTTTTCAGCTCTCCCTCTACGCAAATGTGGGTTCACTTCCTTTAATTACTAATTAGTACGCTGAATATTTTTCAAATCTCGGTTAGGATGTACAGAGTATGGTTTTTCAACTCTCCCTCTACGCAAATGTGGGTTCACTTCCTTCAATTCCTAATTAGTACCCTAAATAATTTTCAAATGTCGGTTAGGATGTACAGAGTATGGTTTTTTTCAACTCTCCCTCTACGCAAATGTGGGTTCACTTCTTTTAATTCGTAATTAGTACGTTGAATAATTTTCTAAACTCAGTTAGGATGTACAGAGTATGGTTTTTCAACTCTCCCTCTACGCAAATGTGGGTTCACTTCCTTCAATTCCTAATTAGTACGTTGAATAATTTTCTAATCTCGGTTAGGATGTACAGAGTATTGTTTTTCAACTCTCCCTCTACGCAAATGTGGGTTCACTTCCTTCAATTACTAATTAGTACGCTGAATATTTTTCAAATCTTGGTTAGGATGTACAGAGTATGGTTTTTCAACTCTCCCTCTACTCAAATGTGGGTTCACTTCCTTTAATTCCTAATTAGTACGGTGAATAATTTTCAAATCTCGGTTAGGATGTACAGAGTATGGTTTTTCAACTCTCCCTCTACGCAAATGTGTGTTCACTTTCTCTAATTCCTAATTAGTACGTTGAATAATTTTCAAATCTCGGTTAGGATGTACAGAGTATGGTTTTTCAACTCTCCCTCTATGCTAATGTGTGTTCGCCTCCTTCAATTCCAAATTAGTACGTTGAATAATTTTCAAATCTCGGTTAGGATGTACAGAGTATGGTTTTTCAACTCTCCCTCTACGCAAATGTAGGTTCACTTCCTTCAATTCCTAATTAGTACTCTGAATGATTTTACACTCTTCTCATATACAAATGATGACACATAATAGTCTACTCATCCTCTTATATTCAAAATTTGTATAAGCATTAAATGTAGAAAAATTAATCCTTCATTGGTTAAGATATTAGCTTCGATGTTTATATCTTTTTTTTCGCTCGGAACATGTAGGGTAAGGTGACGGGCTTCCACGCTGACGATTCAGGTTCGACCCTCGCTTTAGTCCTCCCATTATTTGGAAAATTCGGATAAAACTTTTTTCTTTACAAGGTTCGAATCTCAGTCATACCGAATGAAGAGCTGGAGTTTTTCCCCTCCTTTTACAAGGTTCAAATCTCACTCATGTCGAATGAAGAGATGGTTTATTTTCCACTCTTACTCTACGTAAATGTAGGTTCGCTTCCTCTACGCTGACGATTCAGGTTCGACCCTCGCTTTAGTCCTCCCATTATTTGGAAACATCGGATAAAACTTTTTTCTTTATTAATTTTACAAGGTTCAACCCTCGAGTTCACTTCCCAAATAGTACTTTGAGAGATTTTACACTCTCGTCAAGCACAAATGATGGTACATAGCGGACTACTTGCCCTTACCTTTTAATGTGTATATATCCTGAATTAAACATACATATACACAAACACATACACACACACATTCACACACAACATACAAAACACACACACATATACACACACACACACAAAGACATTAGCTTCAATGTTTGTATATCATGAACTGCTAACTAGATGTCCCTGTTTGTTTTTTATAGCTGTCTCAGAGCCGCTCGATGAGATCCTAGAGCAAGCTGTGCAGAAATGAAGAGGATAATAATAATAATAATAATAATAATAATCGACTTTAATGGCGAAGTTAAGGCTACTGCCTTTTCTTACACTTAACCAATACAATTTAAACTGAAGTTTAACAAAATAATATATATAAAAAACACAAAAAGTATTAAGAAAAAGAGAAAAAAAACTAGATCTAAAATACACAAGGATTACGTACCACGCGCGCGCGCACACACACACGCACACACACACACACACACACACAGAATGTGTGATTACGTCTCACCCCTCTCAATCTCAAGAATGAGCTTCCACACGCAACTTATTTGCGACTTTTCGCTTGAAACCATTCAATTCTAATTTCTTTACATCGTTGGTTAGGGTATTCCATGAACGAGAAGCTGAAACAGTGAAAGAATTTGAGTAATTATTGGAATTATGAAGAGGAATGAATAAAACTGAGTTTTCTTGTAATCGCGAGTTGAAATTATTATTAGTGTTGAGTAAGCGAATACATGAAGAAAGGTATTGTGGGGAGTTGGTAGTCAATAGTTTCTTTATGATGGTCATCGAGTATAGATTTCGTCTTTCTTTAAGTCTTAGCCAAGCTAGTCTCTTATAGTATGGAGAAATATGATCACGTGACCAGAGGTCGAATATAAATCTAACACATGTGTTCTGGAGTCTTTGTAGTCTTGCCACAATGTCAGCTGTCAGGTCATTATAAACTACATCACAATAGTCGAAAAGCGGGAGGATAAGGGATTGGATAAGAGTGGATTTAATATTCATTGGTATACATTTTTTCAGGCGCTTTAGTGAGTGTAAGGCAAAGAACACTTTTTACATATCTGTTTCACATGATTATACGAGGAGAGTAGGGCCTGTTTAGAGCATAGTGCACCCACGAACTTAGAAACATGTCAGGACCGCCAACAAAACGAGCTCGCTTGTCAACTCCTATCATCGTATCTTGGCAAACTAACGGAAATAGGGTGTATACTCTCGATGATCTAGGCTCTAATGAACAACTTTTAATTAGATACTTGAAACATGACGCCGCTCTTCGCGAAGGGAAGGTATATAATGCTTACATTAAACTTATACCAGGCCAGATTAAGACCTCGAGCGTACTGATATTGGACCATGACAATATAGAGGTACAGATCCAAAGACTTATAACCCTTTCACGAAACTTAGGTGCAGGATTTACTCAGTTTAGGCTTTACCTGGAGCCGCTAGGACTATCTATCAAACTTATTGAACAAGCATACGTCCGACGCATAAAGACGTACTGTATCAGTTATGAACTATCCTATAAGGATCCTGTACAGTTTCTCGTTGCGTGCGGAGATATTTACGTAAAGACAGTAAAAAAAGAATCAATCGCGAACGGCTCGATAAAGGTAAATTGTAGCCTCATTTGCAAGTTTAGGAATCCTACTGAAGGTAGAATTGAAAAAGGCTATTTCAATTCTTCTCTATGCGATATATTTAACCCAATAAACTTGGAAGATATATATGAAAATAACGTGGTCTTCCCACTCCTTGCTCAGATTGAGGGTTCGTTTCTAGAGACTCGGGATGGATATACGACGGCACGTTGGAAATGAGAGTAAATTTCTCGAAAAACTCCGCTTTCACGATCGGGGCTCGTGTTCAAATCCCTGAAATTATAGCCAGACGTAGAGTGCTGATAAATGTTCAATCTGAAGAAGGACTTTACTTCCCCGTATCCGTATTGGCATGCCTCTTTGAACCGGCGGGGAAAGCTCAGCGTTTATCGTCGTATCCTAATTTTCAAGATGTGCTTAATCTGGATGGGATCCCGCTTCCGTTCGAAATGAGATATATCGAACGCTTCGAAAGTCTTAACGATATATCTGTTAATGTGTACACTGCGAAAGACGAAGGTAGTGACTCTTATATTGACACTGCAGACAACTCTAAAACACTAGTGATCGTTCCCGTACACGTTAGCGTTTAAGAGCGTGCTAGACATGTTCATTTATTCATGATAAGAGTGCATGGGATGGAAACTTATCATTTCAGCGCGATCAAAAATCTGTCTCGGTTAATAAACCCGCAACTGTCGTTAACGTCTAACACAAGACGTAGGTACTTATGCGACCGATGTCTGAGCTCTTTTATGACTGAAAATAAACTTGCAAAACATAAAGAAACGTGTAAAAAATTTGGTGTGGTAAGGAGTACATTCCCTCAAGGAGAGAATAAATTCCTGACGTTCTCACAGTATAAACAGCAGGAGAAAACAGGATTTATCATATACGCTGACTTGGAGAGCTTACTTGTGCCGATAGAGACGTGTGATCCTGACACGAAATTTTCTTATACTGAGAATTTACAGCGTCATGTAGCGTATTCTGTAGGTATGTACACTAAATGTAATTTTGATGATAATCTCTCAGAGTACCGACACTTCACGGGAAAAGATTGTACAGATCAATTTGTTGAGGCTCTTGTAGATACGGCAAAGCGCGTGCTAGATTATTATAGTACTGTCGTTCCGATGACGCCACTAACACCTGCTCAAAGTGTTGCTCATAATACAGACACTCATTGTCCTATATGCGAAAAAACCCTACGCGAATGATGATATCCGTGTTATGGATCATTGTCACTTGACAGGACTTTATCGTGGGAGCAGTCACGCGGGGTGTAATATTAATTACAAGAACCCTAGTCATCTGAGCGTGGTAATCCATAACGCGCGTTGCTACGACAATTTTTTCCTTCTCGAATCACTTGTTGAACGTAGAGAGACTGATCCGTTCACAGGGGAGCGCGTTCTTGTCAATCCAGGAAAAGTCAGAGTTATTGGAGAGACTATGGGAAGATTCAAAGTAATCATGAAGTATATTTGGCACAGGTTTCGAGGGATCACGATTAAAATTATAGATAGTTTCAGCTTTCTATGCACCTCCCTAGAGAAATGCGTATCTTACCTCGAACCTGAGCAACTTAAAATCACTCGTAAGTGTCATCCTGATGATGAACGGTTCAAACTGGTCACTCGTAAAGGTGTGTTCCCCTATGACTATATAGATTCATTTGAGCGACTGAACGAGACTCAGTTACCGAGCAAAGATAAATTTTACAACGCGCTCACGGATAGTCATATCTCTCAGGAAGACTATGATCACGCCTGCGAGGTTTGGCGACTATTTGAATGTAAGAATCTTTGGGACTACTCGAACCTCTACCTGTATACGGACGTAACGCTACTGGCTGACGTCTTTGAGAACTTTCGTGATCTTTGCATGAAAACGTATAGACTCGATCCCGGATGGTCTCTTACAGCTCCCAGTCTCACATACCAAGCTCTATTGAGAATAACCCAGGTGCGGCTTGAATTAATAGATGATGTGGATATACATCAATTCATTGAGGGAGCTATTCGAGGAGGGGTATGTTTCGTAGCTAATCGTCACTCTGTATCGATTAATCGTTATATGAGCTCATTTGACCGTTCCAAACCAGAGTCTTACCTCGTTTATCTAGACGTGAATGGACTCTATTCATTTAGTATGTTGAGCTCGTTACCCTATGGAGGGTTCAGGTGGCTTGAAGATGATGAAATTGCTCGTTTGGACGTGCTAAAAGTAGAGGACGATTCGGAGAAGGGGTATATCTTGCAGGTAGATCTTGAATATCCTCGAGAGGTACACTATGCTCATTCTGACTTGCCGTTCTGTCCTGAGAAAGGGATTCCACCCGTAGGGAAGCATGAGAAATTGTTAACGACTTTAGCTGATAAGACTAGGTACGTCATTCACTATCGTCATCTAAAGTTATGTTTAGTGAATGGATTGAAACTGAGGAGGGTACACAGGGTTCTCAGTTTCAAGGTATCTCCATGGATGGCTCCGTATGTCAAGCTGAACGCTGAAATGAGGAGTAAAGCGAGCAATCAGTTTGAAAACATGTTTTTCAAACTGATGAACAATGCCGCATTCGGTCGTCTTATATCTAACAAGAGGGCCTACCGTACGTTAAAGATAACTACCAGGTGGGAAGGGAAATTTGGAGCGGGTAACCTCATAGCCAGTCCAAACTTTAAAAACCGTATGATCGTGTCAGAAAACCTGGTCATCATTGAGATGGAACCGCAGGAGATTTACTTTGATATGCCGATTTATGCGGGATTCGCCATTTTGGAAATCTCGAAAGTAGTCATGTACGGTCTACATTACCAGGTTATGGTTCCTGCCTTCCCTCCAGGTACGTTAAAACTCCAATACACAGATACAGACTCACTTCTCTACTACATGACTGTTGAGGATGCGTACCAGCGACTTATCCCGTTAGCTAATGACTACCTGGTCTCCTCCACTTACGGACAAGAAAATGTTTACGGCATGCCTGTAGTAAATAAACGGGTGCTCGGTAAACTAAAAGACGAGACTCGAGGTCGGATCATCACCGAGTTCATAGGTTTACGTCCCAAACTCTATTCATTCGCGGTGCAAGGAGATGATGAGACGCTCAAGGCTAAAGGTGTCAAGAGTAGCGCGTTAAGAACGCTCTCGTTAGAGGACTATCGTAATTGTTTGACCAATGAGACGGTAGTCATGAGAGAGGCTCGTTCAATAAGAGCTGTAGGATTCAAACTTTACACTCAAAAATTCAATCGGGTCGCGCTATGCTCTATCGACGACAAAAGATTTGTAATAGCTGGCTCAGTCAAAACTCTACCTTGGGGTCATTACTCTATAAGTGAGCAACCATCTTTTTCCTTCCAAGAGACCTCGATTGAAGCTGGACCGTCATCTCTATAGTGCAAGTGTGTTAGTGATTAATACAGTGTTTCTGTATATTCATGATCTACAACTTTATTCAGTACAGTTAATATCAAAGTGCGCAGGCATCTACTTCCTTCTAAGAGACGTTGATACTAACCCCATGTCTCTATAGTGTAAGTGAATAATTAATGTCAATGTATAAGAACTATACCTTTATCACTAGAAAATGTTAGTGCTTCTCAAAAGACTTGAGGAAAAATATATTCATGTTCTGTAACTTTACTGAAGAAGAAAATATACTAATTTAGTATGTATCTGTTTTAAAAAATGTATATCATTATATTCATTAAATATAGTTTTCTGTGTGTGCATGTGTGTATGTATGTTTTGATTAATACAAGAGTGAATAATTAATGTCAATGTATATTCGGAAAAAAGAACTATACCTAGTGCTTCTAAAAAGAACTATACCTTTATCACTAGAAAATGTTAACGCTTCTAAAAGACTTGAGAAAAATATTCATGTTCTGTAACTTAACTGAAGAAGAAAATATACTAATTTAGTATGTATCTGTTAAAAAATGTATATCATTATATTCATTAAATACAGTTTTCTGTGTGTGTGCTTGTGTGTATGTATGTTTTGATTAATACAAGAGTGAATAATTAATATCAATGTATAAGAACTATACCTTTATCACTAGAAATGTTAATGCTTCTAAAAGACTTGAGAAAAATATTCATGTTCTGTAACTTAACTGAAGAAGAAAATATACTAATTTAGTATGTATCTGTTTAAAAAAAATGTATATCATTATATTCATTAAATAGAGTTTTCCGTGTGTGCATGTGTGTGTATGTGTATTGTTATTTTTTTACCTCGCCTTTCCCTCTCCCTCTTTGATACTTTTCATATTTGTTCGATTCTCATGTAATTAATAAATTTAAAATACGGGATGGGAAAACATTTTTTTACCTTTGACCTAGTAAATAATAAAAAAAAACATGGGTACAGAGAGTATTCACACTCTTGTCAAACACAAATGATGGTACATAGCACCCTACTCGTCCTTACCCTTTTAGCTTATTTAAATGGGAAAAATATTTTTTTACCTTTAACCTAGTAAATAATAAAGTCATTTTTGGAATGGTATGGGTACACTCTCGTCATGCGCAAATGATGGTACATAGCACCCTACTCATCCTTAGCCTTTTAGCTTATTTAAATGGAAAAAACATTTTTACCTTTAACCTAGTAAATAATAAAGTCATATTTGAAATGGTAAGGGTACACTCTCATCATGCGTAAATGATGGTGCAATTGTAATGAATAGTACCATATAATAAAATTTTAAAAAACAGGATTGGAAAACATTTTTTTTTACCTCTAACCTAGTAAATATAAAGTCATATTTGGAATGGTATGGGTACACTCTCATCATGCGCAAATGATGGTGCAATTGTAAAGAATAGTACTCTATAATAAAATTTTAAAAAAAAGGGATTGGAAAACTTTTTTTTTTACCTTTAACCTAGTAAATAATAAAGTCATATTTGGAATGGTATGGTACACTCTCGTCATGTGCAAATGATGGCGCAATTGTTATGAATAGTACCCTATAATAAAATTTAAAAAAACGGGATTGGAAAACTTTTTTACCTTTAACCTAGTAAATAATAAAGCCATATTTGGGATGGTACGGGTCCGGTGAGTATTTACTCTCTCATCATGGACAAATGATGGAGCATTTGTTATGAATTGCATCCTACTCACCCTTACCCTTTTAGCTTATTTATAAACAGTTTTTATAGATGTAAAGAATACAAAAGAAAAAGTGATAATCGTTAATTCTTTTTATTTAAAAAGGCTTGTTACATTTCTAAGAAAAGAATAAACTTATACAGTAATAATCGTTAAAAAGTTTAACTTATTATTAGACTTATACAAAAGAAAAAGTAATAAACGTTACATTATTAAACTTATACAAAGAATAAATTTATACAGTAATAATCGCTAAAAAGTTTACCTCATTATTAGACTTATACATAATCTTTAATACATTGCAAGTAGCTGTGAAAAAGTTTTTTAGATTAAAAGTGCTCACTCAACTCGTCTAGCAGCTTCTTCTTCGTAGGCTCCTCGTTCGTTTCCTCAGAAGTTTTATTCTTCTTTCCAAGCGAACGTTTAGAAGCGTCAGTAGTTTTCTTCTTCCGTCTGACCGTGTCAACCTCGTCTTGACCGCAGAAGCATGATAACTTATTGAAATCAGTGTACTCTTTATACTCGTTTATCAAGACTATCATATGAAGCAAAGCTGGAATAACTGAACTCGTATCGTTCCGCATCGCACGCTTGGTCAGATCGCAAAAGTTTTGTCCGATCAAACTTAAAATTCTTAAACCATTCGCGGAGCAGTCGGACATTTTTCCAGGTACTGGAACACTCGTGTTTTTAAGCTTTGTACTTGTCACTATCAAAGTTGATGATACTCTGTAACCGATTCATCTTCCCAGTTCCTTTACTATAGATTGATACTTGCGATGTGTACGGAACTTCCCCCCTCCTCCTCACTGTACCTCCTGTTTGAGGTGAGGGGAAGGTTGCCGATATTGGACAATGTTGTATCATTTATGATGTCATCTTGCTAACGTCGCTGCTTGAAGGGTTATAGCGGACAACTCTATCGTGTATGATTAGACAAAACGCCTTGGTATTTACCGGGATATTTTCCTCTGTCTCGAACGTTATACGGCACGTCACCATACCGTCCTTGAGAGTATCTTCCTGTCGGCTAGCATCGAACACGAAGATGGGTGCGTGAGATTTGAAATGAGAAGGGTCAAGTAAAGGTAAAGAGGCGTTCGTTCCGTAGTACGAAGTCTGGAAATTAGCGTAGTCTTCGTATAATTTCGAGAAGGAATCTTGTCTAAAGTTCAAGTTAATATCCTCTAAAGGGTACATGTTAGAATTTAGATAGAGTTTAGCATTACGTAAATTACAATGGTCGAAAATACTTCTATCTGCAGCCGTCGTATTGTTCCGCCCAGTCTGAAGAGCGAAAACAACGTAACGAGGTTTTTCCAGCAAAGTTGGCGTTTTCACGGTCCAATCATGTTGATTAGAGGTAGGCACGTTAGGGTACTCGTACAATTCCTAAGTACGGAAAGGTAGCTCGATGATCCTCCCGCTCTTGATGAAATTAAGCAGGTTGAGACGATTGATATCGTCAGTCTTTATATGCGGTACAAGCCAATATATTTTACTTAACTCGATCCTAGAGGGCGTCTCTGCGGAAGGAGGTGGGGCTTTTTGTAAAGCGTTGTTGTCGCCGGTCGAACGAACTAGCACCAGCTCTTGTTTCGCGTTGATCAGTATTCGGGAATAGTCTTCAACGAATCCCAGTATGAGACGTAAAGGGATGCATACGTCAAAGATGCCTGTTTCAGCATGTACGTGAACTCCTTCTAACCTCCAACCTCCCATCTCCACCGAATCGTTTCAGATGTAGACGTAGCGATATCGTCTCGTCTCTAAAGTTATGATATCTCCTCGTTCGTCGATAAGTCGTACCGCGATAGACTATTACTCTCTTCGTTACCGGAAGGTGAATAATATTGTTAGGCGCTTCCACTATCTTATAGCCCGGCGGGACGGTCATGCTGAACTCGTGCAAGGTATGAATCGGTTCTCCGTTGACGTAAGCCCCGCTAGCGAGACTACATTCTACGCGGATCACATTTACGTGAAGAATATTCACGGTATTGGTAGATATGTGCGTCTTCCCGCAGGAAATATGACCGAGTTGAACCCTAGCAAGGATGCAAATGTGCCAGGTCGGGTAAAGTCGATAGGTTTATTGCAAGTGATATAGCTCTTTAAAGTGCTAGGGTCACCGATAATCGAGAGCTTTACGTTACTCGGGACTTCTCTTCGCAAGAATCGATCCAACGCCTCAAGTTCATAGGTGCCCGGAGGGACTGTATACTCTTTACCGTCGCAATAAAATTTATTATTACGTTCGTCAATGTTCGGTATGGAATTGAACGTGGTCTGATTGATCAGTCCGATGAACCATTCTTCTTCACGATTCTCTTCTCCGAGCAGGATATGCGGGAAGTAGTTCTCTGTCAGATTCGAACTCTGACCCGTCAGTGTAAGCGTCATAGACATATTTACTAATATCGAACGTCAACGCGAGTATTTAAGGAAAGCTAAACAAAGATGACCGCATAAAACGGTGCCATACTCTTGATACCGAGTATGATTATAGGTGATAGGTATTCCTCTGAGATATCGAACAAGTTCGAGCGGCGGTCTTAAATCACCAAAACTATCGAAATAATCAGCCCGTCCGCCGTTTTTCTTATACGCCACCCAATGCGTACCAATACCGATATCATTATCAAGATTGATGATGGCGTTCTCTATCTTCCAAGGAGGACTGCTAGGTAAAGCGTCTCTCGCAAATACTCCTCTAAAGAAGGGGATTTTTAAGTCGGCAGCGTACTTGCGCAGATCCGTTTCAGTAAGGGCACGTTTAGGTAGTCATTTTCTTTTCGGGTAAGGCCGTAGATACATGCCTTTCCCCATGGCGATAGCTTCGAGCGTACGATTATGTCTCTGAGTCTCGTTAAATTGTTTCGTATTCGCCTTCGCACTTTATACCGCCTTCGTGATTCCTGCGGCTCCTCCGGCGACGGCTCCAAGTGCTGCGATCAAAGGTAGTATAGGTAGATTTCCTCCCTTCTTCTTACGGCGTCTAGTAGTAACTCGTCGTTGACGACGTTGAGTTTTCTTCTTCTTCTTTGGACCGGAACCCATCTTGACTTTAGCTTTCATCGCGTTGGTGACCGCCCACGCGGCAGCTTTCTCGCCCAACTTTGAGTCAGGCGCGAGTAATCTTTTCCACGATTTCTCGATAAGTTCGCGATCAGTGGTATGACGTCCTGCAAGATCTTTCACCTTAGAGTAGGTGATATCGTGTTCTTTACAGTACCGGTCTAACTCGTTTATTCCTGGATCGCCTCGTTTCAATCGTTTTTCCAACTTTGTTCCCGGTCAGCAGTACTGGTATCCAGGTATATGCGCTTCAAACGGTAGATTATTGATTATCTTATCCAACAATTCTCCCCCTCTTCTTCATCTCATGACACGTACTGATTCGCATTTATATAGGTGCGCGCATTATATAGATGAAGTAGTCAACATGCGGCTCGAGAAACAGACAGATTCTTTAACTGTACACAACAACGATCACAATGAGGGTGGAGCTTTACCTCAGAGACACGGTACGTTGTTACCTGATACTATCCGCTGCATCATCTGCGGACCTTCGGATTGTGGTAAAACCACCGCCATGATCAGCCTGTTGGAGGAACCTAACGGTCTACGCTTCAAGAACGTGTACGTTTACTCTAAATCGTTGTACCAGTCCAAGTATCAACGTTTATCAAAGGTTCTCTCGCTCGTCGATGGTATGGGCTATTTCCCGTATTCCGACAACGCTGAAATTATCCCCCCGTCCGAGGCCGAACCCGACTCTGTATTCATTTTCGACAACGTCGCTTGCGATAAACAGTTTAATATACAGGCTTATTTCAGTATGGGTAGACATAAGGCTATAGACTGTTTCTATCTCTGTCAGACGTACTCGCGCATTCCGAAACAGATGTTGAGAGATAATGCAAATCTTCTCATCCTATTCAGAATGTACGATACGAATCTGAGACACGTCTATGACGATCACGTGAACACGGATATGACATTCCAAAAATTTAAGGAGGTGTGCTCGCTGTGTTGGAAAAAACACAAGTACGATCTTCTGGTGCTGAGTAAAGATCATGAGATTGATAAAGGACGATATCGCTACGGGTTCGATACCTTTATCTTGCACAATTGACAAGAACATATATTCAGTACGCTATAATACATCATGTCGTCCATATATGAATTCGGTCATAATCTCCAAAAATATAGATCTCTCGTCGAGACAGAAGGAAATCTGACTCTAAACTCTCAAGGCTATTACGACGCTAGATCGAAGAGGATCGTCAACGTCGAGACGCCCATCGCATCTAAGGATTTCTGTAACAAGTCTTACGTCGATAGGATGGATGCGAGACATAGTAAAGAGCAGATAGTCGCCCTCTACATCACCAAGGACGTCATCAAAGGACAGATGGAATCGTTGATCGAGGATTTGGAGAACGATCGAATAAAATACGCCGACTTTGAGAAGAGTAGCCGTCAAGGGATGGAGGAGGTGCGGAAACTGTCTCATCATCATGAAGATCGTCTCGACGAAAATAAAACGACGCTTGACGCTTTAGGTTCAAAGCTGCTAAGCCTAGAGGAAACTTTCGTGATACAACGAACCATTTACAACGATTTGATAGCGAGAAGTATACTATACGTAAAGGGGACACATACCGAACGGCTTTACGATGCAGGTGGTCTGGTTTTGCGGAACATAGGTATGCCCTCATTACCTTCAGACGCGGTGCCTAAAGCTTATGTAGACTCTACGGTTAATCGTAGTTTCATCTACATCTACTTAGATTCGAAACCTATGCGGAAAGATACGAGACATTTCGAATTGACTCTAACGGGTGAACGTGTTTATAAGTTCAAGAGAGTGGGCATCGTTTCAACGATGGTCATGAACTTGAAAGATATTATTTGCTTGTTGAATCTTAAAATTATCGACGATCCACCTTTCGAGGTGTCCAAAGATGACTCTATATCTTTCATGATAGAAAAACGCCTGACGACGTCTCAGATTTTACACGTCGAATTAGGTTTTACTTACGTTTAGATATAATGAACCGTTTCTTCGCGGTAAGAGACATTCACACCATACATCATGTCGACGAAGGTCACGGAGGATATCATAAAATCGAGTAAGATTATTATTCGAAAGTGTAAGCAACTACGTGATGCCCGACACGAGTCCGAGCACGTCGCGAATGAAACGTTCAAACCTATCACGATCCTCTAAACAAGGTGGCGAAGGCGCTTGCCGAACCCGAACCCGAGGAGACGGAAGCCATACCTGAGAGATTGCAAAACAACCATCTATTGGATACTTATCTTTATTCATCTCACGCGCATTCCGATAAGACCTACAGAGTCCGTCATGAAGGTGACTCTACCAATCTCGTAGATAGCCGTACCGTATTCAACAGGAGAGACGGTACAATACTCCTTACCAATAAGACGATACCGTATACTTGAGGACTATTAGAATTACTCTTCAGAAGAGCACCCGCCCATTATACTAAGGACGATCTGAAAGTATACAAATCTATGCTCGAAGAAACGAACGCGCATCGGTTGAGAAACGAACCGTACGCTCGTATCAAGATGCGAGCTGGATCAAAGTATTCGTTAATCATCAAACCTATGTTTGAGGAGGAGCTTGAGGGTGAGGGTTTATACAAGATGGAGACAGGGAGAGGGGTCGATTATACCTATTGGGACGATCCTAACGAATTGGTCGATTGATTACGACTCTTGCACGCATCTACCAAGGCTGGTCATTCCGCTCACGAGAACGATATTGTTTCTATCATTGAGGAACTACGCGAGGCCGGAATCATCGTATAAAGACGTTCATCTCTTCGGTATTTTATCAAAATCATTTCCAGCCTCAAGTGGGAGATTGCGCGCGAACTTCATCGTCCTGCAAGGCGACGATTTCCTCGAAGACATGTTAGCGTACGAGGCTTGAACGAGCTCCTTCAAGCCGATCTGGTGGAGATGATACCCTACTCAGGATCGAATAAGGGCTTCAAGTACCTTCTCACCGTCATCTACGTGTATTCCAAGAGGGCTTTGGCCGCACCCGTCAAGACTAAGACGGGTAAGAATGTCAGCGTCGCAATGGCTCTCCTCCTCGACAAGGTGACCGACAAAGGTTTACCTCCCGTACGACATCTCCAAACGGATAATGGTACAGAGTTTTACATCGTGGAATTCAAAACGCTCATGAAGAGAAGAGGATCAATTATTATTCTACATAAATAAATAGTACATATCGATGGGTCGATATGATCGATTCCTTACTGAACGAATACAACCGTACAGTACACTCGACCATAAAGATGAGACCAATAGACTTCAAGGACGATATACTTTTACATACCGTCTATAAACGTTTCAAGATCTCAGATTCCACACCGAACATTTTTAAAGTGGGTGATATAGTTCGTATCAGCAAGTATAAGGACGTTTTCGAAAAGGGTTATACCGCGAACTGATCGACCGAACTGTTTAAAATACGTAACGTCGTCGAGACTAATCCCAGGACCTTCCTACTCGAAGATATGAAAGGTAATCCTATCACGGGAGGTTTCTACGGTAAGGAGCTTAGAAAGACTTCTTATGCGGATGTTTACCTTGTAGAGAAGATAGTCAGACGTTCGGGAAATAGAGTATACGTCAAATGGTTAGGGTTAGACTCGTCTCACAATTCGTGGATCGAAGCGAAGGATATAGTGTAGAAGGAGGAGAGGTCGCGTCCCCTCCATCCCGAGCGTATAAAGCGGCTGCGAGGCAGGGAGGCGTATCTCATTCGACATGTCTAGGCAGTTGGGTTACCGTCTGGAGGACATGAGCGATATTAAGATCTCGAACGGCGGTTTAGAATACCACATCGCGAGGGCCAACAAAGGTTACAGCGAGTGCTGTGATTCTTTCGTGCACTAACTCGGATGCCATAATCCCGGAATGTGGGAATCGAGTCAGTCCGTCGAACGCTGTTCTAGCGCTTGCCCCGTCTACAATCTCAAGGAAGGGGACGAGCCACAAATTCTCCGGAAATCGAGTCAGTCCGTCGAACGCGGTTCTACAGCCTGCCTCGGGGACGAGGAGGAGGAAAACGCTTTGTGCGCCGAGTTGGATCGAATCGACCGTGAGGAACTCGATCGGGTCAAGAGCATCTCCGAACTTGAAAAGTATCGAACGTACAACGTCCGTCGTCTAGAAGGGGATGAAGAGGTCAGCGAGGATGAAGACGAACCGAACATCATAACGCTAGACTATGTGGGCAGAGTACATCTTCCGGGTAAAAACTTTGGTGCGAGGTACAGGAGTCGCTTTAACGCTTCACAGAGAGGACTGATATATCTAGGTGAAGGCGAGTACGAACTGTTCAAGTGGTGAAGCGTTCGCGAGTGCGCGCGTGCGCGTTCTAAGACGTATGTACGTGTTTAGACAAGACTGAAAAAAACTATATGTAAGACTTTAGAGAAAGAGATTTTTTGTATGCATCAAGTGAAAGACCATATTTTTTTCGAGAGAGAAAGAATTTATATATGTATGTGTGTATGTATCATCATAATCTTAAGAATATATACATGTTAAATAAAAAATTTGTACTATTTATTTAAGTCCGTTTTCCTATTACATAGAAATAAAAGAGTATTCATTTAAAGCTATGTTCTGAGTTAAAAAAAAGGTATTTTATAATAAGTGGGAATATGTATGTTTCATTCAGAGCAAAAAGATCATTTATAATAATGAAGATATGTATGTTTCCAGCGGCTCTGAAAAACTGTTCGAGGGAAGGGGTTATACAAAAAAAAACCACCTCCCAGACTGTGAGAGAGAGAGAGACAGATAGGGTGCGTCCGCGAGTTCACGCCGCGGGAGGGGCGGGAAAGGGTTGAGGGGAGGAGGAACAAACACACACATACACATTACCCCTCCGTGCCCTCATATACTTGAATCATATTACTCACATTATCACTCACACACTCTCTCTTTCCCAATCTATCCCTTTCACTCACTCTCACAGTCACTCACACTCTCACCACTCTCAAATTTTCTCAATTTTCTCACTCACTTTCTCTCTGTATATATTATACGTGGCCTAATTTGACAAGACCATTTCCAGTAATTGAAAGAAAAGCTAAACTTATTTGACAAAAAAACACTAATTTTAATGTTTAGGAGTATAGGATGTTGGCAACAAAATTAGTTTGCTAAACTTAAACTATATTTACCTAGGGAGTTTTCAATCGTTTTCTTCTGTGTTGGCAGTCGCCCATCTGAACAACAATTCTTTGTTTACATCACCATGGAAACCATTACAATTGTATATTGTGTATCGGCAGATAACATATTTATCTTAAGGTTTAAAATATTAATACCCTCGATTCTTACGTGAGCGGTTTGGTACAACATTATTATTATTATTAGCACCGTGTCTTACTACCCGTTCGGGTTATACGCACTTACGCTAATGTGTAATGGTAGGGTGATTGTGAGATGAAATGGAGGACCTACAGTTTAACGTGGAATCCGAACCACGGTGGAGGCCTGGCATTCCCCACATTCACAAGATGTGATTAATACACATCTTGTCAGAGGTGAAGGAAGGATTTGTTAATCAGATAAATCTGTGCCGGGACCGAGGATTGAGCCCCGGACCCCGAGCACAGAAGTCTGACACCTTACCCCTAGACCGCCAAGTCACCTTTTGGTGCAATAAATTGATAAAGTTAGAAGAGGAGTCGATTTAAAGTTCTTATCGTGCTGTAAAGGGGGGAAATATATGTTTTGATTCAAATTAAACACTGAAAGTTAAATATAGATAGGAGTTTTAACTATAAATTTGAGTGAATGCTTATTATTTAGATCTTTTTCCAATAAAATAAATTAGAATATATTTTAGTGTAATAATTGGCAGCCACCGTTGCAACGATCCACTAGTTAATAATATTACTATGAAACAATTTATTGTGGTGTTAGAAAATATACCAAGTTATTACTAATAATTATATTAGATTTATACAATTGTGAAATAGGCTATAAAGTATTTACCAACCATAAGCTACGAGATATCAATTTTGAATTTCTGATTAAATAGTTCATTCAGAATCAACAAATTTCTGTCTACGTACAAGTGAATACAAAAGAAGCTATATAGATTTTTACCAGAAAAATATAATATTTGAGTTTTATGAACATTTAATTAAATATACCGTAGCTCCTTAGGTTGACAAAGTTGTTAAATTATACAGTTCATTTTAATTTGCCAAATTTATTTTTACATAAACCAACCAATTGGATGTCTGATGATTGTGTGAACGTACAAACCGGTACATTAATTTAGCCAAATCTTACACTCTAGGTTATAATTAATGAACTCTATTTATTGCATTAAACTATACTAAATCTTGAATCATACAACATTTTCGTGCTGACATTAAAAAATAAAAGATAAATTAAAACAAGTAAATCACTATCAGCAAAAAACAAATAGTGACTGTGCGGTCAGACTAACATTAAAAATCGATTGGAGTAGAGTTGAGAAGGGCACGGCGTTTACAATATTTAGGAAGATTGAGTGAGGCGAAGGGGAGGATCTAATAAGAGGGTAGCAAGCAGTACAGGTGTGTAAGAGACGTGCTATGGAGATAAGTCCTTTTGAAGTGTTATACAGGGTGTACTTTGTACCCATGGTCACATATGCAGCAGAAAATGGACAATTAATTTAAGAAAGACAAGGAAAGTGGAGGCCATGGGAATGGAGTTATCTGGGAAAGAGTAGGAGTACATGAAGTACAAGAGATAGTGGAGGAAGCAAGACTGAGATGGTATGGTCATGTAATGAGGATGGAAAAAGAGAGGATACCTAAGGGAATGATGGAGATGAACCATGTAGGAAACCAAGAAAGAAATGGAAGGAACATATAAAATAAAGTAGCTATACAGGTGAGAGGAAAAGAATGAACGTGATTAAAGGAGGAAGGGTGATGCAAGGAAAAAGATAAATGGAAGCATTTTACTAAACGGGCCCGGCCTCAAGCTGGAAACAGTTCATGATGATGATGATGATGATGATGATGATGATGATGACTTACCTATCACAATTCCACTTACTAATAAGAATGGAATTATACAGCTTATATCCAGGAGAACCGGAAACATAAGATTGCCAAGAAGAGCACCTGATCGTCCAAACATCATTGTCATGCTCACAGCCATTGCCCTAATTAACAAGACAAGGGGCTCATTATACAATGTAACTTGGCTTCAAATAATTGTATACCTTTTATTAAATACAACTTGTTTAAAAAAAAAAGACTGAAAGGTACTTTGTAAAATAAGTCTTGTTACATACTTGAAATGTTAATGAAGGTAAAACTACTGAATACTCTGGAAAATAAAAAGAAAGAAAAAAAAGTAGGCCACTTGAAAAAAATATTATTTGGTTTTGTAAATAACTACGTAATTTTCATGGTTTTACTTTTATTAAGTATCAATTATTAAGTAATGCCTATGTTGTGATGCATTCATTCAATTTGTTACTTTACAAATTCGCAATTATTCTAGCCTGACTTTGTTAAAATTGTTTTGTTTTTGCCAATTCGAAAAATATGTGTGTGCTCACATCCACTTTTCGAGTAGGGCCTAAGCCTGGATACAATTTTTATAAATATTCACAAAATAAAATAATGTTTATTAATCTTGATACTAAAAAAATGAAAGCAATAATAGTTGTTAAAAGTTTATAAATATAATGTTAGTGCTAGAGATTGTCACTTGCTATTCAAAGATCTGAAATAATGTCACATCATCACAGCAGAGACCTGACAGCCAGACCTCAGGCCACTGAATCTGAACTAAATACTACTATGTATGACAGTTAACCTCTTCTGCACAATTTTGATTCAGGAGAAAGTGAGCTTGACCCAGCTCAATCTCTAGCTTAAAAGTAAATTGTTTAAAGAAATATAAATTTATTTCTATTTGATTTTTAAATTTAGAGATTTTAAAATTGTAGAAGTTTTTGAATTATGGTTGAAAGAGTTATTATTTTAGTAGAAGAGAAACACAAAATATCCATGGGTGAGTGAAATTGGTATAGTTGTGTTTGAATAGAAAAAATGTATAAGTGATATTTACCTTAGACTTGTTGGGAAAAGGTCTACCACAACACTAATAAGTGCTTTGCCACAAACAGAGGAAGCAGCTAAGAAAGTAGCTATCACAGCAATTGTAACATTGGCATTGCGGGACCAATATATTGAAATGCCACATAACCCAGAGATCATAAATCCAATAACTGAAAATAAAAAAACATAATAATTAGTACCTATGATAAGAAATGTCAGGGTAAGACATAACATTTGTTAAACTCACATGACACTATAAAGGTGTATTTTACCTTTGCAACATGCCAGTCCATATGGAAACAATTGAAAACGCAAAATGATATAACACCATAATATTTACTAGCAGGACATTTAGCTGGTCTACACTAACTACAACATACAGTAATGTTTATCTAATGCAGGGGTACCCCTAACTGCCAGTATTTCCAGTCTTGAGAGTGCCCAGTGTACAAACACTATTGTGAAATAATGCCAGCCAGTATTAAAGGGGTACCCCTAACTGCCAGTATTTCCAGTCTTGAGAGTGCCCAGTGTACAAACACTATTGTGAAATAATGCCAGCCAGTATTAAGGGGTACCCCTAACTGCCAGTATTTCCAGTCTTGAGAGTGCCCAGTGTACAAACACTATTGTGAAATAATGCCAGCCAGTATTACAGGGGTACCCCTAACTGCCTGTATTTCCAGTCTTGAGAGTGCCCAGTGTACAAACACTATTGTGAAATAATGCCAGCCAGTATTACAGGGGTACCCCTAACTGCCAGTATTTCCAGTCTAGAGAGTGCTAGTGTACAATTCACTATTGTGAAATAATGCCAGCCAGTATTACAGGGGTACCCCTAACTGCCTGTATTTCCAGTCTTGAGAGTGCCCAGTGTACAAACACTATTGTGAAATAATGCCAGCCAGTATTACAGGGGTACCCCTAACTGCCAGTATTTCCAGTCTAGAGAGTGCCTAGGTACAAACACTATTGTGAAATAATGCCAGCCAGTATTAAGGGGTACCCTAATTGCCAGTATTTCCAGTCTTGAGATCGCCTAGTGTACAAGTCATATTGTGAAATAATGCCAGCCAGTGTTGACAACAGACCAATTGAACTTGAAGATAGTATAGGAGGAATTGAAAAAAAAAAATCCGTTTAGCTAAAAATGTTTGTTAATTTTGATCAGTTTGTGGGAGGTTGATAAGTACTATAAGAAGTAGAAAAATCAACTTGTTTCCATCCCACCCCCGCCCCCTTATTATGGCCAAAATATTAAAAATATTGTGGCCATTAACGTGTTTTTCACTCTATTCCTTAATTGGTTTTTAAAAAAAAGTTATAATCGATATAATTTTGAATTAAAAAAAGGTCCTAATCAGTTTTTGGATAACTGTAGCTGTTTTTTTTAAAACCGTGATACACATGTTACTTATATGGAATATTTGTACTATTGACTTTCAATTCGTTTGATCTAAATTATAAGCTATAAAATGTTCTTTTGACTACAATACAGATTATATTTGTTTTTGACATCAATTCTCATTTATCACGGTCACATATTTTAACGAAAATGGTAAAATATACAAGGATATTTGTAATTGTATACAATAAAATGGTGCAATGGAATCCACACTAAAAACCTTGAAAGTCTCATAACAACATATTGCCGAAACCACTTCTTTATAGCGATATGACAATATTGCATTGCAAATGCTTTGTTCGGCGTGTGGGAGACATGAAACATCACACTCAGGTACTTGTTGTGACTAAATGTAGACAGAAAGATGAGGTAACAATACACAAAGGAGGAATTGAACAATACAATTATGATTTACGGGGAGAAACAACAGAATTACCCTTCTGCTGCTCGTACGTATGCTACACGTTTTCCTGTCCAACGACATACAAATACAAGGACATTTGTGCTAATGAATCGTCACCTGGGGGAAACTGTTCGCTTTGCATCTGTGATGGCCAACGCTGATAGGCAACGATGTCACAGGAACATTGCAGTAGAAGAGGCTATACTGCACCATGTGGGACGATCTCCGGATTCAAGTATACGGTGATTAGCTTTATTTCATCACCTGTCACAGACGTCCACGTGGAGAACAGTACATGACAAATTACTGTTCCTCTTCCATTAACAGCCTGTGCAGGAGTTAAATCCAGCTCTTGATTTCGAACTCCCTAAGATATTCTGCGATAGGATGACGCACCACCACGCCATAAATCCACAATTCCTGAGCAGAGTACTGGCGATGAATGAAGCAACATTTACCAGAAATGGTAGTGTCAATTTCCACAACCAGCACATTTGGGCAAACACAAATCCAAATGCTGTCCTGAAAGTCCATTCGCCATATCACTTCTCCATTAATGTTTGGTTGGGAGCTGTGGGTGATATTATACTTGTATCATATGAAATTCCTACATGACTACAAAGTGAAAACTACTCACACTTTCTGACAACCGCTCTCCCTCAACTACTTGAGGACGTTCCGCTGGCAAAATGGCTGAACATGTGGCTGCTTCAGGATGGAGCCCCTGCCCATTATGACCGTGCAGTGATGCACCATTTGGACGAATACTACCCCTGGCAATGAATTGGACGCAATAGGCTTGTTACATGGTCAGTGCGATCTCCCGATCTCACACCTTACGACTTCTGGTTGTGCAGCCATATGAAAGGAACTGTGTACTCCCAACCGCACAATATGAGAGAAAATCTATGAAATACAGCTGAGGCTGCTGGAAATACGATCCCGTATATATACCACACATCTTACAACGATCATGAAAACAGTCAAGAGTCATGGTGCAAAAGGGCTGAACTGTTTTATGAATTCAACGATGCACACTTCGAATATCTTATATGAACGTGGAATTTTCCACTACCAAGGTCAATAAAAATCTATAGCTTAATAATAGTCTCTGTCTGAACTGTTCTTGTCAGTCTTTGAATAAGAAGCTGTCCTGTTAAAATAGTTATGAAGGTTTTCAAATATTTAAAAACAGTCACAAAAATGTTCATTAACACAGTAATAACACAGTAACAACAAATGTCACTTGTCTCACACACGATACACGGCGGTGACCCGCTATACACAAATGCAGGACTCGCTGGTCCACTCCCGGCTCACACAATGTACACACTGGTCCATACACTAGCACTGGGGACTCCCGGACTCATTATTCGAGAACCAAGAACTGAATATCTATGGCTATCGCTGAGCGTGTTTATATAGGGGTGGTGACAGCTAAGGGTCTGGAATACTCCATTTATAGAGTTAAAAGTCCAGAATAAAAAGGATTCAGACCCCTCCAGACGTGTCTCCGTCCTCCCCCCGCATCCCTTGGCCCCTCTAATCCCGCAGTCAAGTGAGAAGGTCACTGCCTACCAGCTAGACAAGGAGGGAGACAGAGATAACAAGTAGCGCAGCCAGGGTAAACAATTAGAGCACGCTGGTCCCACTGTTAAACACTAATCTTGTTACAATATGTATTTGTTCCTCTAATTGTTGGCTTACAAAATTGTTGTCAACTTAATTGACGGTTCATTATCGTTCTATTTACGAACCAATAAGTTTGTGCAAATAAGGTTGACCCATAAGACTTTACCTACGTGATAAGGTAATTAATTATAGTTTGAACTTTGGAAACAATAAAAATGTTCCTGGCATATATAATGTGTTTAGTATGTATCTTTATCACCTTTGTACTTATTCATTAAATAGCTGTTAAGTTAAACCAATATTATAGTTTCAATCAAGAGGTGGATGCAAGAGCTCTTTAGCGAGTATAGGGGGGGATTGTTACCACCCCTATACTATTTATATCTCTATGTAACGCTCTTGCATCCCCAAAGCGGCCAGTCATGCTCTACCTCTCTCCACCCCTCTATACCCCTTCCCTGTTCAACTCCTTAATGGATAAGGTCACTAGCCAAGAATTCCCCTCCATTTCTTCATGGCCGCTTGGCAACGAGGTGGGTCATCGCGAACCGCACTACAAGGGAGGCTAAAAAGAGCAAACGGACAGCTAGCTGCATCAGATGGGAGTGCAAGGTGTCATTCTGCCTCCCTTACGTGTGCTTGGCTAATGGAGCGTTTCAAGCGACTGTTGATTTTACGTCCAGATGCAGCCTGTGGTGAAGATGAAGAAAGGTGTTGGCGTCGGGATCGG
>JBCFYV010000935.1:10615176-10635168 GCA_039000515.1 Timema cristinae
ATTCAATACATAAATATAACAAAAACCTACAGTTAAAGAAAAATAAAAAAAATAGAGAGGAGCGCGTAGAGTGAATATCCTAAAAATTGTGAGTTATAAAGTGCTGGACACTTAACATGTCCCCAGCGCACGCAACTCACTCTTGTGAGTAGCGGGAAACTACGGTCCACCTTCACAGGTTGTCTAACATATTAATATATTAAAAGGTCGAAGGCTAATCCCTCGCACCTTTTTAGACATAGGGATAATATGATGTAATTATGAGATAGAATAAATTCAAGTCTTAGAATCTTTTAGATTTCATTTATGCCAAACTTTATTAAATAACAAGCATATTATTTGAAGAGCATTCAATATTCGTCATAGATCTATATAATAGTCGTGAGTGACCAAGCATTATCAACATAAATATATACTATCCAATAAAAACATTGTTCCATAAACATTTCCTCTTTTACTTCTAATCATTACGTTAAATATTATTATGTACCCTACCAAAACTACTTAAGTATAAATATTAATGCATAACATTAATAGACTTGAATATGATCATACTTAATACAGTAGATGATCTCTCCTAAACAAACACATTTTTATACCTGTTGCGAAAATGCAACATGTTAATAAAAGTTTTAGTTCCATCAAATATACCTAATGTCACTACCATTTAACATGAACGCTAATAACCTACTTGCAGAACTCAAAATAACCTTTGCCTATGTCATAAACAAGGATTATAGTACTATTATAAATATCGGGGATATTTCCTAACATTATTCCTTTAAGTTTTTTGTTACTATTTTGACACAAAATATATTAACAACGCTATCATAAAAGTTACAATCGCGAAACTAGTAAAAAATATAAATTTAAGTTGATATATACAATACTCCAGTGCACTACTCCATTCTACTAATACAGAAAATCTCGGCATCATATTTCAAACACTTTCCCACCTTAATGTTTGCCAAACCCAAAATGCAACACCATTTGCATTTGAGACGGAATAAAGTTAATTTTGAAATGTATGACTTTCAAGCCTTATGGGTAATATTGATAAGTTCTGATCCAACCCACTCTCCTATTTTCATATTTACTATACTCATCTAACCAAAATACTACAGAGAAACAAATAAAGTTAATTTGTTGAGTATAAAGTTTGCGCATAATGCCTAATATCAATAATTACAGAAAATGTCTGACTTAACAATACTCTCATTATAAAGTAAATCAAAGATGAAGATTTACGCAAATACATTATAATTAAATTTTATAGAAAAAGATTTTAAAAAGAATTTTGACTAGTTCCAATAATTTACATTTAAGCCGAAACAGGATTTATTCTTACATTATCTTAATATGACCGTTACGCCGACGCTTAGTCCTACATGGTCCCAGTCACGTCCAAGAGTGACGTCCTCCTTGACGGATGGTCTTTTATATGGCACACTCATCGAACAGGATAGACACAAAGGAAGGGGGCGCGCCGGCAGAAGAACATTCTGTATTATTCTGGCAAAGCCTGGCAGTTACCTTCTTCTTCTCGTCGTTTCGTTTCTTTGAAGTTGGGCGGGCTGATCATGGTAGTTGTGGTGGTGGTCTCTAGCGGCGAGATGCAGCACTAGGCTCAATGTTGGCAGTTGCTCACGTGTAGTTTGTGTAGTCGGATGTTTGTTGCCTGAGGTGCTTCTCCAGATTGGTGATATAGGGTATGTGATGTTTATGCTCGAATGGCCCCATTCTGTTGACTTGGAGCAATAATTGCTACAGTGTTAAGGACCTTCTATGGAGAGGATAAGTGTCCTATAAGTGTAAAGAAGTGCTGTACTTTGTACTTTGTACCCATGGTCACGTATCAGCAGAAACATGGACATTGAATGTAAGAGAGACTAGGAAAGTGGAGGTCATGAGGAGCATGTTAGGTCTTGCAAGGAGCAAAAAGATTAGGAATGAAGATATCCGGGAAAGAGTGGGGTACATGAGATATTAGAGGAAGCAAGACTATGATGGTGTGGGCATGTAATGAGGATAGAGAAGGAGAGAATACCAAAGAAAATTAGGGAAATTATGTATATGAGAAAAGTATTGCAATGGAGACCAAGAAAGAGACAACATAAAGTGTGTAAGGTGAGAAGGAGAAGAATGGAAGTTACTGTATTAAGGAGGAGAAAGGTTAGAAGAATAGAGAAAGATGGAGGATTTTTTTTAAATGGATCCGGCAAAATGCTGGAAACGGTTGATGATGATGATTTGAGTCATTTGATTGATTTTGGATAAAATATCTTAAATTAACAACATTCAAATTCTGAAATATATTTGCAGGTTTGGCTGTGGCTATTTAAATTTAATTCCAAAAAAAGTAAAGTTTTTCTGAATATTGATGTAATATAAAATTTTCTTGCACTCTATTTGCTAATATATTCTCTAGAAATTTGTTTGAAGAAAAACCAAGGCTCTATGCTTACTTAGGCTGGTGTTATACTATGCGTTCTTACCGGCTTGGTTTGACGGGATTGCCTCATCGAGTGAGTGACATTTGTTCGATGGAAGGGATAGGGTATCCCGCCAGTTCACCTAGACCAGTAGGTAAACAGAGTGAAAAGTAATGTTTTATAAATTGAAAACTATTTGTTCTCTTGACACTGAAGGATTATTGAAAGACCCTGTAGTACGTAAATATTGGGTTCATCCTCTGAATACCGAACAAATATCAAGCTAAACTTTTATTATATTTTATGGTAATGTTCGATAACATGAAATAATTTTCTTTTAGTATTACCGCATGTCAACAAACTCATTTGATGAATTGTTCAACATAATGTTCCTGCAAATAACCAAAGAGAACACATTGTTTAGGAACTCAATAAGTTCAGAGGAAAGATTGAGCAGTACATTATTGTCGATATCGAATAGAAGCAAGGAAGCGGACCGGCACAACTTCACCGTGTGACCACCTGTACTTGAATGAATGTGTCATTGCAACTGTCCGGCTATCCTGCCAAGCCACAGTAGTGGAACAACTCTCATTTAAAACAATGTGTTCCACAATTGTGGTCGAATCAGACTGGTAAAAAAGCATAATGTGATACTGTCCTTACATTTTGTGATACTTAATTGTGTATTAGAAATATGTGTTCAAGGTTGACAGCTTGTTATGTGACATCTACTTGCCAGATATTTGTGAAATATGGATTGAGGATAGTGGAATGTAGTAATTTATAGAGTAATCTTAATATTATACCATATTTTCATGATTTTTTTTTAAACTAGGACTTAAAGAATATCAAATTAGCTCATAATTAAATTTTTGAATATTTAGCTAACAAGTTGATTAAAATATTAATCATATATCATAGCTTCAAATTAGTGTGTTTAAATAATTTTTAATTATTTGATAAAAAGTGTTCTTAATTTTTAAAGCAACATTTTAATTTTAAAATATTAATGGAGTTGTCTATTCAATGATAACTATCTGAGTAGTTTTTTATTTAACTAAAGAGTATTGCATTAAATTAATAAATGTATTGAACTCAAGTTCAACTTAACTTGATACTAAGGAGATTTCTAAGAAGATTGATTCAACTTGACCCCAATTGAAAAACTTAAACGTCACTCTCGTAATAGACTAGACTGGGAGATCAGGGTTCATATCCAGGATGGGTGTACTGAGGGTGGTTTTCCACTCTCCCTCCACACAAATGTTGGTAAACTTCCTATAATGTCAACCTTTTCATACTTATCACATCAGCATAATTTGTATATGAGTTTAATGTATAACTCTATCGGGTAGTAAAATTGACGCTAAAAACAAATAATTTTGCAAATTTGATAGCAACGAGGAGGGTTGAATCTAATAAAGTGTTTCCATATTTGTGCGGAGATAGAACAACCTCCCTCAGAGCATCCGACCGGGATTAGAACTCTGATCTTCTTGTATGTGTTGTTCTAACCTATTGTGAAAGTTGAGCATTAGCTCATTCATAAAATACATAATTATTGAATTGGCAAATTTAAAGTGACAATTGGTTTAAATTATATACAAACACAAGATTTTGGAGTTAGTAAATAATACAATGTTTTACTTCCTTTAACATCTAATACAATGTTTTACTTCCTTTAAAAGCTAATACAATGTTTTACTTCCTTTAACATCTAATACAATGTTGTACTTCCTTTAACATCTAATACAATGTTGTACTTCCTTTAACAGCTAATACAATGTTGTACTTCCTTTAAAAGCTAATACAATGTTGTACTTCCTTTAAAAGTTAATACAATGTTGTACTTCCTTTAACATCTAATACAATGTTGTACTTCCTTTAAAAGCTAATACAATGTTTGTACTTCCTTTAAAAGCTAATACAATGTTGTACTTCCTTTAAAAGCTAATACAATGTTGTACTTCCTTTAAAAGCTAATACAATGTTGTACTTCCTTTAAAAGCTAATACAATGTTGTACTTCCTTTAAAAGCTAATACAATGTTGTACTTCCTTTAACAGCTAATACAATGTTGTACTTCCTTTAACATCTAATAAAATGTTGTACTTCCTTTAACATCTAATACAATGTTGTACTTCCTTTAACAGCTAATACAATGTTGTACTTCCTTTAACAGCTAATACAATGTTGTACTTCCTTTAACATCTAATACAATGTTGTACTTCCTTTAAAAGCTAATACAATGTTGTACTTCCTTTAACAGCTAATACAATGTTGTACTTCCTTTAACAGCTAATACAATGTTGTACTTCCTTTAAAAGCTAATACAATGTTGTACTTCCTTTAAAAGCTAATACAATGTTGTACTTCCTTTAACATCTAATACAATGTTGTACTTCCTTTAAAAGCTAATACAATGTTGTACTTCCTTTAACATCTAATACAATGTTGTACTTCCTTTAACATCTAATACAATGTTTTACCTCCTTTAACACATAGTAGGCTACAATTTTATAAATATTTTCGCTTTTTTACCAAGTGATTAAATTATATGTATTATATTTTAGTTGAACAGATAAACAATGAGTTGAGGTAACTGTTAGAGGTTTTATGATACCTGAACGCTGAATCATTAATTGGGAACATAACCAAAATGCTCATGATCTAGAGAAACTGTAAACTAACAATCTACAGTTTGATTGAAGTGTCAACCTGTCTACTTTTTTACAAGGGTAATATATTTTAATATAACATCAATTGGATATAACAGTAAAACATCACTACATTAACGTTTTAACAAAAAATATAACTAATACAATTTTCAAACTAACAATGAACGTATAGTTTTAAGTATTGATATCTTCAGTCAGAATTTTTCCCAAAATTTTTTGGTATTATAAAACATAGAGCTCCACCAACTGCAAACAAAATAACAAAAATTCATAAAACATTTCAAATAAACTGAAAAAGTATGACATATTTATTTAAAACACTACTAAACGTTGTTAATGTGGCTGAAAGAGGGATATTTACTCAACTATAGCTGCTACAGGTGGTGCCACATTTAAAGATAGTTCTCTAGTGCACAAAACCAGTGGAAAGGACGAGTGCAATTGGGCAGATATATTAAATGGAAGGAATACAGCGGGTTTGAAATCAGGAAAACAAGGTATGTTGTCTACTTATTACAATATATCTCCCCAAGCTTTATATCTCTAAACATAAAGAAGAAACCCAAAATCACAAAGGGAAGGAGGAATAATATGGTAAAAAATGATAAGACACTTAGATAGGCAAATATACTGCATCGCAAAGTATAAACTGTGTTCATATTTTTCTTTGTTAAAGCCTTATTGCATTTTATCTTTTATCCACATACCCTGTTCATTCTTTCAAATATGACACAATTCTACATGGAGAGTCGGAATTGTACCAACTCGGTGTTGTGACAACTTGAGCCCTATGTGACTTATTAAATGTCTAATAGAGAACAGAACGAACCATTGATGTTCAAATTATCTGTTAGTGTGTAGCACCTTTCTTTAAACGTAAATATTGTTTTGCGATATTAAAGGAATTTATTAAATATATTTGAAAGTTACTGTAGTCTCACACATATATAAATCAATATCCAAGATGTATGTTTGTCACACACTTAATATCCAATTAAATTAAGTCATTAATAGCCAATGTTCTAAACCTAGAAGTAGCTAGTATGGCGTATGGGTAAAGCGCTGTGACTAGCTGCTATCTATAGCACTGGCTCAGTACAGCGCTGTGATAGGCTGTTATTTATAGCATTAGCTGAGTACAGTGGTTTACCCTCCAAGTTTGACCCCCTTTCCACATTCGTGAGAAAATGTCCCCTCCATTTCCCCTCTTGTTATTTCCATGACTAGATGGGGTTAACGACCTGTTGTCTTCCTTCAATGTCGCAAAGGTTTATTTCTGGAGGTTTTTACTTTGGTCTTCTATGTGGCAATGGGTTTTCCCTGATGACTGGCGCCAGTTTGGCGAATCGACAAGACAAGTAAAGACATGAATAGATAGTGGCCTTGAAACCGTGAACTTGTACATGAGGTCAATGAGATTGGAAACACTCCCCCTGCCCCCTTCTAAATGGAAGAAAATGTTCCAGCATTTATCCTGGGGTGACAACTAACAATAATTTACCTGGCAGGGATTTGTTTCCAACACTCTTCGTACCAGAATTAAATTATCCTGGCATTAAAACGGCGTGCCCACAAGGATTCATACCTCGATATCTTTCGCGGGGTCTAGCACCACTAATGTATGTTAGAACGGTCATCCAATCAAAAAATTCCTTCCAATGGTTGAGTGAGTATTTAGCGAGGTATTTCTAATAGACTTTCCATTCTTCCTCCGTGTTAATGTGGGGTACACTTCCTCTAATATCTGTTTGAGGTTTAAGTGGCTAATTTATTCGTGTAAATGTTATTTATTATCTCAACAAAATATAGTTTCGAGTATTAAACGATTTCTTTGGTTGTTGCTTAAATGCTACTTGGCTTTTGGTTGGCATTTCTAAAATTGATTCGTGACCTTCATATTTGTATTTGATATTACTTATGCATTTATGTAATAGTTATATGTTATTTCTTCAAAATATTGCTACGAACATTAAATGATACATACAATAGATTTAAGTTATTCAATTCATTACTACTTATGAATTAATGTAAGCGTTATATATTATTTCGGCAAAATATATATAAAAGCATTAAATTATATTAAAATAAAACTTCTTTATCCTGTTATAAGTGGCTCAAGGAATTAAACGGTTGTTTCTAAAATAATTACATCTTTTTTCACTTTATCCTTGGGTAGAAATCTACGGTTACAGCAGTTACAATTTATAAACGAATGTGTTAGATCTTGTATGTGTGTGTGGGTGTGAGACACCTTACCTTAAACACATATTAGTTAAATTATAAACCGATATTTAAGCAATGAAACTGATTGAAATTATAATATTAATAGTATACTTATTCCTCTTTCTACGCCTATCCAACATCTCAAATAAATATTTTTCTTGCTAAAGTTACATTAACTACACGTGTGTAATCGATAAAGCTTAACTTTTACTAATCTGCGATATTTAATATTTAACTCTGTATATTGCCATCTCCTTCCGGTCTTCGATTCTCTATACATTATTATTAGCACCGCGTCTTACTACCCGTTCGGGTTATACGCACTTATGCTAATGTGTAATGGAAGGTTGATTGTGAGATGAAATGGAGGACCTACAGTTTAACGTGGAATCTGAACCACGGTGGTGGCCTGGCATTCCCCACATTCACAAGATGTCTTGTTAGAGGTGAATGAAGGGTTTGGTAATCAGATAAATTTGTGCCGGGACCGAGGAATGAACCCCGGCCGCCAGCACAGAAGTCTGACACCTTACCCCTAGACCAGATTCTCTGTACAGATTTCCAAACAATATATTCTAAGGATTTTATTGCTGTAATTTGTTTTAATTTTACATAACATGTATTGTAGTGTAAGGCATGTGCTGCAGAGGATATTCGGTTCCCATGTCAGTCAGTTCCGGTCGATTATATACTTTAGGGTAACAGAAGTTAAACGAATGAAAGTTTGGAGCCCCTTTAAAAATAATACCATCAATTATTGTTTGCAGTCTACATTGATAGCATTTTACTCTATTTTACTGATATTTATAGATATTGACTATCTTTTTATTATTATTATAATTGTAATCCATGTTTTTTAATTTTTTTCTTAAAGATGCTTTAAAAGTCCATTTGTAATCAAATATATATATGTTAATTTAAACTAAATTGGTCATTAGTGCTTTAATTCTCTTTTCAAGTGGCTGCAAAAGTATGTTCTTAAACATGAAGTGTTTTGTAGTCGTTGTATTCGTTCGGCTAGATCGTTTCTTAAGTCATTGTATACTACGTCGCAGTAGTCAAAGTGTGGTAATATTAAGCTCTGGACAAGGATAATTAGTACATTTTCTGGGAGAAAATTTTTCAACCTTCTCAGTGAATGTAGGCAGCCATACATTTTTCTTGCAAATCAAAGTTACCTGATCCTTTCAAATTAAATTTTAATCAATAATCACGCCAAGGGTTTTAGTCATTGTTGTCAGTTGTATTGTGGATACTTATAATCGTATTTTAGTCAGTAGGAAACTATGCACTTGCAGGAGTAGTCTGCGTGTTTCTATAATAATGGCCGAGTTTTATCAGCGTTCAATTTATGGCAATTTTTTCGGACCAAACATTTATTGCAGCTAGGTCAATATTTATTTATTTATTGTATGGCTGTATTTATTGAAGAATGGTCAGTGGAAATATACATTTGAATGTCATCAGCATACATGTGATATTTACAGTATGACATTGAATAAGTGATACCATTCACATATAAAGAAAAAGCAATGGCCCTAAAATTGAGCCCTGTGAAACACCAGCCTCAGCAAGCGTCATGTTGAGAGAGAATTGATAAGTGTCTATAAGCGCATCTTCTGCAGTTTAGGATTGTAACGACCTCTTGATCTCTATTATATGGTCCATAAATTTATAAAGGTATTGTATGTTAAAGAACCGATTCTGAATAATTTATAAAGTTAGGCATATCTGGTGCTGATACCTATTTGTTTTCTACAACACTCAGAGGCGTTGCACGAAATATATTTGAGAGCGGGGGGTGGGGAACCAGTGTTTTCCCCAACTCTAAGCATTTCGAAATTAGAAAAATTCCCAAGTAGTAATTAGCGTTTTTATCCCTACCCTAAATATATTAAACCAATAAATAACTTGCGGCTCGCATAATTTGCCCTCGAGATCTATAGAGTATCAGTCAACTTCTGCTTTAGTAGTGGGTAAGCACTAAAATAATGTATAATTGTAAGACCGACACTTTTTCTCAGTCGGTAGTGTGTTTGTCTACCAAGCAAGAGGCCCTGAGTTTAAGAAGGCTATACATTTTACTATTAACTTATATTATTTTGGTGGCGTAGTTAGCTAACGTCTGAGCTAAACAACCGAGGACAGGGGAGCTCGAGTTTAGAATCTCGGTTGGGTGAACGGGGGGTAATTTTTCATTATAACTCTATGCAAATGCGGGTTCAAACTTCTAAATTACTGGTCCATTAGTGTAATTAGTATTTAAGCGCATAAACCGAATGGGTAGTAAGACGCTGTGCTAAAATGTGTCAAGTTCGTGTGATCTATAAATAATATATGCGCCAGATCACGTTTGAGTTTCCATTTTAGAAACAGGTTATGGTAAGGTTGGGGTTTGACCCCGCAGAAAATTATTTTTGCGGTAAATTTTCATAAATAGTTTTCCACCTCCAACTCTGGAAAATTTAGATAAACTCCCTTAGTAAATATAATTTATTCAGCCTTAATTTTTTCTTGTGTTAAATATTAGACATGTAGAACGATGTGTGTTTGTGTGTGTTTGTGTGTGCGCGCGCGCGCGTGCGTGTATTTTAAACGGACATAAGTTTTAATAAATATTCAGGGTAAGCTAAACAAATCCATGACATAGTATTCAATTTAAAAATAAATATTATAGATTCCTTCATCAGCGTCAAGCGTATTTAGGGAGGTTTTTCTAATAGGCTATCCATTCTCCCTCCATGCAAAATGTGGGTGCACTTCCTCTAATTTTGGCTTGCAGTTTAAATGGCTATTTTTTGTGTTAATGTTATTTATTATGTCAATATAATATGGTTTTGAGCAATAAATAACATTTAAAATAGTATTTGATATTACTTATAAATTTATATAAAGTTATACTTTATTTCATCAGAATATAATTGCGAACATTAAATTTCTTTGTTATTTAAGTGGATTATTTGTTTTGTGTAAATGTTATTTATTATGTCAACAAAATATAGTTTCGAACATTAAATGATATTTAAAATTGTATTTAATATTGCTTATGAATTTGTATAAAAGTTATAAATTATTTCATCTAAATTTAATTGTGGACATTAAATTTCTTTGTTGTTTAAGTGACTAATTTGTTTTGTGTAAATGCTTTTTATTATAGTAAAATTGTTGTTTCATTAAAATTATATTTAATAATACTGTTGTTTCTAAAATAATTTACCTCGGTGGCATAGTTGACTGATGCGCTTGTTTCGTGTAGAGCCAAACGGTCGAGGACGTGGGAGTTTGAGGTTTGAATCTTGGTTGGGTAAACTAGGGGTGTTCTCCGCTCTCCCTCTACGCAATTGCGGGTTCAAACTTCCAATTACCAATCCGTTAGCTTAATTAGTACTTAATCGTATAAACCGAACGGTTAGTTAGATGCGTTGCTAAAATGTGACATTTACCCGTATGTGCTCTTCCAACAACGTCACGTGTATACTGCCAGAGCCTTTCTGTCTTTGAAACTCCAACAACATTCTAGGGACCAAACGGACGGACGCGTGCAATTTATTATTAATTATTATTATTAGCACCGCGTCTTACTACCCGTTCGGGTTATACGCACTTACGCTAATGTGTAATGGCAGGGTGATTGTGAGATGAAATGAAGGACCTACAGTTTAACGTGGAATCCGAACCACGGTGGCGACCTGGCATTCCACACATTCACAAGATGTCTTGTCAGAGGTGTAGGAAGGGGCGTGCAATTTGAAACCGCCATATTCTTCTTTGGGGTTTGGCAGCGACAAGACATGAAGCATCCGGCGAAAGATATCGGGGTTCACATCTGTGTTGGGGGATTTGAATACCTGCCGAGGTGTACTGTTGTTAGGTCTCAATAAATGGTTTTCCATTCTCCCTCCACGTAAACACTGGAACATTTACTTACTCCCCTCCACGCAATTGTGGATTCAACATTCCCAATTCATATTCCAGTTGGACTCGCGGTTCTACTTCACCTTTCAATCTGTTATAATTATTGGTTTGGTTGAATTGTACATAAAGAAGAGCCAGCCTCGTAAAGAGTGTTAACGCTATAAAAAGAGTGCAGAGAGATAGATCCCGCCTTGGTGGCGCAGTTGGCTAACGCGCCAGATTCGTGTTGAGATAGACTACCGAGGATGGGGGAAATCAAGGTTCGAATCTCAGTCGGGTGAACTAAGTGAGGTAGTTTGAGCCCATACCTGCATTTGGAAGGTTTTGTTTTGACTATTTAGTTTATGATTTCACCCTCTCATAGTTAAAAAAGTACAGTAACACTAAAATTGTATGCATTGGTGGCACGGGACTACAAGTCATCAGGCTCGCAATATACTAACTTGACGAGGGAATAAGTGTAGTAAAGCCCGAACCAGTAGTAAAAAAGGCTGTGGAAAAACAACTGTTTATATGTGGAGTCCAATTTTTATACCAAAAATTAGTCTCACCGCCCAGCAACTCGTATGCCTATAGAGCGTACATTGAGACGCTGCTCAATTACAACAGCGAAGCCAAAAGAACGCATTTGACTTGTGGTCTATGATTCGCAGACACCCCCGGAACCTTTGAGGAGGCTAACGCAAACAACAGGGGTTTTGGGGCCCGTCGCAGTCTCACCGCAAAAAGTAAGACGGTGGATCTTTTGGGGTATCTACACGGTGACGTGTTTAACCAAGAGAAATACCTTTTGAACGGTGCCGAACTCAGAGACAGGTTGGTCCGTTCCCGTGAGGGGTTTAGTCTTATGTTGGTCCCTGAACTCCCTCACTTTAAGGTTCACATCGTTGAAGCCGGCCTTCTAGTGAGACATGTAAAAGTAGTACCTTCTATACTGTTGGCACACACCAAAGCATTAAACGTCAGTCCCGCAAAGTATCCCATCACCCGTGTGGAAGTATAAACACTCACTATTCCTACGGGCGTGCAAGGGCAATCGCTGGACAACGTATTCACCGGCCAGTTACCCAAACGGTGCATCGTGGGATTTGTGTCAAACGCAGCGTTCAACGGAGATGCCACCAAGAACCCGTTCAACTTTCAAACCTATGGCATGAACCATTTCTCGCTGTACGTGGACGAGGAACAAGTACCGTCGAAACCGTTACAGCCCGATTTTTCAAACGGACACTATGTCATGTCCTACCACACGCTGTTTTCTGGAACGGGTATCCATTTCATGAGCGAGGGTAGTGACATCACACGAGAAGCCTTCCCCAAGGAATATCATCTCATGGCTTTCGACCTCACATCTAATCTGTCCGCCCACATGACATCGCATTGGAATTGGACGAGGCACGGTTCTCTGAGCATCGAAGTGAGCTTCACCCGAGCTTTCACCGAAATCGTCAACCGTATCGTGTACGGGGAGTTTGCCAACATCATCACCATTGACAATGACAGAAACGTCGTGACCGATTATGGAAGTTAATATAAACGGCTTCCCACCCCTTACCCCTTCATTTAAGCTATGGACGTCATTGTGGATTTCCAGAGCTTCATCGACGACAACAAAGAGTTTATCGTCAAGGAACTGAGTGTTTTATCTGTATGCGGCACATTACTTCAACATTGGGTGTTAAAACTTCCATACGCTATCGAAGAACTTTCCACCGATGCCAGAAAGAAAGCCGACTATATAGTCAACAATCTCCATGGTATCACCTGGGATAGCTGTGATGTGGATTACACCCTGCTCGAATCCCTCATGTCCCGTGCCACAGCGCGTGCAGAAACCGTCTACGTCAAGGGGTCAGAAAATAAAAAGTTTCTAGTCAAATACACGTCTACACCCATCGTAGATCTGTACGACATAGGTTGTTCGTCACTGAAAACACTTAAATTGGGCCGCACCATGTGCATGGCACATAGTTCTGTATGGAATTTATACTCTGCCTCTATCATCTGGGGACTTCGAGACTGGATGATTGAAGATGGACACGCACACCATAAGACGTGCGCTGAAAACAAGTCCGTGGTTCCGTTCTCTACGGTCGGGTGTTTTCCCTGCTGATCAACTACCCGCAAGAATATCTCGACCTGCCGCTCTAGTCATCAACACCGATCCACACACCAAACCTGGGACGCATTGGGTCGCCATCTTTATCGAAAAGAACGGCGTGGGAGAATACTTTGACAGTTATGGTTTTCCACCGCGTATAAAGTCACATCTGGCATTTATACGCAAAAATATTTTTCGCACGTCCCATAGCAAGCTACAACTTTAAATCTTCGCATCAGAAGTTTGCGGCCATTACTGTCTCATGTACCTTCTCTATCGCGCCCAGAACATTCTGCTGAAAACTTTCCAAAACCTATTCTCACCCACCAATCATACAGCCAACGACGCTAAGGTGGTGAGATATTACAATAGATTTTTCAAGACTTTATGAGCATGTCGCCCTTCAAGAGGCCGTGTCCAGGTGGCGTGTGCCTATAAAAGGGGCGTCCCGGTGGTGTGCCGGCCATAACCACTGAACATCATGGAAGTTCAAGACGTTTGCGGTAGCAAAGCAAAGCCTGCGAAACCACTCGCCGTCACCAGTATTTTCAACACATTGTTCCAGCTGGATGGAGTCGACGCCAAGTGAGTCATTGTCGGCATGAGTGTCAAGAACAACTTTACGCCCTATGTCCAGCTAGAAAAATGTGGAGGGAACTGCGCCGTGTTTAACCGTACAGAATGGAAAGAACTGGGCAGCTACAAGTCTGTCATAACAAAGTTTTTCACAAACACGCAACCTCCTCAGAAGTTTAGTCTGACTAATCACGAAATCTCTCTGAGACGCATGTGTGGTGACCGTATAGTCGTCATCAACGAGAAACAAGACGCTAGAATCAAACGGGTCGCGTATCTAGTACCTAGCTGGGCGCGTCTTTGTGAGGTGTCGGACCTCATCGACGTCGCCATTGACCGACGGGACACGTGGTAGACACCCGTCACACGTTATTGCAACAATTTGATTGACACACTCGTCGTGGATGTATGTGACACGCTAACAGAATCGACGGATGTCATCGACCTAGAACAACCTACGGTGGAAACGCACATCAAAACCCTGGATCTTATCAGTGCTACCTACTATACACGTCAAGTCATCAGTTTGGACTATTACATGCTGGATTGTGAACTAAAAACAATTTTACTAACGCATCTAAGAGACACTGTAGAAAAACGTATGAACGAATATATGCGTCATTCCTGTAAAAATGTATAATTGTAATTTTTAATAAATAGATATATATTTGTAACATCTGTGTTTTATTTACGAGTCCCAACTTGTCTTGTCTGCCAGCCAACCTGGCGCCAGGGAAAACCAGCTGCTAGGGTCAATGACCTCAATATCTATTCTTGTCTCAACTTGTCTTATCTGCCCGCCAACCTGGCGCCAGGGTTGCGACATAACACGCAATGATTACGTCATTGGGAAAACCCAAGGTTATTGAGCTCACTTGTCGCCCCGGCAGTCTGGCGCCAGGGTTGCGAAGGCAGGGTGAACCAATTACCACACTCTACCACCGACCACCATAGCGCAAGGTTCATGCTGTTTGTTCCGGGACAGAGCCTTGTGACAAAAGAGCCAATGTTCATTATACCCCGACAGCCATAGCACGAGGATCTCCGCTGCCTCATGCTCCCACAACGCCCTAAACTCCGAGGGTGGGGCAATACCAGTGTGTCACTGGAGGGAAGTGAAAGGGGATGGAGAGCGTGGGCTCACAGTGTCGTACCCCCTGATACACGCATGCTACAACGCCCTAAAACTCCCTACCAATTAATTAATTAACAATCATCAAGAACCAACATGTCCAGAATATGCCTGCAATAAATAAAAAACTCCAACACCTCTATCCTACCAATTAACAATAATTAATAAATAATCAGCAAGAACCAACATGTCATAGTTTGTTGGCTCTAGGGGAAGAGGAAAGTAGGGTGGGGGAAGGGGGGAATAACGGTAAAAATCGACGTAGTGATTACGACACACAACTAGGTGTCAAAGTTCAAGTTGGAGCGATATAATGGGATAGCTACTTATGTATATTATTTAGTTTCACATATATTACGACTTTTTAATAAATATCTTCATTCTTAAGCAAATGAAAGAGAAAGTCCGTGTCATTTATTTCAATACAAATAAATTAAATTATTTGTTCTTGCTACCACTTGATTTTGAGTATATACATTTAAAGAAATGTTTTGTGTACCCCATTTATCTTCCAACACAAACATTCTCACTCTCAGACTCACACATTTTCACTTACATACACACATGCATACACATTAGTAATATGTATTCAAGTATATGAGGGCACGGAGGGGTAATGTGTATGTGTGTGTGTTCCCCTCCCCTCAACCCTTTCCCTCCCCTCCCGCGGCGTGGACTCGCGGACGGGCTTTGTTTAATTATACATGCAGAGGGGTGTGGGGAGATGTTTCTGTGAGTTGCTAAAGGAGGCGGGGCATAAGAGAAAGGGTTGTATGATTGGTTCATACTAAGCAAGCTTGCCAGGGAGGCGGGAGACTCTCATGAATGTTATCTAGAAAAAAGGGTTGACCTTTAATCTTAACTTTTAGTTTTGGTGTACCCTTCTCGAAAAACAGACTTGAAAAAGGATGTCCTTTTGCCCTGCTGTGACTTTTCCTTACTCACACCCTCCTTGCTAGAAACGTTTTAGGGGGGCAATATGTGACAAGTGATGGATATCTTCCTCAGTATCGGCTAGCTAGCTCAAACTCCCCTAGCTGTGAGAGCGCTTTAACTCCAGATGTTATCATCTGTTTTGCTTTTATCTGTGTGGGAGAAGCTTTTGAACTTGACAGTGATTCATTTTAGAACGTAAGTGGTCTGTGGGAATTTTAAAAGATTATCTTCAAGAGGGGGCTTAAGAAATAGTTTATTCATGGTGGTAAATGTCTCTCTTGACGCGGGGTTTACTGAGAACTTTAAACTTCTCACGCTCTGTAGAGGGAGGGGCTAAGAGTCTCTGCAACTCTGAACTCCTTTTCGCCCCGCCTCCTGTAGAGGGGGTAGTAGTTTACAACCCTTACTTCTTTCTATATATTGAGTTAACCCTTTAAGATGAAATCATTAGCTATCATCTACATTCTAAAGATTAACAACAACAGCAATGTCTAGTGAGTACTCAGCCGCACTTTTGTCCGCGATTGGATCGAGCGAGGTAGTGTCAAGGAAGTTAACTGATTTAGAGATAGGTCATGGATATTATATCACGAATATAAAAGCAATAACAACTAGATACGGTCGTAGAGTTCTCACCTTGATGGAGGACAAATATAACGTGTGGTTACCGAAGCGGTTTTCTTTACTAAGTGATGGACAACTGGAGAACATTTCCAAAGCGGACTTACTACTTGTTTACAAAGGCATCTCCAAGAACAGCAAGACAGTGATCATAAACTTCGAAGGTACGTGAACGCTTAAATTTCTGTATCTGTATGTGTACGATTATTGCGACGATTTCTAGGATTAATCAAATCGGTTTAGAAGACGTATTTTTCACATCAAATCTCGGTTGGGATGTACAGAGTATGGTTTTTCAACTCTCCCTCTATGCTAATGTGTGTTCACTTCCTTCAATTCCTAAAGAGTTCGCTGAATAATTTTCAAATCTCGGTTAGGATGTACAGAGTATGGTTTTTCAACTCTCCCTCTACGCAAATGTGGGTTTACTTCCTTTAATTCCTAATTAGTACGCTGAATAATTTTCAAATCTCGGTTAGGATGTACAGAGTATTGTTTTTCAGCTCTCCCTCTACGCAAATGTGGGTTCACTTTCTCTAATTCCTAATTAGTACGCTGAATAATTTTCAAATCTCGGTTAGGATGTACAGAGTATGGTTTTTCAACTCTCCCTCTATGCTAATGTGTGTTCGCCTCCTTCAATTCCTAATTAGTACGTTGAATAATTTTCAAATCTCGGTTAGGATGTACAGAGTATGGTTTTTCAGCTCTCCCTCTACGCAAATGTGGGTTCACTTCCTTTAATTACTAATTAGTACGCTGAATATTTTTCAAATCTCGGTTAGGATGTACAGAGTATGGTTTTTCAACTCTCCCTCTACGCAAATGTGGGTTCACTTCCTTCAATTCCTAATTAGTACCCTAAATAATTTTCAAATGTCGGTTAGGATGTACAGAGTATGGTTTTTTTCAACTCTCCCTCTACGCAAATGTGGGTTCACTTCTTTTAATTCGTAATTAGTACGTTGAATAATTTTCTAAACTCAGTTAGGATGTACAGAGTATGGTTTTTCAACTCTCCCTCTACGCAAATGTGGGTTCACTTCCTTCAATTCCTAATTAGTACGTTGAATAATTTTCTAATCTCGGTTAGGATGTACAGAGTATTGTTTTTCAACTCTCCCTCTACGCAAATGTGGGTTCACTTCCTTCAATTACTAATTAGTACGCTGAATATTTTTCAAATCTTGGTTAGGATGTACAGAGTATGGTTTTTCAACTCTCCCTCTACTCAAATGTGGGTTCACTTCCTTTAATTCCTAATTAGTACGGTGAATAATTTTCAAATCTCGGTTAGGATGTACAGAGTATGGTTTTTCAACTCTCCCTCTACGCAAATGTGTGTTCACTTTCTCTAATTCCTAATTAGTACGTTGAATAATTTTCAAATCTCGGTTAGGATGTACAGAGTATGGTTTTTCAACTCTCCCTCTATGCTAATGTGTGTTCGCCTCCTTCAATTCCAAATTAGTACGTTGAATAATTTTCAAATCTCGGTTAGGATGTACAGAGTATGGTTTTTCAACTCTCCCTCTACGCAAATGTAGGTTCACTTCCTTCAATTCCTAATTAGTACTCTGAATGATTTTACACTCTTCTCATATACAAATGATGACACATAATAGTCTACTCATCCTCTTATATTCAAAATTTGTATAAGCATTAAATGTAGAAAAATTAATCCTTCATTGGTTAAGATATTAGCTTCGATGTTTATATCTTTTTTTTCGCTCGGAACATGTAGGGTAAGGTGACGGGCTTCCACGCTGACGATTCAGGTTCGACCCTCGCTTTAGTCCTCCCATTATTTGGAAAATTCGGATAAAACTTTTTTCTTTACAAGGTTCGAATCTCAGTCATACCGAATGAAGAGCTGGAGTTTTTCCCCTCCTTTTACAAGGTTCAAATCTCACTCATGTCGAATGAAGAGATGGTTTATTTTCCACTCTTACTCTACGTAAATGTAGGTTCGCTTCCTCTACGCTGACGATTCAGGTTCGACCCTCGCTTTAGTCCTCCCATTATTTGGAAACATCGGATAAAACTTTTTTCTTTATTAATTTTACAAGGTTCAACCCTCGAGTTCACTTCCCAAATAGTACTTTGAGAGATTTTACACTCTCGTCAAGCACAAATGATGGTACATAGCGGACTACTTGCCCTTACCTTTTAATGTGTATATATCCTGAATTAAACATACATATACACAAACACATACACACACACATTCACACACAACATACAAAACACACACACATATACACACACACACACAAAGACATTAGCTTCAATGTTTGTATATCATGAACTGCTAACTAGATGTCCCTGTTTGTTTTTTATAGCTGTCTCAGAGCCGCTCGATGAGATCCTAGAGCAAGCTGTGCAGAAATGAAGAGGATAATAATAATAATAATAATAATAATAATCGACTTTAATGGCGAAGTTAAGGCTACTGCCTTTTCTTACACTTAACCAATACAATTTAAACTGAAGTTTAACAAAATAATATATATAAAAAACACAAAAAGTATTAAGAAAAAGAAAAAAAAACTAGATCTAAAATACACAAGGATTACGTACCACGCGCGCGCGCACACACACACGCACACACACACACACACACACACAGAATGTGTGATTACGTCTCACCCCTCTCAATCTCAAGAATGAGCTTCCACACGCAACTTATTTGCGACTTTTCGCTTGAAACCATTCAATTCTAATTTCTTTACATCGTTGGTTAGGGTATTCCATGAACGAGAAGCTGAAACAGTGAAAGAATTTGAGTAATTATTGGAATTATGAAGAGGAATGAATAAAACTGAGTTTTCTTGTAATCGCGAGTTGAAATTATTATTAGTGTTGAGTAAGCGAATACATGAAGAAAGGTATTGTGGGAGTTGGTAGTCAATAGTTTTCTTTATGATGGTCATCGAGTATAGATTTCGTCTTTCTTTAAGTCTTAGCCAAGCTAGTCTCTTATAGTATGGAGAAATATGATCACGTGACCAGAGGTCGAATATAAATCTAACACATGTGTTCTGGAGTCTTTGTAGTCTTGCCACAATGTCAGCTGTCAGGTCATTATAAACTACATCACAATAGTCGAAAAGCGGGAGGATAAGGGATTGGATAAGAGTGGATTTAAAAATTCATTGGTATACATTTTTTCAGGCGCTTTAGTGAGTGTAAGGCAAAGAACACTTTTTTACATATCTGTTTCACATGATTATACGAGGAGAGTAGGGCCTGTTTAGAGCATAGTGCACCCACGAACTTAGAAACATGTCAGGACCCGCCAACAAAACGAGCTCGCTTGTCAACTCCTATCATCGTATCTTGGCAAACTAACGGAAATAGGGTGTATACTCTCGA
>JBCFYV010000935.1:10635268-10670114 GCA_039000515.1 Timema cristinae
TAACTAAAGAAAATCAAATTGACGCTAATGGACTAGGAATTGGGAAGATTGCACCCGCATTTGCGTGGGGAAGGCGAGTGGAAAAATCAGCACAGCTCACCCAACTGAGATTCGAACCTCGAGCTCCCCCGTCCTCGGTAGTCTAGCTCAACACGATTATGGCGCGTTAGCCAACTGCGTTACCGAGGTGGGTTTCTATCACTCTGCACTCTTTTTTAGAGAGTTAAATTTTTTACGAGTCTGGCTCCTCTCTCTGTGTACAATTCAACCAAACCAAATATTACAACAAATTGAAAGAAGAAGAAGATCCAGCTGGATTCTGAATTGGGAAGGTTGAATCAACATTTGCGTGCAGGGGGAGTAAAGAAATGTTCCAGCGTTTACTTGGAGGGAGAGTGGGAAACCATTTTAGTGAGAACTACCATCAGTACAACTCGTCAGGTATTCAAATCCCCAACCTCGCCCAACACAGATACGAACCCTGATATCTTTCGCCGGGTGCTTCATGTCCTCTAGTTGTCAAATCCAAGAGAAGAATATGATGTTTCAAACTGGGTTCACCCGTTCGGTGCCTAGAATATGTTGTGATAAAAAGGTGCTGGCAATATACAACTTTGCCTGAATAAATAGTAAAGAGCACAAATGTTAAACATTATTACTTACACACGTGTGGTTAATATAGCTTTAGCAAGTATAATATATGAATGGAAAGGAGGAATAGGTATGCTATTACTCTTATTTCACTGCTGAAACATAATTTTAATTAGGTTTGGTTTAAGATAAGGTGTCACACAACCACACCGACGTGAACTAGACACATTTTAGCACTGCGTCTTACTACATTGTTCGGGTTATACGCTTAAGTAATAATTACGCTAATGGATTGATAATTGGGAGGTTTGATCCCGCATTTGCGTATAGGGAGTGTGTAAAACACCCCTAGGTTACCCGATAAAAATTCTAACTTTGAATTCCTTAAGTACTAATTGCGTTAATGGATTGATAATTGATAAGTTTGAATTTCGACGCTGATGAATAAATCTATAATATTTAGTACTATGGCGTGGATTTGTTTAGTTTACCCTGAATATTTATTAAAACTTATAATGTCCGTTTACACACACACGCACACACAGCCTCCCATCGTTCTACATGTCTAATATATAACACAAGAAAGAAGTATGGTTGAATAAATTAGATTTACTAAAGATTTCTTCGCACAACAATATAGAGCTTGTATTTATAAAAGTAATTAGCGTTTGTCGACCTCCTTACGTCACAGGGCATGGTGTGTACCCGCATTTGTTAATATTTTATCTGTTGATTTTCATACAACACGCTTGATCTTCCTATGTAAGAACTGTTCAAAATCTTTTAAGAAGCTTACCAACCTGACACGTCATATGCGCTTACAACACGGGAGGGGACTTAAAAAGTTTGATAAGTGTGGACAAGTTTTTAGTCGGAGTGACAACTTACAGCGACATGTTTCCTCACATATTCGGGAGGTAAAGTCATTCGAATGTGATAAGTACAGTCAAATATTTTCATGGCAGGATAATCTATTACGACACAAGCTAATTAACTGTACTGTAACAGGAGCAACTTCACTGGTGAATGTTGCCAACGTTTCAAGGTCAAGAGAGCAGGAATCTATTGAGAGTCTCAATATTGATGAAGATTACGACCCCTGTAATTTTTCAGAAGCTTTGAATGGTACAGTAAAAATAATCAAGCTCTCTCCCTCGAAAGACTCGCTATTTTTAGTATTTACTAACGAAATTAAAAGGAAGTTGGAAGCAACGCTTACCCAACAACTTGGTGTAATGGGTAATCTAAAATGGTATACATCTGCCTGTGTTGAGTACTCTCGTGTTGGAGGGGAGGGAGAGGAAACAATCACCCCTTACTCTCGATTTGGAGGGGAGGGAGATGAAACAATCACCCCTTACTTTCGCAGTAAGTGTATCGTCACTCTAAGTCCTGACGCATTAAAATCGCAGATTGTTGATGAATGGACTTACATGATTTAAGCAGCTTCTTCTTTCCACCACAAAGGAAGTGGTTGGGCTGAGGACCATGTGAAATAGTTAGAACATAAACTAGCTAAATATGTTCCTTTGGATGCTTCCATTACCTGAAGAGTTGAGAAATAAGAATGTTCTAATTAATTAAGAAGTGTTGACAGTAAATGTTTTCTTTGGTCTGTGCTAGCATTTCTATACCCAGCTGACATGCATGCTAATCGAGTGAATAAGTATATATCACTGGAAGGTTGACTAAATATGGATGGTATTGAATATCCTGTGCAAATACCACAAATAACTAAGTTTGAAAAACAAAATAACGCATCTATTAATGTGTATAGCTACCAAGAGGAAATATTCCCTTTAAGAATAACTAAGGTTAGTCGTGACAATAACGTGGATTTGTTGTTTCTTTCCAATGTGGATGGGGGAAATTATTGTCTTATTAAGAACTTCAGCAGATTGCTAAGCTCACTGACCAGACACGATGGTGAATCATACTTTTGCAAATATTGTTTGCATAGATTTTCCAAGCAAAATCTCAGGGATGAGCAAAGTGAGCGGTGGGCTGATTTTGATGCTCAGAAGATACAGATGCCCAAGGAAGAGGATAAAATATTAAAATTTTCGACATATAAACAGATGCTAAAATCCCATATGTGATATATGCAGATTTTGAGTGTTTTAATATTAAATATCAGGGTGTGCACCTAACCCTGATCACTCATCAACTACAAAAATGATGAACCATACACCATCAGGATTTGCATATGTAGTCGTCAATTCCGAAGGTAAATTTGTGAAACCTCTGGTTGTCTATAGTGGGGAAAATGTAATGGACACCTTTCTTCATAAACTTGTCGAAGAAGAAACCATGATCAACGAGATGAAGAAAAATGTTGTCCTTATGCGCATCACCCCTAAACAAGAAAATGAATTTATTTCGGCTAGTGTATGCAGTATCTGTGAGGGGGAGCTGGGTCAAGACCGCGTTCGTGACCACTGTCATCTCGGTGGAGAATATCGGGGTGCATCTCATAGTATGTGCAATATTCAGTTTCAATAAACCAAGAGAATACCCGTCATTTTAAACAATTTAAAAAATTATGACGCCCATATTATCATGCAGAAAATTGGGAAGTTTACAGACAGAAGAATATCATGTATTCCAAACAATATGGAGAAATATATCTCATTCAGTCAATTTATTGACTCGTTCCAGTTTTTAAGCACATCTCTTGAAAAATTTGTTGAAAATTTGTTGAATGTTGGGAAAACTCAATTTAAAATACTCCATGAAAATATCCCTTTCGATAAAGTAGATCTTCTGCTACGAAAAGGTGTGTTCTCTTATGACTACATGGATTGCAGCAGTAAACTGAAAGATACTGATTACCACCAAGATCCGCATTCTATAATCAGATGCACCAAGAACATATTTCAGAAAGTGACTACGCTCATGCTAAAACTGTGTGGGAAAACTTTGAAATGAACACTATGGAAGATTATCAAAATTTATATGTTTTAAGTGATATTCTACTTTTAGCAGACGTCTTCGAATACTTTCTCTCTTTGTGTTTTGAGTACTATAAATTAGACTCTCTACATTTTTGCAAAAGCCCTGGACTAGCATGGGTGGCATTTTTAAAGATGACCAAGGTTGAGTTGGAGCTACTAACTGACATTGAAATGCATTTATTCATTGAAAAAGGGATACGTGGTGGGGTGTCTATGATTTCTAATAGACATTCTGAAACAAACAACCCTGGTATGAGTGATTTTAACGCTGAAAAGGAGGTGAAGTATATCACATACAGGGATTGTAATAACCTATACGGAACTGTTATGTCCGATTGCCTTCCTCAGAGTAATTTTAGGTGGTTGAACAAGAGTGAAATAGCAGAGCTCAATATAATTTCAGTTGCTGATGATAGCACTGTGGGCTATATATTAGAAGTGGATCTAGAGTATCCAAAAGAAATTCATGACGAGCACAGTGACTATCCACTTGCTCCTGAAAAAGTCATAGTTACTCCTGAGATGTTATCCCCATTCTCTAAGTATATACAATCCAAGCCGAACTCTCCCACCGGTGGGAAAACAAAAAAGCTAGCGCCCAACCTAAACAGTAAACAAAAATATGTGGTACACTACCGTAATTTAAAACTGTATATTTCCTTGGGTATGAAGCTTCAAAAAATACACCGAGTCTTAACTTTCAATCAGAGCGGTTAGTTGGAGCCATATATTGATTTAAATACATCCCAACGTAAAAATGCATTAAATGGATTTGAAAGGGACTTTTTCAAACTCAAGAACAATGCAGTATTCGGGAAGTCGATGGAGAATCAAAGCCATCGCGTAAATGTTAAATTACTAAATAACTTCACCAGCATTTATTGCTTATACAATCTTCACGGAAGAGTTAGTTGGGGTTCACACGAGAAAAATAAGCCTACTTTTGAATAAGCCTATATATGGGGGCTTTGCAATCTTAGATATAAGCAAGGTTATCATGTATAACGTTCATTATAATTATGTTAAGAGGAAATATGGACAAAATGCAAAGCTCTTATTCACAGACACAGACTCCCTCTGCTACGAACTGAAAACAGAAAATGTGTATGTGGATATGTTTGATCATATAGACCGATTTGACACTTCACACTATCCAGAAACACATTTTTTACACAGTGCGTGCAGTAAAAAAGCTCTGGGTAAAATGAAGGATGATATGAATGGGGAGTGTATTCGAGAGTTTGTGGGACTTTGAACTAAGCTTTACTCCATTTAAAAGGAGAGTCTTGAGGAGAAAAAAGTAGGTAAAGGTGTGTCAAAAACAACTCTCAAAAATAAAATTAATCATGATCATCATAGAAAATGTTTAAAGCAGGGGATATTACACTACGCCAATGTGTATATGATAAGAAGGGAGAAACCTCAATTGTATAGTATTTCTTTGAATAAACTTGCACTTTCACCAGGAGATGACAAACGCTATATTTTAGATATTGGATGCGATACTCTTGCATACGGTCATTACAAAATAAGACCAATTGGTTCACCAATGGAGACTTTAAAAAAATTCCCCTTTATATTTTATTACGTAAATAGCTTGATTGGCTGTGAGTATAATAGCCTAATTTCATAAGGTGAAACACCACAGCTTTATCTAAATTAAATAGTTTATTTAAAATTAGTTATAGGTGGGAGGTGACGTTACTCGATTCCCCGCAGTGCCTCCTGGGAAACGTTTTAATAAACGGCTAAACGAGTAACACCCAATACGTATTAATATTATAATAAAATGTTGGTGATTTATAAAAGTTTTATCAAATTAATGATGTAACTATTTTAGAAACCCCTGGTTTACCACCCGCCTTCCCCTCCCTAAATATTTTTTCCCGATCCACCACTGAGCAATGCTATTCTTATGAGAGAAAGTAGCTCACTGACTATAGGAAGGGTCTATGTGGGAGAAGGTGACCCAACTTCGCAGTGAGGAGGATCAATGCTAAAACTCGAGAATATGTTTAACCCCCAAAATAATATTTCCGGATCCGCCACTGATCAATGCTTTTCTTATGTGGGAGAAAGTGACCCAACTTTACAGTGAGGAGAATCAATGTTATTCTTATGGGAGAAAGTGATCTTCCTCATTCAGGAGGAGGATCAATGTTAACTTTATGGGAGAAAAGTGGTCTGGAACTGTCATTTCAACCACTACTATTATTACATCCCTTTGGAAAGGTGATCTATTTAATATTTGGTATGTGTGGGTAATATCTTGATAAGCCAGTTGTTCAGTGTTGGAAACTGTAAAAACATTTATAGATGACTGTCTTTGTAAGTAGACTGTTGTATCTAAAATTACTTATGTCAATTATATTGAAATTAGGTAAGGAGGCCACCATACCTGAATTTCTTAGGTCCAAGAGGTTACATTTAAAACAAAAAACATCAGAGTAAATTAAAAAACACATAAGTTCCCTTTTTCAGTATAAGACAGAAGGGATTCGATAAGACTCTGCCTTTAGGAAGATTATTAAGATGCGGCAGAAGGGAGCGTGGGTAATTTTACAGTTTTTATAGCATGATATTTCTTTGGACAAAATAGATCAAATATTTCTCCAGTAGCAACATATGCTAATGCTAATATTGACAGATCTTGAATATCTGTTGATATTAGCATGTGCAGAAAACTAAACTCTATGTTGCTACTGGAGAAATATTTGGTTTAGCTTTGCCAAAAAAATTATATTCTATAAAAATGGTTAAACTACTTGCACTCCCTTCTGCCGCACCTTAATAAACAACCCCAATAAAGGTTCTCTTATTAGTGACAGACCACCATACCATATTAGTGACAATACCATAAACAACAAGTGAAAATAATTAATAGATCATGGAAACTCTTTGTAATCTAAAGCAGCTTTTACTTAAAATCAAAGTTCCCCATGAAATCATTATTTTAATATACAGAGTGTAAACAATTTTCATATAATTTTACTGCACCCATAGCCAATATGGCTTACACATACATTTTCCCAAACATATTACTGCCATTATGGTCCCCTTTGGAGCACCATTTACCCTCTTGGTCTCCTTAATATAGGAGACTTTCTTGATTTAGTAAAACAAAAGTTATTCTCAGTGGACTGATAAATTCCTTTCTATATAAACTTATTTGTGGTGACTGAAGGAAATGTTCAATCAGGCAAACAATTGTAAAATATGAAGAATATATTGCGTACTTACTAAGTAGTCTCTTCCTACCAAGTGCATTGATAAGAGAGCCAGCAAACAAGTAGAATAATCCCGTAACAACACCCACTATCACAGAATTCAGGTACATGGTACTCTTAACCGCATTCTGTAAATATAAATATTTTGAGTTATCAATTATTATTCATATACTGTAACCTAAGTTTTAGTTTGTTTGACAGATACGCATGGTGGGGTATGGGTCGGACATAGCGTATCAGTATGCTTCAGATACTTATACATTTTAATATGCAAATGCATTTTTATACTTCTTAGGTAGCACATGCATATTTTAATTGATTTGAGCATTAATGAATAATTTGCAGTAATTATCTATTTAAGTGCATATTTATAAAATCTTTGGTTATGAAGTACAAATTCACTTCCTGAGGCAGTCTGGGAATCCCAGAAATTGTTTTTAAAGTACATCTCAAAATATTAGTTAAGTAAATAATATGCAGCCACAAACCCATCGGATGCAACACCTTCACATCAGGTATGTGGTTCCTGAATATTTTACCTGAGCAGTGGGCCGACTGCAGGTAAATTTAAAATATATACTTCTGACCTTTCTGATTCCCTCAGATATTTGTATTTGATATAATATTGGAACTAAATTTTACACAGTACTGACCCTTTAACTAGTAAATTTCAACTCTTCAAGGGCTTATAGTTGGGGAGAAAATACTTTGATGTGCTAAGAGAATTACAAGAGTTTGAGTGGTCCTGTTGCGTTAATAAGAAACCCTGTAAAATGTTGAAAGTTTATCATGCCATCAACAATCTTCATCAGTTTCTACTAGATCCAATATAGTTTAACATCTTCAACAGGTGGGTACACGAATGTGAAGGGAGAAAGGGGAAATTCCTCTCAAATGTATGTATGGCTGAAAAAGTTGAATCCACCCAAATAATTTGCTACTGGGCGGCAACATGGAGATACTAGCGGCATTCGACATTAGTACTGCAGTGTTAACATTGAGACAAGTTCTATGTTTACTGCTGCTCTTGTTCACTTGTTGTCTAACAGGACAACTGCTTTAATGTTATGGTGATCTGTCTCGTTCTCCGTTTAACAGTGGTAGACACTGATACATTTTTACTAGTGTGTTATCTCATGAATCTATGCTGGTTACGGGAACATGTTCTCCATGTTACTAGCAACATTGTTTCTCTGTCTGCGCTTGTTACATGGGGAAACTGCTCTCTTGTTTACCTGTGCTATCCTTGTCTTCTGTCTTCCGAGTCTAACATGGAAACGGCTCATGTTACCTGCAGCTCTTTTCTCTCGTCTCTCTGTTAACAGTGTGACAGGTGTTCATTGTTTACCCTAGCGCTCTCCTGTTCACTGTCTCTCTGTCTAACATGGACCAACGTGCTTCATGTTACTAGCTGCCTCTTGTCTCTCTGTCTCCCTGCAACTTGGAAACGTGCTTCATTGTTACCCTGGTCTCTCCTTGTTCTCACTGTCTGCTCCTTGTAACATTGGACAACGTGTCTCATTGTTTACCCTGCTGCGCTCCTTGTTCTCTCTGTCTCCCCTTTGTCTAACAGTGGACCACGTGCTTCTTGTTTACCTGCTGCTACTCCTTGTTCTCTCTGTCTCTTCCTTGTCTAACATTGGGAACAACGTGCTCTCATTGTTTACCTGCTGCGCTCCTTGTTCTCTCTGTCTCTCTCCTTGTTTAACAGTGGGACCAAGCGTTGCTCTCATTGTTTACCTAGCTGCTCTCCTTGTTCTCTCTGTCTTCTCTCCTGTCTAACAGTGGGACCAACGTGCTCTCATTGTTTACCTAGCTGCTCTCCTTGTTCTCTCTGTCTCTCTCCTTGTCTAACAGTGGGACCAACGTGCTCTCATTGTTTACCCTGGCTGCTCTCCTTGTTCTCTCTGTCTCCTCTCCTTGTCTAACATGGGACCAACGTGCTCTCATTGTTTACCCTGGCTGCGCTCCTTGTTCTCTCTGTCTCTCTCCTTGTCTAACAGTGGGACCAACGTGCTCTCATTGTTTACCCTAGCTGCTCTCCTTGTTCTCTCTGTCTCTCTCCTTGTCTAACATTGGGACCAACGTGCTCTCATTGTTTACCTAGCTGCTCTCCTTGTTCTCATCTGTCTCTCTCCTTGTCAAACAGTGGGACCAACGTGCTCTCATTGTTTATCCTGCTGCTCTCCTTGTTCTCTCTGTCTCCTCCTTCCTTGTCTAACAGTGGGACCAGCGTGCTCTCATTGTTTACCCTAGCTGCTCTCCTTATTCTCTCTGTCTCTCTCCTTGTCTAACAGTGGGACCAGCGTGCTCTCATTGTTTATCCTAGCTGCTCTCCTTGTTCTCTCTGTCTCTCTCCTTGTCTACCAGTGGACCAGCGTGCTCTCATTGTTTATCCTAGCTGCTCTCCTTGTTCTCTCTGTCTCTCTCCTTGTCTACCAGTGGGACCAGGTGCTTCATGTTTACCTAGCTGCTCTCTTGTCTCTCTGCTCTCTCCTTGTCTAACAGTGGGACCAGCGTGCTCTCATTGTTTACCCTAGCTGCTCTCCTTGTTCTCTCTGTCTCTCTCTTGTCTAACAGTGGGACCAGCGTGCTCTCATTGTTTACCTAGCTGCTCTCCTTGTTCTCTCTGTCTCTCTCCTTGTCTAACAGTGGGACCAGCGTGCTCTCATTGTTTACCCTAGCTGCTCTCCTTGTTCTCTCTGTCTCTCTCCTTGTCTAACAGTGGGACCAGCGTGCTCTCAGTCAGTGCTCTTTGTTTACCCTACTGCTCTCCTTGTTCTCTCTGTCTCTCTCCTTGTCTAACAGTGGGACCAGCGTGCTCTCATTGTTTACCCTAGCTGCTCTATCCTATTGTTCTCTCTCTGTCTCTCTCGTTGTCTAACAGTGGGACCAGCGTGCTCTCATTGTTTACCCTGGCTGCTCTCCTTGTTCTCTCTGTCTCTCTCCTTGTCTAACAGTGGGACAGCGTGCTCTCATTTTTACCCTAGCTGCTCTCCTTGTTCTCTCTGTCTCTCTCTTGTCTAACAGTGGGACCAGCGTGCTCTCATTGTTTATAGTCCTAGACCATCTGCTCTCCTTGTTCTCTCTGTCTCTCTCCTTGTCTAACAGTGGGACCAGCGTGCTCTCATTGTTTACCCTAGCTGCTCTCCTTGTTCTCTCTGTCTCTCTCCTTGTCTAACAGTGGGACCAGCGTGCTCTCATTGTTTACCCTAGCTGCTCTCCTTTCTTCGTCTTCTCTGTCTAACAGTGGACCAGCGTGCTTCCATTGTTTATCCTAGCTGCTCTCCTTGTTCTCTCTGTCTCTCTCCTTGTCTACCAGTGGGACCAGCGTGCTCTCATTGTTTACCCTAGCTGCTCTCCTTGTTCTCTCTGTCTCTCTCCTTGTCTAACAGTGGGACCAGCGTGCTCTCATTGTTTACCCTAGCTGCTCTCATTGTTCCCATCTCTCTGTCTCCTCTTCTCTTGTCTAACAGTGGGACCAGCGTGCTCTCATTGTTTTACCCTAGCTGCTCTCCTTGTTCTCTCTGTCTCTCTCGCTTGTCTAACAGTGGGACCACGTGCTCTCATTGTTTACCCTAGCTGCTCTCTTGTTCTCTCTGTCTCTCCTTTCTAAGAGTGGACCGTGCTTTTTTACCTGCTGCTCCCTTGTTCTCTCTGTCTCTCTCCTTGTCTAACAGTGGGACCACGTGCTCTCATTGTTTACCCTAGCTGCTTCTCCTTTGTTCCTTTTCTCTGTCTCTCTCCTTGTCTAAAGTGGGACCAACGTGCTCTCATTGTTTACCCTAGCTGCTCTCCTTGTTCTCTCTGTCTCTCTCCTTGTCTAAGAGTGGGACCAACGTGCTCTCATTGTTTATCCCTGGCTGCTCTCCTTGTTCTCTCTGTCTCTCTCCTTGTCTAACAGTGGGACCAGCGTGCTCTCATTTTTACCCTAGCTGCTCTCCTTGTTCTCTCTGTCTCTCTCCTTGTCTAAGAGTGGGACCAGCTGCTCTCATTTTTTACCCTAGCTGCTCTCCTTGTTCTACTCTGTCTCTCTCCTTGTCTAACAGTGGGACCAACGTGCTCTCATGTTTACCCTAGCTGCTCTCATTGTTACCCTATCTCTCTCCTGTTCTCTCTGCTCTTCCTTGTCTAACAGTGGGACCAGCGTGCTCTCATTGTTTACCCTAGCTGCTCTCCTTGTTCTCTCTGTTTCTCTCCTTGTCTAAGAGTGGGACCAACGTGCTCTCATTTTTTACCCTAGCAGCGCTCCTTGTTTTCTCTGTCTCTCTCCTTGTCTAAGAGTGGGACCAACGTGCTCTCATTGTTTACCCTAGCTGCTCTCCTTGTTCTCTCTGTCTCTCTCCTTGTCTAACAGTGGGACCAACGTGCTCTCATTGTTTACCCTAGCTGCTCTCCTTGTTCTCTCTGTCTCTCTCCTTGTCTAAGAGTGGGACCAACGTGCTCTCATTGTTTACCCTAGCTGCTCTCCTTGTTCTCTCTGTCTCTCTCCTTGTCTAACAGTGGGACCAGCGTGCTCTCATTGTTTATCCTGGCTGCTCTCCTTGTTCTCTCTGTCTCTCTCCTTGTCTAACAGTGGGACCAACGTGCTCTCATTGTTTACCCTAGCTGCTCTCCTTCTTCTTTCTGTCTCTCTCCTTGTCTAAGAGTGGGACCAACGTGCTCTCATTGTTTATCCTGGCTGCTCTCCTTGTTCTCTCTGTCTCTCTCCTTGTCTAACAGTGGGACCAGCGTGCTCTCATTGTTTACCCTGGCTGCTCTCCTTGTTCTCACTGTCTCTCTCCTTGTCTAAGAGTGGGACCAACGTGCTCTCATTGTTTACCCTAGCTGCTCTCCTTGTTCTCTCTGTCTCTCTCCTTGTCTAACAGTGGGACCAACGTGCTCTCATTTTTTACCCTGGCTGCTCTCCTTGTTCTCTCTGTCTCTCTCCTTGTCTAACAGTGGGACCAACGTGCTCTCATTGTTTACCCTAGCTGCTCTCATTGTTTTCCCTGTCTCTCTCCTTGTCAAACAGTGGGACCAACGTGCTCTCATTGTTTACCCTGGCTGCTCTCCTTGTTCTCTCTGTCTCTCTCCTTGTCTAACAGTGGGACCAACGTGCTCTCATTGTTTACCCTGGCTGCTCTCCTTGTTCTCACTGTCTCTCTCCTTGTCTAAGAGTGGGACCAACGTGCTCTCATTGTTTACCCTAGCTGCTCTCCTTGTTCTCTCTGTCTTTATACTTGTCTAACAATGGGACCAACGTGCTCTCATTTTTTACCCTGGCTGCTCTCCTTGTTCTCACTGTTTCTCCTTGTCTAAGAGTGGGACCAGCGTGCTCTCATTGTTTATCCTGGCTGCTCTCCTTGTTCTCTCTGTCTCTCTCCTTGTCTAACAGTGGGACCAACGTGCTCTCATTGTTTACCCTAGCTGCTCTCCTTGTTCTCTCTGTCTCTCTCCTTGTCTAACAGTGGGACCAACGTGCTCTCATTGTTTACCCTAGCTGCTCTCCTTGTTCTCTCTGTCTCTCTCCTTGTCTAAGAGTGGGACCAACGTGCTCTCATTGTTTATCCTGGCTGCTCTCCTTGTTCTCTCTGTCTCTCTCCTTGTCTAACAGTGGGACCAGCGTGCTCTCATTGTTTACCCTATCTGCTCTCATTGTTTTCCCTGTCTCTCTCCTTGTCAAACAGTGGGACCAACGTGCTCTCATTGTTTACCCTGGCTGCTCTCCTTGTTCTCTCTGTCTCTCTCCTTGTCTAACAGTGGGACCAACGTGCTCTCATTGTTTACCCTGGCTGCTCTCCTTGTTCTCACTGTTTCTCTCCTTGTCTAAGAGTGGGACCAACGTGCTCTCATTGTTTACCCTGGCTGCTCTCCTTGTTCTCTCTGTCTCTCTCCTTGTCTAACAGTGGGACCAGCGTGCTCTCATTGTTTACCCTGGCTGCTCTCCTTGTTCTCTCTGTCTCTCTCCTTGTCTAACAATGGGACCAACGTGCTCTCATTTTTTACCCTGGCTGCTCTCCTTGTTCTCACTGTCTCTCTCCTTGTCTAACAATGGGACCAACGTGCTCTCATTTTTTACCCTGGCTGCTCTCCTTGTTCTCACTGTTTCTCTCCTTGTCTAAGAGTGGGACCAACGTGCTCTCATTGTTTACCCTAGCTGCTCTCCTTGTTCTCTCTGTCTTTATACTTGTCTAACAATGGGACCAACGTGCTCTCATTTTTTACCCTGGCTGCTCTCCTTGTTCTCTCTGTCTTTATACTTGTCTAACAATGGGACCAACGTGCTCTCATTTTTTACCCTGGCTGCTCTCCTTGTTCTCTCTGTCTTTATACTTGTCTAACAGTGGGACCAGCGTGCTCTCATTGTTTACCCTGGCTGCTCTCCTTGTTCTCACTGTTTCTCTCCTTGTCTAACAATGGGACCAACGTGCTCTCATTTTTTACCCTGGCTGCTCTCCTTGTTCTCTCTGTCTTTATACTTGTCTAACAGTGGGACCAGCGTGCTCTCATTTTTTACCCTGGCTGCTCTCCTTATTCTCTCTGTCTTTATACTTGTCTAACAATGGGACCAACGTGCTCTCATTTTTTACCCTGGCTGCTCTCCTTGTTCTCTCTGTCTTTATACTTGTCTAACAATGGGACCAACGTGCTCTCATTTTTTACCCTGGCTGCTCTCCTTGTTCTCTCTGTCTCTCTCCTTGTCTAACAGTGGGACCAGCGTGCTCTCATTTTTTACCCTGGCTGCTCTTCTTGTTCTCTCTGTCTCTCTCCTTGTCTAACAGTGGGACCAACGTGTTCTCATTGTTTGCTAGCTGCTCTTCTTGTTCTCTCTGTCTCTCTCCTTGTCTAACAGTGGGACCAACGTGCTCTCATTTGTTTACCCTAGCTGCTCTCCTTGTTCTCTCTGTCTTTCCCCTTGTCTAACAGTGGGACCAACGTGCTCTCATTGTTTACCCTAGCTGCTCTCCTTGTTCTCTCTGTCTTTCCCCTTGTCTAACAGTGGGACCAACGTGCTCTCATTGTTTACCCTAGCTGCTCTTCTTGTTCTCTCTGTCTCTCTCCTTGTCTAACAGTGGGACCAACGTGCTCTCATTGTTTACCCTAGCTGCTCTTCTTGTTCTCTCTGTCTCTCTCCTTGTCTAACAGTGGGACCAACGTGCTCTCATTATTTGCTAGCTGCTCTTCTTGTTCTCTCTGTCTCTCTCCTTGTCTAACAGTGGGACCAGTGCGCTCTCATTGTTTACCCTGACTGCACTCCTTGTTCTCTCTGTCTCTCTCCTTGTCTAACAGTGGGACCAGCGTGCTCTCATTGTTTACCCTGGCTGCTCTTCTTGTTCTCTCTGTCTCTCTCCTTGTCTAACAGTGGGACCAGCGTGCTCTCATTGTTTACCCCGACTTGTATCATAATTTAAACACCAACTAAAAGAAGCTCACCCAACTCTATGGTAAGTGAATCGGCTGTTGTACTATCTTTCAATCTAGTAACTAAGTAAGTCATGTTAAATACCCCTGTAATTAACGGTGCACAGGTATAAAGGTGCTTCTGCAACTGTGGGGAGAGTTTTCCCACTTACTTAACTATATATATATATTGATCATATACATCATGCTCTTGCCCTCACAAGGGCCACTGCAACTCTTCTTCCTTCCCTCTTGTCCCCCAAAAAACCCTTCAGGACTCTGACCATAGTGCTTCTTTTGTAACTACTCTCCTTCACCATCCCAATCAAATAATGGACAGAGGTAGAAACAAGAGAGTTATAATTTTTATTCATTCAAACATAATACAGCTCAATGGGGGAGCGGAACATTAAAGATTACAAATACCAAGTGCCAGTATGCGCCTGATGGGCGAAGTGACATACAAACACATGTCACGGCCAGAAGGGCGATATAACCATAACAAGATAATAGCTGCCTTATAATAAGGCCCTAGAAAAGACACAGTTAACGGGTGACCCCGGTCTGTTGATAAATTGGTCTCCTTACACACATTAAACGTTACAATTCTCAAATAATAGCGCAAGCCTAGCCTAAGCTCTAGCATAGCCCAAAGGGACTCAAGACCCCATAGTTAACTAATACCGTCGAGAGGCTTACCAATAGCATCAAAGTAAATACAGAGTTTGCAAACCTAACAATAATAACTCCGCCCATTTAATTAAGTAATAAGTTAGGCCCCGTTGGGAGATTCAACAATCAGGTGGCCCGCGGTCCCACTATTTAGAACCCACAAACTAATAATTGCCAAACATAACAATAAACTATACATTATCTCCCTAACAACCATTAACACAAATATAGATATATGAAACGTAACAATAAACTATAAAGACCCACTAACAATCCTAGGTATAAAAACAAAGACGGGGATTATCCCAACTAACTAACAACCCCATGTATATAAACATTAAACATTACTAAAAACATCCGTGTTTTTCTTAGATGGCCTACGGCCCCACATTTATCCACCTTTTTGTTTATGCAGAAAGAACATAAACATATTGCCATAGTCGTGAAGACGACTACCAATACCCCGCAGTCATGACTATTCGTTAAATAAATAAAGAATAATAAATAGCTACAAATGTATATTAAGTCCGAAACATTTGAATTTGGAAGATATGAAAAAGATTTTAAACTAAAGGGAATTTTGATTAATAATGACGAGCCCACTTATGAAGTAAGACTCTTACCTCCTAAAAGCCCTGAGTATAATGCGTGCCAACACATCGCACCACAACACTTTTATACCCTGAAGTGATCATATGTCTCAGAGTGGACGGAAAAGGGGGGGTAGTATCTAGAAGCGTCCACAGAGCCCTGGAGTAACAAACCACACGCACAACATAGCCTGTAGAAGGTTCCATAATCATCCACTAGGCTTTCGTTGAAAGCGCACGGCGATGTTCGCTTGTCTTTTCGTCCGATGAGGGGAAAGGTGGGGGGGGCTCTCCGCCCCGCCCACAGCGAGCGCCAGTTCAGTCGGTTTTAGTGCGCGTTGAAGGTGGCGTCTTGTGTTGTGAAGTCGATTCCATTGCGAGTCAACCGGGAGAGCATTAGGTGAGTGTTACAATCATCCCATGTTTCGTTGTGACAAGGTTACACTTTATTCGTGGCTACTGGGCTTGGAACCGACTAGCCAACCCTTTTGCAACAGCTCAGCCACGAACCGACACTAGCCAAATTATCTTACAAAGTAGTTTAAATAGAGCATCCGGCTATCCCAATTTCATTCGTTGCCTAGCCATCATTCTGGTAAACCCTTCCCATCTCCCCCTCGGCCAATAAACTGCTAACAGGCCTTACTAGCTCTCCTGCCTCCTCACGCCCTTATTGTGCTATTTCCCTACTCGCTGACCATAATACAGTAGTCCACCAAGATTACATCCCTTTCCCAACCTGCTCGCCGCGGTAACTCACTGAGATCACCTACCTGCTCACCATAGGAACGTTCTGAGCTCACCTCATCACCACCTAACCCATCTCTTATATTTTCTCCTCATCGCCTCACCAAACTCTACCTATTGAATAAAACATCCTCATCCTCACATAACATCAAGAAGGGGTAACGACAACCACAATTAAAAAAGTTGATTTAAAATCTTGGAATAATAGTTAAAACATTGGATGATAGGGAAAAATATTAAATAAAAAACTTTATCAACCCCTATTTCCCAATTATTATTATAATAATTTTGTAAAGCATGAAACATTATTTTCTAGTAATCAAAATTTGTTTAGAATATTCTTTAAAATGTGCATTACAAGACCTAAATATAGTTCAAATACAAAAAAGAAATTAAATAACCCTTAATATGTAATTATATTCAAAATAAAAACAAAATCTTTGTGATCAACTCAGATCAAAGCATGTTTAGAGTTTTTTGAGATTGAAGTTGAAGTTTAGAATAAAAAGGCCATACACATCCAGCCTAAGCTATTAGTTTGAAGTTTAATGAACGTTCGAAAGATTAGGGTAAACGTAACCATAACAAAACACACCTTATTTATTATAAATATTATTGAATAATTTTAATCAGAATAATGTGATGTTTATAAATGTAACTTGTTACTTACTACACAATACAAACATGCTTTTAGTTTATTTGCAGAGCTTTGAATCTGGGAGGGGGGTTGTGTTAATAAAGCACAGAACATACCACAGTGCATGTGTCGGCTCCAGAAAGAGCGGAGAGGCTTCTATTGGCCGCAGCGACTGCTGCTATATTGTCTGTATATGCCAACATCTCACAAATAGAAAAGCTGTTCGACGAGTAGTCATCAACAGATGCTGCTTGCAATTTGGAGAAGTCTTCCATGATGAAGAAGAGTTGGGGCATCCACAGACGAATTGTGTTCATGCTGACATTTTAAAACACAAATCAGTTACCAGTGACTAGCTATAACATTTTAATGGTTCTGGTCCAGACACTTCATTAACCTGAGTGTGGATCAATCTGCATAGTTCCAATACCAGAGTGTGAGTATTAATATAAGTAAAAATACTAGTATTGATAGGGAAAATATCGATATCGATACTTTTTTAACATCCCTACTTATAGCAAACAAGATATCATGATAATTTGGACTTGCCATTTCAAAATAAAGCCACATTTGATGTTCCTAAGCCAAGTGTTTTGTTATTTTATTCTTGTCCTACTCTGTATCAAGTTAACTACACTTATCATAATCTAGGTAATGTTGATCATGGAACACCGTGTACTATAGTGATAATTGACAGTGGTACCTGAGCAAAGAGCCAAATTGTATAGAGAAAACAAGAGCTGCGCTGGTAAGATGGGGTGCTTTGAAGAGAGGGGTCGCCTGCTTGCACCCAGATTTTATCATGTCTCCAATTTGTTTGAATGGTGTTGTGTTTGTAGGGGGAGGTGTTGGTTTTTGTGATACTTGCAACTTCTCAAATGCGATAGCTTTCACCTGCAAGTAAGAAGAAGTTACTTTTTAAACATTCTGCTACAATATTACATGTTCATAGTCAATTATGTTAAACTTTGAAGGTATAATAAAAATTGGAAGTAAATAATAATTTCAATACAATCCCCGTTTTGAGATGAAAATCGCAAAACAGCCAAATACAAATAGCAGAATGTTAAAGTATTAAGCGAAAACATTTCCATTACAACATTTACAATTAAGCAGGCCAGACTGGCCATTCATAACAGGTATATTGATAATTATATCACTCACAACCGGTATATTGAGAAGTAGACAATTCCCAACTGGTATAATGAGAAGTATTTTATTCACAGAGGTATATCAATGAATTATTTCACTAACAAAGGTATATTAAGAATTATATCTTTTACGAGAGGTAAGTCTTATATCAAAAAATATTTCATTCCAACAGGTATATAGATAAGTATATAGTTCCCAATAGGTATGGTGAGAAATATATAATTGAGAACGGGTATATTGAGAAGTTCATACCTATGTTCTTATACATGTTCCTTATCCCGCGGACCATGGGAGACAACAGAGGCTGAGACCCGAGCTCAGTGAAGTTGGTAGCACCACAAACAGACCATGGGAGACAACAGAGGCTGAGACCCGAGCTCAGTGAAGTTGACAGCACCACAAACAGACCATGGGAGACAACAGAGGCTGAGACCCGAGCTCAGTGAAGTTGGTAGCACCACAAACAGACCATGGGAGACAACAGAGACTGAGACCCGAGCTCAGTGAAGTTGGTAGCACCACAAACAGACCATGGGAGACAACAGAGGCTGAGACCCGAGCTCAGTGAAGTTGACAGCACCACAAACAGACCATGGGAGACAACAGAGAGCTGAGACCCGAGCTCAGTGAAGTTGGTAGCACCACAAACAGACCATGGGAGACAACAGAGGCTGAGACCCGAGCTCAGTGAAGTTGGTAGCACCACAAACAGACCATGGGAGACAACAGAGGCTGAGACCCGAGCTCAGTGAAGTTGGTAGCACCACAAACAGACCATGGGAGACAACAGAGACTGAGACCCGAGCTCAGTGAAGTTGGTAGCACCACAAACAGACCATGGGAGACAACAGAGGCTGAGACCCGAGCTCAGTGAAGTTGTAGCACCACAAACAGACCATGGGAGACAACAGAGGGCTGAGACCGAGCTCAGTGAAGTTGGTAGCACCACAAACAGACCATGGGAGACAACAGAGACTGAGACCCGAGCTCAGTGAAGTTGCAGCACCACAAACAGACCATGGGAGACAACAGAGGCTGAGACCCGAGCTCAGTGAAGTTGGTAGCACCACAAACAGACCATGGGAGACAACAGAGGCTGAGACTCGAGCTCAGTGAAGTTGGTAGCACCACAAACAGACCATGGGAGACAACAGAGGCTGAGACCCGAGCTCAGTGAAGTTGGTAGCACCACAAACAGACCATGGGAGACAACAGAGACTGAGACCCGAGCTCAGTGAAGTTGGTAGCACCACAAACAGACCATGGGAGACAACAGAGGCTGAGACCCGAGCTCAGTGAAGTTGGTAGCACCACAAACAGACCATGGGAGACAACAGAGACTGAGACCCGAGCTCAGTGAAGTTGGTAGCACCACAAACAGACCATGGGAGACAACAGAGGCTGAGACCCGAGCTCAGTGAAGTTGGTAGCACCACAAACAGACCATGGGAGACAACAGAGACTGAGACCCGAGCTCAGTGAAGTTGGTAGCACCACAAACAGACCATGGGAGACAACAGAGGCTGAGACCCGAGCTCAGTGAAGTTGGTAGCACCACAAACAGACCATGGGAGACAACAGAGGCTGAGACCCGAGCTCAGTGAAGTTGACAGCACCACAAACAGACCATGGGAGACAACAGAGGCTGAGACCCGAGCTCAGTGAAGTTGACAGCACCACAAACAGACCATGGGAGACAACAGAGACTGAGACCCGAGCTCAGTGAAGTTGGTAGCACCACAAACAGACCATGGGAGACAACAGAGGCTGAGACCCGAGCTCAGTGAAGTTGGTAGCACCACAAACAGACCATGGGAGACAACAGAGACTGAGACCCGAGCTCAGTGAAGTTGGTAGCACCACAAACAGACCATGGGAGACAACAGAGGCTGAGACCCGAGCTCAGTGAAGTTGGTAGCACCACAAACAGACCATGGGAGACAACAGAGGCTGAGACCCGAGCTCAGTGAAGTTGGTAGCACCACAAACAGACCATGGGAGACAACAGAGGCTGAGACTCAAGCTCAGTGAAGTTGACAGCACCACAAACAGACCATGGGAGACAACAGAGGCTGAGACCCGAGCTCAGTGAAGTTGGTAGCACCACAAACAGACCATGGGAGACAACAGAGGCTGAGACCCGAGCTCAGTGAAGTTGGTAGCACCACAAACAGACCATGGGAGACAACAGAGGCTGAGACTCAAGCTCAGTGAAGTTGACAGCACCACAAACAGACCATGGGAGACAACAGAGGCTGAGACCCGAGCTCAGTGAAGTTGGTAGCACCACAAACAGACCATGGGAGACAACAGAGGCTGAGACCCGAGCTCAGTGAAGTTGACAGCACCACAAACAGACCATGGGAGACAACAGAGGCTGAGACCCGAGCTCAGTGAAGTTGGTAGCACCACAAACAGACCATGGGAGACAACAGAGGCTGAGACCCGAGCTCAGTGAAGTTGGTAGCACCACAAACAGACCATGGGAGACAACAGAGACTGAGACCCGAGCTCAGTGAAGTTGGTAGCACCACAAACAGACCATGGGAGACAACAGAGACTGAGACCCGAGCTCAGTGAAGTTGGTAGCACCACAAACAGACCATGGGAGACAACAGAGGACTGAGACCGAGCTCAGTGAAGTTGGTAGCACCACAAACAGACCATGGGAGACAACAGAGACTGAGACCGAGCTCAGTGAAGTTGACAGCACCACAAACAGACCATGGGAGACAACAGAGGCTGAGACCCGAGCTCAGTGAAGTTGGTAGCACCACAAACAGACCATGGGAGACAACAGAGGCTGAGACCCGAGCTCAGTGAAGTTGGTAGCACCACAAACAGACCATGGGAGACAACAGAGGCTGAGACCCGAGCTCAGTGAAGTTGGTAGCACCACAAACAGACCATGGGAGACAACAGAGGCTGAGACCCGAGCTCAGTGAAGTTGACAGCACCACAAACAGACCATGGGAGACAACAGAGGCTGAGACCCGAGCTCAGTGAAGTTGACAGCACCACAAACAGACCATGGGAGACAACAGAGGCTGAGACCCGAGCTCAGTGAAGTTGACAGCACCACAAACAGACCATGGGAGACAACAGAGGCTGAGACTCAAGCTCAGTGAAGTTGGTAGCACCACAAACAGACCATGGGAGACAACAGAGGCTGAGACCGAGCTCAGTGAAGTTGACAGCACCACAAACAGACCATGGGAGACAACAGAGGCTGAGCCCCGAGCTCAGTGAAGTTGACAGCACCACAAACGGCACAAATTATAAGACCTATGCCAATATTTAGTGCTAAGTTTGTGCCACAAGAATATTCTATCCTTTAAATATGTGCCATGATAATGTTCAATCAAACGCCTAAAAACGTTGTAGCTTCCCGCTGTGTTTCTCTGTCCCCTCTCAATACATTATGCTGACCACACATCTCTCTCTGTCTGTGAGCGAATGTTTAACCAGGGGTGGGGAACCTTTTGACACTGCAAGTCCACATCGCATGTCCCTTCACGGATTCCCAAAATATGATAGTTCGCTAGACTTGTACAGATCGATGAGATCGGTTAATTAATATCAACATTTTATGCTTTAAAAATGGTTATTTTTTATTTTAATTAAAAAATACACACCGTTTGATAATTTATCTCTACGTATAATTTCCTAATGTTTTATGCCTTTCCACTAGAAACGCGAGATGAGACGGAAAAGTTTCCCTATTTTTATTAGGGAAAATTTTCGAAAACGGAAAGATTTCAATTATTATTTATATAAAATAATGTCAACTGATTAAATGTAATCGAGATATAGTTATCTCAAATGTCCACGTTTATACTTAAGATTAATTTCTCGCTAGCGCGTTAACACCATGCTGGTACATCGGGGGAGGGGGTGCATCAGAGTGTTACGTAACACAGGTCTTAAACTCAGATTCTAATGTTCAAAAACAATATTATTTTTCATGTTTTCACCTTTTTAAACATAACTTTCGAATATCTGTGGCGTTGAAAATGCAAGTCCAGCACTTTTTGTTTGTCAATATTTCAAATGTGCTTATATGGCGTCTGCCTGAGACTGTGGCTCACTGCACTTGATAAGATTGGTCCAATCTACTGACACCCTCACGTGCAAAAGTTGGATAACACCTGTCAGTCGAAGCGGCCGTAATTTATAACTATAGTTGAGGTTGAGTATAATTTATATTCCAGCTGCACATTATTTTACATAGGCAGTAAATAGTCGCTTGTGTTTGTACAAAAACACAAATAATGTATTCAAAAAGAGTAGACTTGTTCATTGCTTGCGGTAAAAAGCGATATCCAGAAAAACGAGGAAAAGTCTCAAGAAGATGTTGTAGTGAAATGTAAAGAAGCAAAAAGTACATAATTTATCTCTTGTCAAGTTTGAGGAGTCCATCAACAGTGTTATTTCTTCGTGCCAGCAGCTTGTTATGGAAAGTAAAGCTTCAAATATCATTAATTATTAACAAGAGGTAGGTCAGTCAAAGCCTATACCTTTCCCTTCTGATGAATCTATTGCATATGTATATAAATGCAACTATTATACACTGTTATGGTGGCCGCATTGTCTAAATAGTCATTCTCTCGGGAGACTAGACGGCCAATGTTGGGGAGGTACAATTATAGAAGTAGTATACCCTCATTATCATGGAGAGAGATTGTAAAACCATTTAGGAAAAGCCACTCTGAGTACACCCGACAGGTATTCAAACCCCGATCTCTGCTTCATTGGCCACTAGTCTCTTTTGATAGTGAAGCCAGGATCCAGGATCGATGTTGGAACGAAACATGAGTCTAGGTATGGCTAAGTTAATTAAATTAACGTTGTAGATTAATCTAATAATTAATATGACCATCAAAAAAACGTACACAATATTAGGAAAGATGTCTTCCTCCAGCGTCAAGCATCGCATGTGAGCACTTTAACATCATCATGTAGCGCCACTACAGGAAGGGTCATCCTACTCGGTACATAGTACCGTCTGGCTCTTACTCAGATCTCAAACCTGACATCCATAACATAAATATAGCAGAGGTGTTTCCTGATGAACCTGAGGAATTAGAGCTCGACATCTTTATGTCTATACTTGTCTCTCCTATCTACATGTGTAGCTACCCATACATAATAAGAGTACTCTCTGGAATTAGTTATATTCAGACTTTAAAATGGATTTAAAGAAGTATTAAATCTGAATCCCTCTTTTACTATCACAAAACTTCCCTATGAAAAAATGAAATAATTCATTTTGGCGAGGAAAGTTAAGAAAAAAGCGTTATGTGTTTTATGGACGACCCTATAGGGGGGGGGGGGGGTAGAAAATGTCCGGTCGACCTTAACATTATTTCAATTAACTCATTGATGACTAAAAATATGAACATGACGTGTCTACAAAGGCTCTCATTCATTTGTTTCTTTACTAGATTTTCTCAGCCCCACATATTACTACCCGCTCAGCTTATACACTTATGTACTAAACATGTTAATTTGTTAGGGATAAGGAAGTTTGAATTTAGAGGAGTTGCACCCGCATTTGCGTGGAGTGAGAGAGTGGAAAACCGGCCTCAGGATACTCAACCGGGATTAAACTCCGATCTCCCTGTCATCGCTAGTCTAGTCTATTGCGAGAGTCGTGCGTTAGACCGCGCGGCTACCGAAGCCGGTGTTTCTTTACTTATTACTACTACTACTACTATCTACTATCACTGCCACTAATTATTATTAGTGTTTTTATTATTATCATCCATTTAATCAGTTGAAATGATTTTACAGAAATAATAATTGGCAAATTTTCAGTCTAATATCTCTAGCTACCCATGAGTGTTTTATATTCTAATGCAGCCATACTTCTATGTCATACTTCTATGTTATTCTAGTCATACTGGTGCATTGTTCAGTGATGGCCTGTCTATCTGCTCAGGTTATACGCCTACGTACTAGTTACATTAATTGGTTGGGAAATAGGAAGCCTTGATTTAGAGTAAATTCACCCGCATTTGCTTGGGTGGGGGAGAGAGAGTGGAAAACTACTTATTTAGGAAAAATCCCATAAGTACATCCAACCAGGATTGAACCCCGATCTCCCCGTCTTTGGCAGTCTAGTCCAACACAAGATTAGCGCGTTAAACTACGCGGCCACCGAAGTGGGTGTCTTGTGATTGTTGGCCAGCACTATAATAAAGGACATTAAAATGATATTAATAATAACTATTATTATTACTATTATTTTACTCTCAGCATCCCGTTCAGGTTATATGCGTATGTAAGCCCTACTAACTGCGCTAATGTGTGAAGAATGAGAAGGGTTGAAATTGTAGGAAGTGTACCCAAATTTATGTTGAAGGAGAGTGTAAAACCATTATTTAGAAACAAACCCCCTCAATACACCTGAGTGGAATTCAAACACTGCTCAGTGGCTCAGTCTATTGTGAGATCTACACCCAAAAGTATATCTTACAATTAAAAAGGGTTTGTAAATAAAATAAATCAAGCATCCTTTTGGGGTACATGAGATCTCTAGAAGGCTTTATAAGAGATAAAATGCCAACTCTTCACACAAAAAACTATTTCAGCACTAAATATCCTCACGTATTTCTCAAATGTGTAACATAGGCGGTGACATTAGATAAGGCTGGAAGCTTATTTGAAAGAGAGGGTCAGCCTCATGATAATTTACTGATTACCGCTGACTGAGGTCAAGACAAGGATCTTAGCCAGGGGGTTTAGAACATATTCTGATTTATCACATCTACACACCCTTTTACACACACACATACACTCCACGCTAATGTGGGTGCATTTCCTCTAAACGACCTTCCTTACTGAGCGTGAGGCTACTGGTATTTTCATGAAAACTATGGCGACACAAATAATAGGTGTGGGATATTCTTTACGACTCGAATTTGGTATTCAATATTGGTATAAGTCTCATAATTTGTACTGATGATGGTGCTCCCAGCCGCGCCCACAGTATTTTAATATTTTCCAGAAAAGTCTGAGGTCACAAATTACAGGAGCTAGATATCTTTATGGTAAAACTTAGAAATAGGTCACAGATTTAGAAATTTAGTGATAATGCTATGCGAAGTTAGCAGTAGCGACGTGTTTGAATATTTTTACGAACACTATTGCGGTCTTAAGGCACAAATTATAGGAACATACTATATTCTTGGCACAAATTGAGCAATACATATTTGCATAGGTTTAAGAATTTAGCGCCGCTCAAAGCGATAACGATAAGTTTAAACGATAAGCACGGCAGAACATAACTTGAGAATTGTGGCACAAATTCAACACATTGCAGTGCTGTGTATTCATACTCGCAATGTGTATACAGTGTTCCATAATTTTTTACAGATGGTAAAGAAATACATTAAAAAACATATTTTACTAAAATAATGGTAAAAATAATGCTTGATTGCAAACTATGACATATAGGAATTCAGTAACTAAAATTAGTCTTCACCATCTAGCCTTAAGTGTATAAAATTATCAATTATAACACTAATAAATAAAATGAGATTATAATTGTTTAAAAACTTTAAAAAAAATCTACATTAATTAATCAAAGAAAATAGAGTATTTTAAAAATTATTTCATCAATATATTAAGCAGCTATGTTCAAGCTGCTAAATTATTATTTTTCAACTATGGTCATGAATATATGGCACTTATATATTTGTCCGAGCTTTGTTGCAACCTCGATAAATTCTCGTGGACCCCAGTTGGAAACCACTATGACGTCACAGGGTGTACAGGCGGGGTGGCCTTAAAGTGAGGCCTAGCCAGTACAACGTGAGGTTAACACAAATTATCATTTTAAGGTGTTTTCACGAAAACTACCGTAGCACAAATTATAGGGATAGGATATTCTTGTGGCACAAATTGAGCACTAAATATTGGCATAGGTCTCACAAATTGTGCCGTTATGGGTGCTGCCAGCAGCATCCACTGTTTTTTGATGTTTTCACGAAAACTACCGTAGCACAAATTATGGAGATAGAATATTCTTGTGGCACAAATTCAATACTAAATATTGGTATAGGTCTTATAGTCTTAAGACTCCTTTTTTGAAGGTGCTAAATGGCAATGTTGGAAAAGTGAATATGACTGCACGAAAACCATGAGTAACCACGGAAATACTTAAGAAAATGGAAGAAAGAAGGAAATAGAAAAAGTCAACAAAGAAGAATATATTAGGCTAAACAATTAATTAAAATGAGAAACAGACAAAGCGAGGAAAGGCTGTATAGAGAAGACATGCGATAAGATTTTCTAACTGCAAAGAAAATGAAGGTATGACCTCATGTATCAGAAAGCAAAGGAACTGGGAGGGAATGAAATTAGATGTGTGTGAAAAATAGAAATAGAAAGCCTTAAAAGTCAGGAAAATCAGCCAAGAAGCCTAGAGATTTAAGCAGAGGAATAGGTAGAAGAAAACAAAAAAGGACCCAGGATTTTAAAGAATGAAATGGAAAGAACCATAAAGGTCACTGGAAGAAGGAGAGCTGCTAAAGATGATGACATATCAGCTAACTTGCTGAAGGAACTGTGAACAATGGATTAATGACACTGACAAAACTTATAAATAGGATCTACGAAACAGGAGAATGACACAAAGGCTTTCTGGACGTTACCATGGTGACTCTAAGATGAAGAAACAATCCAAGATATGTAGTAACTAGGACCATCAGCCTCATCTCTCATGTGGGGAAGATTGTGGCAAGAATATTCAACAAGCAATTGGAACAGAAACTAGAAAGTTTTATGTAAAAGGAACAATTTGGATTCAGAAAAGGAAAATAAATCAAAGAACTGAGAATAATTTCAAAAAGAAAGCTGGAATTCAAGGAAGAAGTCTACATTGGTTTCAACGACTTGAAAAAAGCGTTCGATAAAGTGAAATGGAAGAAGCTCATGGAAATATTCAAAATATTCAACTGAGGGACAGAAGTATTATTGCAAACCTGCACATGGGACAATGAGTGAAGGTGAGGCTGAAATATAGAGAGAGCAACATCGTAAATATAGGAAGAGGAGTGAGACAGGGATGTTGTTTGTCACCCAGTCTGTTCAACTTGTATGGCGAGTGGCTGGTCAGGGAAGTACTATAGGGAAGTGACAATTTCAGGATAGGATACAATAAAAATATGCAGATGATCTAGCATTACTGGTCAAAAATAAAGAAGAGTGGTATAATGATGGAATAGCTGATAGAGATGATATGCCATGAAAATAAATACTGAAAAATCAAAAGTGATGGTGATTTCAAAAAATGAAGAGCTACTAAAAATCAAAATTGGAAACCAATAGTTTGAAAATATATAGCAGTACCAGTACCTTGTAAGACTACTGACAAAGTATGCCTATTATACCAAATAAATTAGGTCTAGGATCACCATGGCCAAGGAATCTTTCAACAAGAAGAGGTTACATCTGATCAGTAGGTTAAGTTTGAAACTAAGAAAGAAACTAATTAAATGCTACATTTGGAGCATTGCACTGTATGGAGCATAAACTTGGAATCTTAGAAAGATGGAAAAGAAATACTTGAAAAGCTTTAAAATGTGGTGCTGAAGAAGACATGAAAAGATTAGGTGGACAGACAAGGTGACACATAAGTTCTAACAAGAGTGGGTGAGAATAGAACCATTTTGGATGTGATTCTTGATCAAATTGGATTGGACCCATCCTTTGGAAGAAATTTCTTCTGCATGACGTCATAGAAGGCAAGGTTGTGGTAAAGAGGAGCAAAGGAAAAAGAGGATTCAAACAATATATGACTTGAAGGAAAGAAGTAGATTCGGGGAGATGAAGGAGGAAGCATTGGTGGGTTAAGTTCACTGACAAAAGTAATGGACCTGTCGAAAGACAGAACACCTAATAATAATTTAATTAACAACAAATATATTGAGAAAACCATTACTGTCAACAAGTAAATTGAGGAATATATAATTTTAAATCATCACTATTGGGATACAAGAAGTGAAATGGAAATAATCCAGTTTCTTGTAATTATAAACCAAGGAATAAATCATTCTTAAACAAAGAAATGTATTTTGAATCATTAACAAGGACATTTATATGGTTGTTTTTGTGGATTATAGTAATAAATGGTTTGTTTCTTACGGGGTAAGTGTCCGGATGTCTGCCTGTGTTCACAGCATAAATCTTCCTGAGGACTTTCAGAGCTTCTTCAGAGTGACCACGAGACATGAGGAACTTGGGACTCTCGTCATAAAATGAAATTAATATTCCAGCCATGAGACTAGGCAGAGTGCAGAGTGCAATATACAATCTCCACGAGTTGAACGTCATGTTGAACACAGTCCATGACCAAGCTTGAGGGATGATCAACCATGCCAAACCTGGACACATTCAAATAAAATAACTATACAAACTTATTAGTCCTTCTCACCCTCAGATATAACCTATTGTGACGAAGTGGTGGTGGGGGGGGGGGGGTTAAGAGGTCACGGGTCATTTTCACATAGTCGTGTGAACCATGATTTCTTTGAGTTCTATATGGAATATTGGGGTGCGCTGCAGAGTAAACGATATTTAAAATACACTCGGAATAATCGAGGTTTAGATTATAAAAAAAAGTATTAGGCTACAAATAAACAAGTAACTAAATTAAATAATAAGATTAATAATTAAATATATAAATTAATAAGTGAAAGAGAACATATTAAATAGAATAAATTAAAATAAACAGAACACAGTGTAAAAGGGTATACAATTAATTACCATATCTCACTAGTCTCTTATAATGTTGTCACTGTGCAATTCACAGTCGAAGTTGAAGTTACTCATGTTACACCACTAATGATCCCTGAGCACGACACACTAAGCTGACCCGCTTTACACACGCCAGTTCACTTCCGCCACCACCCCGGACACGCTGGTCCACTAATTAAACTAGCCTCAACTTGCAATGGGGCTGCTTTAATGGCCGCCAACCATGTATAGATAGGGGTCACAGTTTAAAGTTTATAATACTCCATTGATAAACTACCATACTGGAATAAAAATATACTCTTTTAAACATGTACCTTTCCTCTCAATTACACTCTCTCATGTTCCCTCTTAACCAACTAGATATAAGACTTGCTGTTTACCTGATAAACAAGGATAAAGATAGAACAAGAGAAGTAGCCAGCCGGTAGTGGAAAATATATGGCTTGGATAAAAAATGATCTAGGCCACAGGATGGAAACAGTGATGAATGTAAACACAGAGTCATGGGTGCGTTTTAGAGATTTCAAGTCTCTTAGATAGGTAATACAGCTCTCACTCCCTGTCTAACACCTATCTTAGATAGGTAATACAGCTCTCACTCCCTGTCTAACACCTATCTTAGATAGGTAAAACAGCTCTCACTCCCTGTCTAACACCTATCTTAGATAGGTAATACAGCTCTCACTCCTGTCTAACACCTATCTTAGATAGGTAATACAGCTCTCACTCCCTGTCTAACACGTATCTTAGATATGTAATACAGCTCTCACTCCCTGTCTAACACCTATCTTAGATATGTAATACAGCTCTCAATCCCTGTCTAACACCTATCTTAGATAGGTAATACAGCTCTCACTCCCTGTCTAACACCTATCTTAGATAGGTAATACAGCTCTCACTACCTGTCTAACACCTATCTTATATAGGTAATACACTCTCACTCCCTGTCTAACACCTATCTTAGATAGGTAATACAGCTCTCACTCCCTGTCTAACACCTATCTTAGATAGGTAATACAGCTCTCACTCCCTGTCTAACACCTATCTTAGATAGGTAATACAGCTCTCCTCCCTGTCTAACACCTATCTTAGATAGGTAATACAGCTCTCACTCCCTGTCTAACACCTATCTTAGATAGGTAATACAGCTCTCACTCCCTGTCTAACACCTATCTTAGATAGGTAATACAGCTCTCACTCCCTGTCTAACACCTATCTTAGATATGTAATACAGCTCTCATCCCTGTCTAACACCTATCTTAGATAGGTAATACAGCTCTCACTCCCTGTCTAACACCTATCTTAGATAGGTAATACAGCTCTCACTCCTTGTCTAACACCTATCTTAATAGGTAATACAGCTCTCACTCCCTGTCTAACACCTATTTAGATAGGTAATACAGCTCTCACTCCCTGTCTAACACTATCTTAGATAGGTAATACAGCTCTCACTCCCTGTCTAACACCTATCTTAGATAGGTAATACAGCTCTCACTCCTGTCTAACACTATCTTAGATAGGTAATACAGCTCTCACTCCCTGTCTAACACCTATCTTAGATAGGTAATACAGCTCTCACTCCCTGTCTAACACCTATCTTAGATAGGTAATACAGCTCTACTCCCTGTCTAACACCTATCTTAGATAGGTAATACAGCTCTCTACTCCCTGTCTAACACCTATCTTAGATAGGTAATATACAGCTCTCACTCCCTGTCTAACACCTATCTTAGATAGGTAATACAGCTCTCACTCCCTGTCTAACACCTATCTTAGATATGTAATACAGCTCTCACTCCCTGTCTAACACCTATCTTAGATAGGTAATACAGCTCTCACTCCCTGTCTAACACCTATCTTAGATAGGTAATACAGCTCTCACTCCCTGTCTAACACCTATCTTAGATAGGTAATACAGCTCTCACTCTTGTCTAACACCTATCTTATATAGGTAATACAGCTCTCATCCCTGTCTAACACCTATCTTAGATAGGTAATACAGCTCTCACTCCCTGTCTAACACCTATTTTAGATAGGTAATACAGCTCTCATCCCTGTCTAACACTATCTTAGATAGGTAATACAGCTCTCACTCCCTGTCTAACACCTATCTTAGATAGGTAATACAGCTCTCACTCCTTGTCTAACACCTATCTTAGATAGGTAATACAGCTCTCACTCCCTGTCTAACACCTATCTTAGATAGGTAATACAGCTCTCACTCCCTGTCTAACACCTATCTTAGATAGGTAATACAGCTCTCATCTCCCTGTCTAACACCTATCTTAGATAGGTAATACAGCTCTCACTCCCTGTCTAACACCTATCTTAGATAGGTAATACAGCTCTCACTCCCTGTCTAACACCTATCTTAGATATGTAATACAGCTCTCACTCCCTGTCTAACACCTATCTTAGATATGTAATACAGCTCTCACTCCCTGTCTAACACACTATCTTAGATAGGTAATACAGCTCTCACTCCTGTCTAACACCTATCTTAGATAGGTAATACAGCTCTCACTCCTGTCTAACACCTATCTTAATAGGTAATACAGCTCTCACTCCCTGTCTAACACCTATCTTAGATAGGTAATACAGCTACTATACACGTATCTTAGATAGGTAATACAGCTCTCACTCCCTGTCTAACACCTATCTTAGATAGGTAATACAGCTCTCACTCCCTGTCTAACACCTATCTTAGATAGGTAATACAGCTCTCACTCCCTGTCTAACACCTATCTTAGATAGGTAATACAGCTCTCACTCCCTGTCTAACACCTATCTTAGATAGGTAATACAGCTCTCACTCCCTGTCTAACACCTATCTTAGATAGTAATACAGCTCTCACTCCCTGTCTAACACTATCTTAGATAGGTAATACAGCTCTCACTCCCTGTCTAACACTATCTTAGATAGGTAATACAGCTCTCACTCCTGTCTAACACCTATCTTAGATAGGTAATACAGCTCTCACTCCCTGTCTAACACCTATCTTAGATAGGTTATCAGCTACACTATCTTAAGTAATACACTCCTCCTGTCTAACACCTATCTTAGATAGGTAATACAGCTCTCACTCCCTGTCTAACACCTATCTTAGATAGGTAATACAGCTCTCACTCCTGTCTAACACCTATCTTAGATAGGTAATACAGCTCTCACTCCCTGTCTAACACCTATCTTAGATAGGTAATACAGCTCTCACTCCTGTCTAACACCTATCTTAGATAGGTAATACAGCTCTCACTCCCTGTCTAACACCTATCTTAGATAGGTAATACAGCTCTCACTCCCTGTCTAACACCTATCTTAGATAGGTAATACAGCTCTCACTCTGTCTAACACCTATCTTAGATAGGTAATACAGCTCTCACTCCCTGTCTAACACCTATCTTGATAGGTAATACAGCTCTCACTCCCTGTCTAACACCTATCTTAGATAGGTAATACAGCTCTCACTCCTTGTCTAACACCTATCTTAGATAGGTAATACAGCTCTCACTCCTGTCTAACACCTATCTTAGATAGGTAATACAGCTCTCACTCCCTGTCTAACACCTATCTTAGATAGGTAATACAGCTCTCACTCCTGTCTAACACCTATCTTAGATAGGTAATACAGCTCTCACTCCTGTCTAACACCTATCTTAGATAGGTAATACAGCTCTCACTCCCTGTCTAACACCTATCTTAGATAGGTAATACAGCTCTCACTCCCTGTCTAACACCTATCTTAGATAGGTAATACAGCTCTCACTCCTGTCTAACACCTATCTTAGATAGGTAATACAGCTCTCACTCCCTGTCTAACACCTATCTTAGATAGGTAATACAGCTCTCACTCCCTGTCTAACACCTATCTTAGATAGGTAATACAGCTCTCACTCCCTGTCTAACACCTATCTTAGATAGGTAATACAGCTCTCACTCCTGTTAACACTATCTAATGGTATACGCTGTAACACTTTAGTAGTAATCACTTACTCTGTTAAACTATTTAATATATACGCTATCGTTAACACCTATTAGTAGTAAACACCATCTCTGTTACACTATTCCTGGTAACACTTCTCTGTATACACTTCTTAATAGGTATACAGCTACTCCTGTCTAACACTATCTTGTAGAATACAGTTCACTCCCTCTACCCTATCTTAGATAGGTAATACAGCTCTCACTCCCTGTCTAACCTATCTTAGATAGGTATACACTCTCACTCCCTGTTAACACTATCTTGTATGTAATACAGCTCTCCTCCCGTCTAAACCTATCTTATAGGATAATCTCACTCCCTGTTAACACCTTCTTAGATAGGTAATAAGCTCTCATCCCTGTCTAACACCTATCTAATAGGTATACAGCTCTCCTCCTGTCTAACATCTTAGATAGGTAATACACTCTCCTCCGTCAAACACTATCTTAGATAGTAATACAGCTCTACTCCTTCTAACCTATCTGAATGTAATACATCTCCCTCACTATCTTAATAGTTAAACTCTCATCCCTGTTAAACTATTTAGATAGGTAAACACCTTCTATCTTATAGTATACCGTCACACCCCTGTCTAACCCATTTAGATAGGTAATACAGCTCTCACCCTCTAACACCTATCTAGATAGGTAATACAGCTTCACTCCCTCTACACCTATTTAGATAGTATACATCACTCTACTACCTTCTTGAGCCTACCTTCATCTGTTAACACTATCTTAATCGTTAACACCTATCTTATAGTAATCACTCTCACTCGTCTAACACTCTAGTTCTACAGTTCATAGTTAACACTCTTATTGGAAACACTTCTTCCGTTACACTCTACTCTGTTAACACTATCATGTTACACCTTCTTGTGTAACACCTATCTTAGATAGGTAATACACTCTCACTTTAACACTCTTATAGATACCTTCCCTTCTAACACTCATAGGAATCGTCTACCCTTCTACATTAGTTGATACAGCCTCACTCTTCTAACACCTATCTTAGATAGGTAAATACACTCTCCTCCCTGTTAACACCTATCTTAGTTGTAATCAGCTCTCATTCTAACCTAATTTAGAAGGTAATACAGCTCTCCTCCTGTCTAACACTATCTTAGATAGGTAATACCTTCTCACCTTTTAAACCTTATATTAGATAGTATCACCTCTCCCTTCTAAACTTTAGATAGGTAATACACTTCTCCCTGTTAACACTATCTTATGGTAATCAGCTTCTCTGTTAAACTATCTTAGATAGTATCTACACCTATCTATGTAAACAGCTTCTCCGTCTAAACCTTTTAATACAGCTCTCACTCCTTCTAAACTTTTAATAGTAATAATATCACCTCTGTCTAACACCTATTTATATGGAATACATCTCTCCCTGTCTCACTATCTTAGGTAATACAGCTCTCACTCCTTACCTCTTAATAGGTAATACAGTATCACTCCCTCTAACTACCTTCTTAGATGGTAATACAGCCTCACTCCCTTCTAACCTATCTTAGATAGGTAAACTCTCACTCCCTGTCTAACACCTATCTTAGAATGTAATACAGCTCTCACTCCCGTCTAACACCTATCTTAATATTAATAACACTCTCTACCTACTATCTTAGATATAATAGCTCTCATCCTGTCTAACACCTATTTAGGGTAATACCTCCATCCTGTCTAACACCTATCTTAGATAGGTAATAAGCTCTCATTCCCTGTTAACACCTTCTTAGATAGGTAATACAGCTCTCACTCCCTTCTAACCTATCTTAGATAGGTAATACAGCCTCACTCCCTGTCTAACACCTATCTTAATAGGTAATACAGCTCTCACTCCCTTCTACTATTAGTAGTTAATAGTTCAACTCACTCCCTGTCTAAACACCTTAGATAGTAATACAGCTACTCACTCCCTATCTAACTAGTGAGGTAACTCTACACTCCCTGTCTAACCTATCTTAGATAGGTAATACACTCTCACTCCCTCTAACACCTATCTTAGATAGGTTAATACAGCCTCTCTCCCTGTTAACACCTATCTTAGATAGTATACACCTCTAATCCCTGTCTAACACCTTACTATGTTAAAGTACTACATCTCACTCCTTCTAATACTATATATCAGTATCACGCTATACACCTAT
>JBCFYV010000935.1:10670214-10693154 GCA_039000515.1 Timema cristinae
TATTTTCTTCATTTTTAGATCCTTCATTTTAAAATATAAGAATTCAGACCTTTAAACTGTTTTTGATGCTTCTTGGACTAGTCTGACAAATACTAATCGTTTAATACTGTGAGAAATAGTTTATTCTTTTAGATTTGAAAATTTTTACCCAGGCCAGCTCTCTGCCCTTCATTTTCCCACTTAGAAATTTCAAATTATAAGACTTACTGGTATTATGCTATCTGGATATTATGTACAGTCCGTCTAGATTGTAAGGTAGCAACTCTCTGGCTCAGCCCACGCGGTATGCTATACCTCCTCACATGACTGCTGAATAGTTTGCCTAGGCTACGCCTAAGGCCGGTTTTAGAGAAAGCATTAAGTCCTTAAAATATTTCTTGCCCGTAGGTAAGGAGTGATGGGGGAGTGGTTATGTCGTTTTGTGATGTCCAAATGGTTTGATATACTAAATTAATTTTACTTTATTTTCCCTTTCTAATAAAATCAATTATTTAGTTAATTAATTATGTTTGGTATCATTAATATATGGGCCTGCTTTTTTTTTTTTTAGCTGTTAAAGATTTAAGCATGCCACACATTATTTTTGGCAGCAGTGCTACCCACATTTATAGGTTTTAAATAGTAACATAAAGCAGGTCTCCCCCTTTTCAGAATCTTAATTACTGTGAATATCTAATTATGAATTTATTAATGATCAATTATAATACTCCACACATGTATGAAAATATCAAATTAAATCTAGAAGATTTTTACTTTATTTTTAGGATGCTGAGTTTTAAAAAATGTATATAATTTAAGGGTCCCAATCCTGATTAAAAATATTTTACATTATTTCCGGGTAGAGAAAAAATATATATCTGATAAAATCTTATCCATTGTACATATTTTAGTTATAAAAGGTAATTTATTTGTTTCTTCAAATTTAATATGACTGTCTATATAACAGTTTTGTACCATAGTTCGATTTCATACTTTATTTAATGCTACCAAAACGGCCACAAATTAACGATTAGTAAAAAGATTTGATAAATACTTTGATTGATAAAATTGTTGTTTATTAAGTTTTACTTTTATTATCATTTTCTAATAAATTAAATGTATAATGTTAACTGTGGCTTTGTTTTTGTCAAATCTGTTGTATTTTTACTAAATCAATTATGGTAATCCGAATCATAATACTGGTTATGTCATCTGCAAATATTATTAATAATATCAGAGTGGGAGTTTAAATGAATGAAAAGCAGTAAGAAATTTTGTTTTGGGTTTACGAGTTTAAAAACACTTTAAATGATATCCATGCTTTTTTAAGGTTTGGAATGTAAATATCCTTAAGTAAAAAAGTATTGTAAGTTCATTACTGTTTTTAAGATGACCTGGCGGCCTAGGGGTAAGGTGTCAGACTTCGGTGCTGGGAGTACGGCGTTCAATCCTCGGCTCCGGCACAGATTTATCATATTTCAAAACCCTTCCTTCACCTCTGACAAGACGTGTATTAATCACAACTTGGGAATCTGTGGAATGCCAGGCCCCACCGTGGTTCGGATCTCACTCTAAACTATATGTCCTCTATTTCATCTCACAATCACCCTACCATTACACATTATCGTAAGTGCGTTCAACCCGAACGGGTAGTAAGACCAGGTGCTAATAATATTATATATATATATATATATACTGTTTTTAAAAACGTCTGTCTGTTGCTAAATATACATTGAACTTCATAACCGGTTGTGGTACTTTTATTTATATTTGATAGGATCTAGCATACATACAGTCAGGGTTTGAGTCTCCGTTAAAGATACGGCTGGTTTTATTTAAATCTGTAACTTAAGATCCCTGGAACCACTTAACCGATTGGGGTGTAGTTTTTTTGTATAATATTTGCCCAGGCATGTTTTATCATGATATAATCAGGTTTTGTGTTGTGAGTCCCGGTGAAGGACCAGCCGGATATTTGTGTATATCTCTGAAACAGCAAACCGATTCCGAAGTAGTTTTTTACATTCTGTAGGATATTAACCAGGCAAATAGTAGCATGATATATTTAGGTTTTGGGTTCGAGTCCCTGTTAAAGTTTCGTATGGATGTTGTATATATGTTATCTAGGATATTTATAACCACATAAGCGATTGCAGTGCAATTTCTTTTTCAGTTATGTAGTATTTATATCCAGGCAGGTTTTAACATTAGTTTAATCAAGGGTTTTGCTGTGAGTCCCTGGAACTGCTGACAAGCCTATTGATAATGGATTTTGTAGGTCAGCTGGAAGGTGAAATTCCGTTCTTCCGCGAAGGGGATAATATAGTTCGGAGTGAACTATATGATAATATCTATATGTAATATAATATTACCTATTTCACCCACCTCTGCTACTCATCTGGGCTACATGCCTTAAAAAATTGTTGTGGGACAGTGATGGAGAAGATACAAGTTAAAGAGGATGTAACATAATATGCTTGGAGAGAAGTTGGGAAACAATGTAGGAAAATGTCCCTCAATATTTTCGGCCAGTATGAGAACCCTCCCTGTTTCATCCATCACTGAAAATGGACCATATGAAAACATTTTTGTCCACGTGACTACCGATGCAGTAAAAAATAAATCATTTACTGCATTTCCTAGAATATCTAGTTAACTTTGTAATTCTGTTTACTATAAGATATCAAATATTTAATTTTGTGTGTATTTCCAGCAGATATCACACTGGTCTATAATCTATTATTTCGGGGCTTTCAACTTTAAGTTCAATCAATAATGTTTTTACTACAATGAGAATATCAACAACTCTCAGACCAACCTTAGTGGCGAAGTTAAATAACGTGCTAGTTTCGTGTTGAGCTAGATTGACAAGGACAGGGAGATTGAGGTTCGAATCTCGCTCGAGTGAACCGGGGAGAGTTTTTTCCAAAATTGTTTTCCATTACTCCTTCACGAAAATGTGGGTCCACTTCCTCTAAATTCAACCGCCCCAATTCCTAACCCTTTAGAATAGTTAATTAATCGTATTGTTCGAACGGGTAGTAAGACGCGCTGTTAAAATTAAAAAACTCTCAACAAGAATGTGTATGCAATTCCTATAAATACTGTTTCCTTGTTCTATTGATTTAAGATTGAATATATGAAGGTTATCTGAGAAACAGTGAAGTTTTCTACTGGCATTCAAACATATGAATAAATAGTTCGTTGTTGTGTGTGTGTGTGTGAGCTAGCTGCCCGTGAAGGTCCGAGTATAGCGTAAAATAGTTAAATGGCGCTTGTCTAAAAAAAGGGTTGGATGACATTATCACTATCAAAATATTGTAAGTTTCAAATGCAGTTAAACTTTCATACATCTTCTAAACATTTATGTCTTGCAGTAAGCCAACAGTTATTAATCCTTCCAAGCTAATTTCAAGAACAAATAAATGATGTATTTTCTTAGTCTGCACTACAACTTATATGTTAAAATATCATACTCTAAATATTTATGGTTCAATTCAGCCCATTGTTGTGCATTTACTTATATCTGTAGGAATTCCATCCATTCAATATTAGATTTTATTTATCAAAAGAATTGGACTGAAAGTTCACAGTGAAGTGGTGGTCTGACATACGATAACGTAATTTGCAGGTTTGCAGAAAGGTGTAATAAATCTTCCCGGTGTTAGTGGAGTCGGTTTTAAACCGAGATCTAGCGGAAGTTGAAAGCATGGCGTTGGAGTTTTTCTCCCGGTGATGTTTCGTTAGGCCTGGCAGTGAAAAGTGTGGCGTTCACAATATTATGAGGATGACAGAAATATTTTTATTTGAATGATCTTATTTTTAAAACCAACTATATCGTTAGTTAGTACGTGGGTGTATCTTAGTAAAAAATTAATTATTAAATGTCAATTGTTCAGTTGTTATTGCTCTTTAGTCTTCGACGTGTTATAACATTTCATTGCCAACCAAGAATAATAATATTACATCCATTTCACATCTGTTTGTCGGAAGTTTCAAAGGTGGTAATGAAAACTAAAATATACTCTATTCAAAAACATTCGAAGAAATGTAGACATTTATTATGTTGCAATTTTCCGTGATATAGCGAAAGGGATAATATAGCCAAGAAAATATGTTAGAATATATTTATATATAAAACAAAATTTACAACCACGTCTTACTACCCGTCTGGGCTATACGCATAATAATACGTGAGTGAGTTAAGGTAAAGGAGGTCGAATTGAATGTGGATGTATTCATATTTACATGGAGGAGATGTTCGGAACAAGTTAGAAACAAACACCCTCAATAGGCTCGGCTGAGATTCTAACCATAACGTCCCCATCATCGACAGACTGGACTAGAATTGCATTATATTTAAAAACATGGAATATTATCCTTTAACCCCCTAATCGGTTGTTTGCGTTTATATATTAGTTATCTTATAAAACAGAAGAGTGTATCTATTTAGCCCAAAGTTTGGTTCTAATTGGCTGGTCTGTATTAGAATACCTTAACCCTCAATATATATCCATTTTCCCAATCCCATATATTACAATGTAGTGGGAAAAAGTTTGTCCATAATCTCAAGAACCAAGGAGATGAAAACAATTTACTAGTAAATGATTATCGCCACACATATCCCACCCGTGTTAGTAAATATGTAAAGATTTAATGATGTAGGCATACATTAATTACTAGGTATGGCTTTTCACGTTAAATTGGTTATTTTAAAACCGTATATTAAAAAAGAAATTACGCTTAAGCATTTAAAAATAGTTATTGGCTCATTACTATGATATAGAAAACTTTAATTGTGCTTATTTCTTTTTTCAAGGAAGCAATATATTAATATTGTAACGTGGGGGCACACGTGACCTGGGAGGGTCACAGGCCGTTCACACGTGAAAGTGTGAACCACGAGTTCTTTTAGAGATATTGGGGTAGGTTGCCAAACAAACACGAATAAAAAATGCCCACGGAATATTCAAGGTTTTGATTATTAAAAACACCACTTAAAAAAACATTAACAGAATTAAAAATACAGCTAAACAATTTAACAAATTAGGTAGTCAAATTAATTATCTAAATCAATAAACCAATAAGGACATAATAAATAGAATAATCTGAATAAATTATAACTGAGTAGTTCACTTAGTTAAGTAATTCTAATAATCGTCTTTAAATTAATAAACAAATGAAAATACATAAAATAAAATTACACTGGATTAACTATAACTAAACAGTTCACTGACTAAGGTAATACAGGCAATTGTTTGTAGATCAATACACAAATAAAAAAACATTAAATAGGATTACATCAAGTCAAGTAAACAGCTTGTTAAAAAAATACTGAATAACTAGTTAAATATCCAAATAACAGTTTCTAAAAACGTTCGTTCACTGTAATTTTACTTTCAATGCTAATTACACTCACGGCACCCCGCCACAGGTCCCAGTGCCATACACACTACTCTGGCACGCGCCACACAAATACTGTACTCGCTGGTTGACACACTGGACTCGCTGGTCCACTCCCGGCTCACACACTGTCCACACTGGTCCACACACTCGCACTGGCGACTCCCGGACTCATCAGTCGAGAACCAAGAACTGAATCTGCACGGCTATCGCTGAGCTTGTTTATATAGGGGTGGTGACAGCGAAGGGTCTGGAATCCTCAATTTCTAAAGTTAAGAGTCCAGAATAAAATGGGTCCCGACCCTTCCAGACTTGTCTCCGCCTCCTCCCCGCACCCCCTCGGCCCCTCTAATCCCCCAGCCAAGTGAGAATGTCGCTGCCTACCTGCTAGACAAGGAGGGAGACAGAGAGAACAAGGAGCGCAGCTAGGGTAAACAATGAGACCACGCTGGTCCCACTGTTAAACACTAATCTTGTTACACCACCCCCTCCTTAAGTCTGTTCGTCCCGAACAGATATCTCAAAGTCTGGACTCTTCTCCCCGATATGCAGCAAGGCGATCGATGTGCACGACCTTCATTTTCCCTCTTGCTCCTCGTCGAATACGGATGACCACGTCGTTTATCTGGTTAATTACTTCATATGGGCCCTCCCATTTTCTCTGTAACTTTGGTGATATGCCCTTTTTCTTCTGTGGGTTGTATAGCCATACTAGATCTCCAGCTGAAAAGCTCCTATCGTTTGCTCGGAGGTCGTATCGTGTTTTCATCCGGTCGCTGTTAATCTTGATTCGTGTCCTTGCAAACTGGTGTACTTCTGCCAGAGTATCGCGAAGCTGTTCGGTGTGTTCTTGTTCAGTTATCTCAACAAGGTTCTCAGGACGGCCATATAAAAGGTCACAAGGTAGCCGAAGCTCTCGACCAAAGAGCATCTTTGCAGGGGTCACTCCGGTTGTCTCATGGACAGCTGATCTATAGGACAACAAAAACAAAGGAACTCTACTGTCCCAATTATTTTGATTTTCTGAGACGAACATGGACAGGTATTGCTCCAGGGTTCTGTTCAGTCTTTCAACCATCCCATCCGATTGGGGGTGAAGAGGAGTGGTCCTTGTTTTTTTTATTCCTAGAAGATTGGCCATTTCCCGGAATACAGAAGACTCAAAATTACGTCCTTGATCGGAGTGTAGCTCCAGGGGAACTCCGAATCTGCTAAATACATTCTCGATCAAGGCTTCTGCTACTGTAATTGCCTCCTGATTTTTAATGGGTATTACCTCTGGCCACTTTGTGAAATAGTCCATCACAACTAGTAGATATCGATTTCCTTTCTCTGTCGCTGGAAGCGGGCCCATCACATCCACAGCTATTCTCTCGAAGGGAGCACCTACATTGTATTGGTGCATTCGGCTCCTTCCTCTAGTCCTAGGTCCTTTCCTTGAAGAGCAGACGTCACATTTCCGGCACCAGCTCTCAACGTCATCCCTGCAGTGCAACCAGTAGAATCGGTCTCTTACTTTCTCGAGTGTTTTGTTTACGCCATAATGCCCTCCAGCCGGTGAGTTGTGAAGGTCTTCCAGCACAGTTTTGACTCGATTCTTTGGCAATACCAACTGATGTTTCTTGCGCAGACCATCTGCACTTTCCCACGTTCGATAAAGGACGCCATTTTTCATTACGAGGGAGTCCCACTGAGCCCAATAACTCTTCACTATTGGACTCAGGCCTGACACGTCCTGCCAGCCTGGTTTAAATCCATCTTCTTTCCATTCTATTAATGGACATATCGAGTCATCTTTCATTTGATCTTCTCTTAGACATTCATCGCCCCAGAATTTTCGTCCATTGTCTGCGACGTCCTCTTGCAATCCAGTACGTCTTATCATTGGTTGTCCTTCTTCTAATTCGTTTTCTTCTCGTCGCTGGCAATGCTGACAGCCATGTTCCTCACATGGTCTTCTGGATAACGCATCGGCGTTTCCATGACTATGTCCAGCCCGATGTTGGACTACGAAGTCGTACTCCTGGAGTTTTTGTATCCAACGTGCCATCTGTCCTTCAGGTTTCTTAAAACTCAACAACCAGCGGAGAGCAGCATGGTCGGTCCTTATTAGGAATTGCCTTCCATACAAATAGTGATGAAAATGATCAACAGCTTTGATTATTGCCAGCAACTCACGTCTTGTTACACAGTAGTTTCTTTCAGGCTTCAGCAGCACTTTACTGAAGTATTCTATTACCCTCTCAGAGCCATCTTGTACCTGAGAAAGGACCGCTCCGATTCCAACGTCACTGGCATCAGTGTCCAATATAAACTTACCATCTTCTTCAGGGAATGCTAAAATCGGTGGTGAGGACAAGGCATTTTTTAGAGTGTCGAAGGCTACGTCACATTCTGGGGTCCAATTAAACCTCCTTGTGGTCTCTGTAAGCTGGTGGAGAGGCTTAGCAATGTTGGCAAATCCTGGTACGAATCGACGGTAGTAGGTACATAGTCCCAAGAAGCTTCGTACTTTGGTCCGATCTTTTGGTCTTGGCCAGTTTCGGATACATTCCGTCTTCTCTAAATCTGTTTCCACCCCTTTTGCAGTAATTACGTGTCCAAGGAATTTAACCTTCCGTCTGAATAGATTGCACTTCTTCGGAACGAGCTTGAGATTGGCATCTGCTATCTTCTGAAGCACGGTCCTCAAGCGCTCTAAATGTTCTTCGAACGTACTTCCAGTTACCACGATGTCATCCAGATAAACTTGGCATTTATCTAGAGGCAGGATACGTTCCATGAGGCGTTCAAACGTAGCCGGTGCATTACAAAGACCAAATGGCATCACCTTAAATTGCCAAGTACCCTTTCCGTAGATTGAGAAGGCTGTTTTCTCTCGGTCAGCCGGATCGACCTCACATTGCCAGAAACCACTCTTCATATCCAATGTTGTGAACCATTGGGCCCCTGCCATTGCGTTCAAGGTATCGTCTATTCGAGGTAAGGGGTAGGAGTCCTTTTTAGTGACATCATTAAGGCGGCGGTAATCTACACAGAATCGCGTGGAGCCGTCCTTCTTTTGACAAGAACTACAGGTGATGACCATGGTCCTGAAGCTGGCTCTATCGCATCGTGCTCCATCATCTCCTTTAGCATTTCCTCGACCTCAACACTCGTAGACAAGGGTAGGCGTCTTGGAGGTTGTTTGATAGGTGACGCATCTCCCGTATCAATCTTGTGGCAAATCACGTTAGTTCTGCCCAAATCACTAGGTTCGCAGGAAAACGCAGACCTATGCTCCATTAAAAGCTGGACTACTCGTTTTCCTTGGGAAGCGTCTAGATGCTCTGAAGCGCGCTCAGCCAGCTCTTGTAAGGGCTTAGGTAGATCGCTTATGGTAGGAGTTATTTTATCGATCGAACATCCCCTCAACGTTATCTGAGATACTTGGTAACATCTCCCAATTATAGTTCCCTTCTTGATTCCCCATGGCTTGTCAGATAGATTTATCATCCTGACTGGAATGCTCTTGTTGTTGTTTGAAAAAAGTGTTCTTGCAGTTATCACACTTAATGGCAGCTTATTAGTACCGTTCACTGGCTCCACTAGTCCAAAGTGCCGACCATAATCTTCCCTACACTCCGCTGGAACCAGAACTTCGCTGTTCGCAGGAAGGATGGTTGTTCGCTTACAGACCACTGGGAAATCGTCCGGAGAGGTCGCACACCGCCGAGATACAATTTCAACCTCTACTTCAGGTGTTCTTATAACTCCCGAACCTAAATCGATACAGCAGCCAAATTTGCGCAGGAAGTCCAAACCAAGAATACACTCGTCCTCAATGTTGGCAACATACACAGGATGTTCTACTTGCAGGCTTCCTAGATTAAATTTAATTTGTGCTTTTGCCAAAACTGGTGCAGAATCACCAGTTACCGTCCTTATTACACATCCTTGAAGAGTGTTATCTGTTCGTTGTTCCCGATGAACTAACTCGGTGAAATCGGGTCGGACCAATGTGACGTTGGCACCCGTGTCCACAACCATTTGGCATGCTTTTCCATCCAACATTCCTTCCACCAAAAGAGCATCGTCTTCACTTCCAAGCGATCGCACATTGAAGACAACCGTAGTAGCATTTTGTGTGGAGTCAGCTGGTCTTCGCTCATTAAGACTAGCTTTCAGTAGTTTTCCGGTTGATTCTTGTTCCAGTAGCCACTTTGCTCACTGATCCTCTTTTCTCTACACTGGGAGCGGAGATGTCCAACTTTATTACAGTTCCAACATTCAAGTTGGGTCGTCTTATTAGAATTGGGGCCGCGTGGAGCGTTCTGAACCTTAGAGATCGATTTAACTTCTTTTACTATACTTTTGAGTTCATCCAGGAAGTGTTGCTGATCCAGACTTACACCAGCACCCACATCTCCTTCTTCCAAACGTGTGTTCCGTACCACACGCCACGTGGCCCTTGCAGCAACTTTGGCCGACTCTACTTCCAACGCTCTGGCCAAGGCCTCTCGCATAGTTCGAAGACCTGCAACTCTGACCGTCTGTTGAACTTCACTGTCTGAAATGGCGTCCAGGAACGCACCAACGGCGATTACATCACGTGTATCAGCAGGACAACCTTCAAGGGCCAGCTGTGACAATCTTTCAACATCAGCTGCCAGTTCCGCCAGGGACTCGTTGGGTCTTTGAACTCTGTTTTTCAACTGGGCATGGTAAAGATGCCGAAGGTGTTTGTCACCAAATCGTAGCTCCAGTGCTGATGTCAAGGCATCGTAGTCCAGTCGGGTGGGCTCCGAGAGGTTCTGTAACACCGCCAAAGCAGGCCCCCGGAGCATTGCTGCCAAATACTGGGCTTTTTGCGTCATCTTCCAGCCATTGATTTTGGCCACAATTTCAAATTGTGTTTGATACTCACGCCAGGTACCTTGTCCATCATATGGAGATGGTTTAACTACGGTACGAGATCCTTCTAAGGCACTGATCTCGAAACTGCGTGGAAGTTGAGTGACATTACCCTCACTTGTAGTTGACAAGCTGCTTAAACGTTGATTCATTTCTTCTCGTATTCGTCCAAATCTAGTTTCCATTTCGTTCTTGACGGTGTCCATCTCTCTCTGCAATGACGTAAATTTACCCTCTATAGTTGAAATCTCTGTTTTTAATTCTTCTTTCATTGCGTTCAACGATGTCATATGTTCCGCCATCTTGTTGTTCAACGACGTAGTATGCGATGCTATTTGGTCCAGCCTGTCATTGTTCTGTTCTCCCATGGCTTGAATAAGAGCCGTTAAACCCTGGATATCCGCAGCCATTTTTCTCGTTGTCATCAAGCAGACACACCACCAATATCCCACTTCTGACACCAATGTAACGTGGGGGCACACGTGACCTGGGAGGGTCACAGGCCGTTCACACGTGAAAGTGTGAACCACGAGTTCTTTTAGAGATATTGGGGTAGGTTGCCAAACAAACACGAATAAAAAATGCCCACGGAATATTCAAGGTTTTGATTATTAAAAACACCACTTAAAAAAACATTAACAGAATTAAAAATACAGCTAAACAATTTAACAAATTAGGTAGTCAAATTAATTATCTAAATCAATAAACCAATAAGGACATAATAAATAGAATAATCTGAATAAATTATAACTGAGTAGTTCACTTAGTTAAGTAATTCTAATAATCGTCTTTAAATTAATAAACAAATGAAAATACATAAAATAAAATTACACTGGATTAACTATAACTAAACAGTTCACTGACTAAGGTAATACAGGCAATTGTTTGTAGATCAATACACAAATAAAAAAACATTAAATAGGATTACATCAAGTCAAGTAAACAGCTTGTTAAAAAAATACTGAATAACTAGTTAAATATCCAAATAACAGTTTCAAAAAACGTTCGTTCACTGTAATTTTACTTTCAATGCTAATTACACTCACGGCACCCCGCCACAGGTCCCAGTGCCATACACACTACTCTGGCACGCGCACACACAAATACTGTACTCGCTGGTTGACACACTGGACTCGCTGGTCCACTCCCGGCTCACACACTGTCCACACTGGTCCACACACTCGCACTGGCGACTCCCGGACTCATCAGTCGAGAACCAAGAACTGAATCTGCACGGCTATCGCTGAGCTTGTTTATATAGGGGTGGTGACAGCGAAGGGTCTGGAATCCTCAATTTCTAAAGTTAAGAGTCCAGAATAAAATGGGTCCCGACCCTTCCAGACTTGTCTCCGCCCTCCTCCCCGCACCCCCTCGGCCCCTCTAATCCCCCAGCCAAGTGAGAATGTCGCTGCCTACCTGCTAGACAAGGAGGGAGACAGAGAGAACAAGGAGCGCAGCTAGGGTAAACAATGAGACCACGCTGGTCCCACTGTTAAACACTAATCTTGTTACAATATGTAAGTTTAGATAACGCTGCATTATGTTGATCTAGAACCAAATAACATATATATATGTATTTATATTTTAGTGTTGCACCGCACCCATTTGGATTTAACACCTGTATACTATTTACCCTAATTTTTTAATGCTGAGGAAGGCTGAATTTACAGGGAGTGTGCCCACATTTGTGTGGAGGGAGAGTTGAAAATCATTTAGAAAAAACCTCTCAGTGAACCCGTATCTCTTCGTCATTGTTAGTCTTGTCTATTGCGAGAGTAACGTCTTAGAACATGTGACCACAGAAGAGGCTGAATCCCGCTATACGTATACAGTCTTTTTATTAAATGATATTTTTTGTTTGTTTTGTTTGACCTTTGAGTCATTGCTTATTGATTGCTGCCGTGAAACGAGTATAGGGAACAATCTTGCTCCGTGGTTTAATAGGCCCTGCCTTCACCAAACACATTATGTACACTGTCCTATCTAGCCATGCGCTGTTGATAGTTTAGATTGTAGTTATTCAATTGGATGTTACAGACTAGGCTTCCAAAGTCAAGGAGATATTAGACAAGAGCATTTTCAAGGAGGATCGAAATAAGGAGAGGCGATAGGGGAGGATCTTATAACACGAAGAAGTGTGAGGAAGACAACGTGTAAAGTAGCTTGGATGTTAAGTTTAATTAAGTCTGATTTTTTTTGCCTGTGACAAGGAAGTCAAGGCTTGAATCTTGATTGGGTTTAATTAGTTGGCATTTCTTAAGTGATTTCTCATGATATTTCCATGTAAATTAGTTATATTTCTTCTAACATTCCTCCTTCCTCCTCTTTATTCATTATTGTACGAGTAATAAGATGAGGAGGACTAATAAAATACCTTGGTGTAATGTGCACCTGTGGGAAAATGGAAAAAAGATGTCAGTCTTATGTATTCCAGTTTATCATGGCGTGGAAGATAAGGTTCGAATCTTCTGTTAAAAAGTATGCACATGAAATACTTCATTATTTTGAGAATAATTGTTTATCAATATACTTTACCTATATTCTGGTTAGTATCTGACACCATTCTCTCATTGTCGGGTTTTGTTTGTTTCTTATACTGTCCTTGAAAATTACGTTTTTATAAGACTTAAACATAGCCTGTTATTTTATTCTATAAATGAAAAAATTTGGCAGCGTAGTTTGAATATTGACATATTAATAAAAAGGGTTTAAAATGAATATTGTGGATAACATCTCTAAATAAAAATATTTTCACCACGTTAAATGAATGGACGACTGCTGTTTTCATTGCGACTGTATATTATTATTATTATTATTATTATTATTACCACCGCGTCTTACTAACCGTTCGGGTTATACGCACTTACGCTAATGTGTAATGGTAGGGTGATTGTGAGATAAAATGAAGGACCTACAGTTTAGCGTGAGATCCGAACCACGGTGGAGGCCTGGAACTCTACACATTCACAAGTTGTGATTAATACACGTCTTGTCAGAGGTGAAGGAAGATTTTTGCAATCAGATAAATCTGTGCCACGACCGATGATTGAACCCTGACTCCCAGCATATAAGTCCGACACCTTAGTCCTGGACCATTTTGCGACTATAACCTTACTGTAAGATCCTTACTAATTAGTATCGTTCTTGGCTATGATTAAAGGGAGCGGTTTAGGGAATCATGTTTGAACTTGATTTGGGCCTAAAATATTAATTTTTTCTGTAACATTTCATGAACTACTGTTGCATGTGACTACCTAGCACGGCCTCTCATTCCAATTTGACCTTTGACCTTTGACCCCTAGTTGTGTGTCGTCGATTTTTACCGTTATTCCGCCCCTGCTCCCGCCCCTCCCGCCCCCACCCCGCCCCCTGCCCCTGACATACTTTCCCCTCCTCCTGCCCCTCCCCTAGAGCCAACAAACCTTGGACATGTTGGTTATTGCTGATTAATTATTAATTATCGTTAATTAATTATTGTTAATTGGCAGGATAGAGGTGTTGTAGTTTTTTTTATTTATTGCTGGCATACGCCGGACTTGTTGGTTGTTAATTAATTAATTAATTGGTAGGGAGTTTTAGGGTGTTGTAGTTTATTTATGGGCATACAGTCCTTGACGTTGCGGCAGGAGGGCTCGGCACGAAGCTTGCGCTACGGCTGCCAGGCCTAGAATGAACATTGGTTATTCCTCCCTGTCCCGGAACAAGCAGCGTGAACCTTGCGCTATGGTGGTTGGTGGTAGAGTGTGGTAATTGGTTCCCGAGACCCCCCTCCTCCTTCGCCACCCTGACGCCAGACTGCCGGGATGACAAGTGACCTCGATAACCTTGGGTTTTCCCAATGACGTAATCATTGCGTGTTATGTCGCAACCCTGGTGCCAGGCTGGTGGGCAGACAAGACAAGTTGGGACAAGAATAGATATTGACCCGGGCAGCGGGTTTTCCCTGGCGCCAGGTTGTCGGGTAGACAAGACAAGTTGAGACAAGAATAGATATTGAGGTCATTGACCCCGGCAGTGGGTTTTCCCTAGCGCCAGGTTGGCGGGCAGACAAGACATGTTGAGACAAGAATAGATATTGACCCGGGGCATCGGGTTGTCGGGCAGACAAGACAAGTTGGGACTCGTAAATAAAACACAGATGTTACAAATATATATTTATTTATTAAACATCACAATTATACATTTTTACAGGAATGACGCATATATTCGTTCATACGTTTTTCTACAGTGTCTCTTAGATGCGTTAGTAAAATTGTTTTTAGTTCACAATCCAACATGTAATAGTCCAAACCGATGATAAGATCCAGGTTTTTGATGTGCGTTTCCACCATAGGTTGTTCTAGGTCGATGACATCCGTCGATTCTTTTAGCGTGTCGCATACATCCACGACGAGTGTGTCGATTAAATTGTTGCAATAGCGTGCGACGGGTGTCGACCACATGTCCCGTCGGTCGAAGGTGACGTCAATGAGGTCCCACACCTCGCAAAGACGCGCCCAGCTAGGTGCTAGATAGGCGACCCGTTTGATTCCGGCGTCTTGTTTCTCGTTGATGACGACCATACGGTCACCGCGCATGCGTCTCAGAGAGATTTCGTGATTGATCAGACTAATCTTCTGAGGAGGTTGCGTGTTGGTGAAAAACTTTGATATGACTTACTTGTAGGTGCTCAGTTCCTGCCATTCTGTACGGTTAAACACGGCGCAGTTCCCTCCACATTTTTCTAGCTGGACATAGGGCGTAAAGTTGTTCTTGACACTCATGCCGACGATGACTCGCTTGGCGTCGACTCCATTCAGTGGGAACAATGTGTTGAAAATACTGGTGACGGCGAGTGGTTTCGCAGGCTTTGCTTTGCTACCGCAAACGTCTTGACCTTCCATGATGTTCGGTGGTTATGGCCTGCACACCGCCGGGACGCCCCTTTTATAGGCGCACGCCACCTGGACACGGCCTCTTGAAGGGCGACATGCCACTACAGTCTTGAAAAATCTATTGTAATATCTCACCACCTTAGCGTCGTTGGCTGTATGATTGGTGGGTGAGAATAGGTTTTGGAAAGTTTTCAGCGGAATGTTCTGGGCGCGATAGAGAAGGTACATGAGACAGTAATGGCCGCAAACGTCTGATGCGATGCTTTGAAGTTGTAGCTTACTATGGGACGTGCGAAAAGTGTTTTTGCGTATAAATGCCAGATGTGTCTTTATACGCGGTGGAAAACCATAACTGTCAAAGTATTCTCCCACGCCGTTCTTGTCGATAAAGATGGCGACCCAATGCGTCCCAGGTTTGGTGTGTGGATCGGTGTTGATGACTAGAGCGGCAGGTCGAGCTATTCTTGCGGGTATTTGATCAGCAGAGAAAACACCCGACCGTACAGAACGGAACCATGGACTTGTTTTCAGCGCACGTCTTATGGTGTGGGTTTCCATCTTCAATCAACCAGTCTCGAAGTCCCCAGACGATAGAGGCAGATCAGAAATTCCATACAGAACTATGTGCCATGAACATGGTGCGCCCCAATTTAAGTGTTTTCAGTGACGAACAACCTCTGTCGTACAGATCTACGATGGGTGTAGACGTGTATTTGACTAGAAACTTTTTCTTTTCTGACCCCTTGACGTAGACGGTTTCTGCACGCGCTGTGGCACGTGAGATGAGGGATTCGAGTAGGCTGTAATCCACATCACCGTAATCCCAGGTGATACCGTGCAGATTGTTGACTATATAGTCGGCTTTCTTTCTGGAATCGCTGGAAAGTTCTTCGATATCGTATGGAGGTTTTAACACCCAATGTTGAAGTAATGTGCCGCATACAGATAAAACACTCAGTTCCTTGACGATAAACTCTTTGTTGTCGTCGATGAAGCTATGTAAATCCACAATGACGTCCATAGCTTAAATGAAGGGGGTAAGGGGCGGGAAGCCATTTATATTAACTTCCATAATCGGTCACGACGTTTCTGTCCTTGTCAATGGTGATGATGTTGGCAAACTCCCCGTACACGATACAGTTGACGGTTTCGGTGAGAGCTCGGGTGAGGCTCACTTCGATGCTCAGAGAACCGTGTCTCGTCAAATTCCAATGTGATGTCATGTGGGCGGACAGATTAGGTGTGAGATCGAAAGCCATGAAATGGTATCCCTTGGGGAAGGCTTCTCGTGTGATGTCACTACCCTCAAAGGTTCCGGGGGTGTCTGCGAACCACAGACCGCAAGTCAAATGCGTTCTTTTGGCTTCACTGTTGTAATTGAGCAGCGTCTCAATGTACGCTTTATAGACATACGTGTTTCTGGGCGGTGATACTAGTTTTTGGTTTAAAAACACGTCCACCTGCGTGAATAGAGAATGCAGCCAATTGTTGACGGGAGCGAACTGATCCACCTCTGTGAAAGCGCCACCATCGGGTTTCATGATGGCCGCCCTGATATAGAGCATAGTCTGGGAAAGATCGATATAGAACTCGCCTTGTCCAGTAACGGTAAATTCGATGGGTGAATCATCGGTGAGGGAAGAGACAGGTTTGTACTGGAGCCATTTCCCGCTTTCAAGACTGGTTTGAGTGAGTGGCACGGAAAAGAGATCGAGTTCACTGCTGGTGCACTCGCAGGACTGGGGGTGTAGAAACGACATTTTAACTGAAAATATCTTTAGCTTCTTTCTTGATCTTTTACGTCGGGTGACGACCTTAGAATGACGTCGTTGCTTCTTACGACGCCCTTTATAGCCTGAGCCGGTCATCAGCGTGTTGATCTTCTGTTCAGCCTTGTGTTTCAGGTTTGTTCCAGCCTCGCCGACACGTTGCCGTAGGGCCTCTTTGAAAGGACGCCGTTGGTTGGCAACGTCGGAGAGCACGTCGATACCCGTATGAAGCGCCTGTTTTCCGATGACCTTAGCACCGCTTCTCAGCAACGGTACGACGCTTTTGAAAAGACCACTGAAAAAACTTCCTATCCCATGCCCTCTTTGATAGGGAACACCGTGGTAGATCGAAGATATTCCTGTTCCAGCCTGGTTGATGTAGTATCTTTGGTAGGGACAGTTCATGTTGAGCAGCGTCGAAAATGAAGTTTCACGCACACTTTTCCAAACTCGAATGGTACAGGTTCACCCGTGTCGGTTCTTATATTGATTTCCAAGCTTTCAATTTCCCTTCTAAGCACCGGCATGTAGTGCAACGGGTCGTAGTTAATTGTCTTATGTATGCCGTAGAGATAGTTTACGTTGTTGATGCCGACGATACGTAACAGCGGTGCCACAATGTCACCCACGTGCTGAGGCTCGACGATATCCGTGTAGATGTACATTTGTGAGGGCAGGCCTAGTAGAATGTTGGCGGCGTACGGAGACTTTGGTACTTTTATCTGATTAGTCTTAGGATTGAAACCGAGCTGTAGACTTAGTTGGCTTGATAGAGTCAACAGCTGTATATTTTGTGAAGAAGAGATAACTTCAACTTTTTTGTTGGGGTTTGTGTACTTGAATACAACTCCAGAATCCCCTTTAAAAGCCTCTACTTCGTTTAGAGCCTTGATCAATTCGTGGATAGTGCTGTAGTTTCCAGCAGGGATATGATCCTTGAATATTTGTTCCACGCCGTTAGCGTCCACCCAGTTGTACCATACAATATTTTGACCCTCGGGTACGGTGGTGAAAGAACAAGGATATTGAAATTCAGCCAGAGCGACTTCCCACCGCCCCTCGAGTGTAATGCGGTAATGAAGTTGCGTGGTGAAATTCGTGAGGGTATTTTTCGGGAAATATCCCATAGAGCTGTCGCTCGGCAAAGTGATGTAAAATTGGTCCTTCATGGTAGTGCGCTGACGTAACTGGCGGGAATCCAGGAATTTAACTTGGCGGGGTAACCTTTCCACTGCACGTACACTTTCTTTCTGGCGCCTTTACCCTTGACACGTAGTATTTTATCAACTTTAAAAGTTTCAGGAGACGTACGCGTTGCAACTCAGGTTTTTAATATACCTTCTTGTTGAGAGTTGGTTTTTCTTAGCACCACGTCTTACTACCCGTTCTGGTAATATGGCTATTTACTAATTACTCTAATGAATAAGGAATTGGTAAGGTTGAATTTAGAGGAGGGGAACGCCAGGCCTCCACCGTGGTTCGGATTCCACGTTAAACTGTATGTCCTCCATTTCATCTCACAATCACCCTACCATTCCACATTAGCGTAAGTGCGTATAACCCGAACGGATAGTAAGACGCGTTGCTAATAATAATAATAATAATTTAGAGGAAGTTAACCTGCATTTGCGTGGGGGTAGAGTGGAAAACCATTTAGGGAAAACCACCCTTAGTTCACCCGAGTGAGATTCGAACCTCGATCTCCCCGTCCTCGTCAATCTAGTTCAAAATGAAACTAGTGCGTTAGCTAACTACGCCACCGAAGTGGGTCTAAGAATTGTTGATAATCTCATTGTAGTAGAAACATTATTGATTGAACTTAAAAAAGCATGCCCCAAAATAATAGCCTATAGACACGTGTAATATCTGTTCTAAATACACACGAAATTATATATTTGATTTCTTATAGTAAACATAATAACAAATTAAAATAGATATTCTAGGAAATACCGTAAATAATTTATATTCTACTGAATCGGTATACACGCGGACACATATTTTCTCATATGATCCATTTTCATTGATGGAACAGGGTTCTAATCCTGGCCGGAAATATTCAGGGACTATTTACTAAATTGTTTCCCAACTTCTCTCCAAGCAAATGTGATTACATCCTCTTTAATTTGTATCTTTTACATCACTATCCCACAAAAATGATTTTAGAAGTGTAGCCCGGATGAGTAGTTGAGGTGGTTGAAATAGGTAATATTATGTTACATATAAATATTCTCCTACAGATCATCCTCTTCGCGGAAGAATGAAATGTCACCTTCCAGCTGACTCACAAAATCCATTATCGCTAGGCCTTTCAGCAGTTCAAGGGACTCATGGCAAAACACTTGATTAAATTAATGTTAAAACCTAAATACTACACAATTGAAAAAGCTGCACCGCAATTGATTATATTGTTATAAATATCTTAAATAATATATATACAACATCCATCCGAAACTTTAACAGGGACTCGAAACCCAAAACTCAAGGATATCATGTTAAAATTTGCCTGGTTAATATCCTACAGACTATAATAAACTACATCGGAATCGGTTTGCTGTTCCAGAGAGACACAAATATCCGGCTGGTCCTTCACCGAGACTCACAACACAAAACCTGATTATATCTTGTTAAAACATGCCTGAAGAAATATTCTATATAAAAAAACTGCAATCGGTTGAGTGGTTTCATAGATAAATACAAATATACGGCTGGCACTTCACCAGAACTCACACCAAAACACCCAATTATTACACTAAAGCAATACCTGGATAAATACTCTACAGAATAATAAAAATTACACCACAGTAATTATGTGGTTCAATAAATGTATACAAACAGTCGGCTGGCCCTTTACCGGGACTCACACCGAAACACATTATACACAAATAATCCTAAAATATGTCTGAATATTGGTCCAGAGATCCTAAATTGCAGGTATAAATAAATCTGTCCGTTTCTTTTACGGAAACTATAACGCTGACTGTATGTATGATAGATCCTCCCTTAGCAGACATTCAAAGAATATAAATAAATGCACCGCAATCGGTTATGCAGTTCTATGTATCGTTGCCAACAAACAAACATTCTTAAAAACCGTACAGAACTACAATAAGTTTTTACTTAAAGATATTTACATTCAACCCTTAAAAAAGCAGAGCTATCATGTAAATTGTTTCTAAGCTCGTAAACTATATACAATATTTCTCCTTCCTTTTCAATTATTTAAACCTCCTCATTATGATATTGTTTTGATACTTACCTACGACATGGCCAATTTTATTGTTTGAATTTCTGGAATTGATTTAGTAAAAAAACAACACATTAAATGTTACATTTATTTGAAAATGATCATCAACGTAAATCTTATCAAACTACAATTTATCTCAATCAAAGTATTTATCAAAACTATTATCCAATAGTTATATTGTGGTCGTTATGGTAACATTAAATAAAGTATGGAATCGAACTATGGCCCCACAAAGTTATACACAGTCATAGTAACTTTGAAGAAACAAATAAATTCACTTTTATAACTAAAATATGTCCATTGGATGAGATTTTATCAGATTTTTTTTTTACCCGGAAATAATATAAAATATTTTAAATCAGGATTGGGACTCTTAAATTATATAATTTATTTTTTTAACTCAGCATCCTAATAATAAAGTAAAAATCTTTCAAATTTAATTTGTTATTTTCACTACATGTGTGGAGTATTATAATTGATCATTAATAAATTCATAATTAGCTATTCACAGTAATTAATATTCTGAAAAGGGGGACACCTACTTTATGTTACCATGTAAAACCAATAAATGTGGGTAGCACTGCTGCCAAAATAATGTGTGGCATGGTTAAATCTTTAACAGCTAAAAAAAAGCAGGCCCATATATTAATGATACCAAACATAATTAATTAACTAAGTATGTAACAAATAATTGATTTTATTATAAAGGGAAAATAAAGTAAAATTAATTTAGTATATCAAACCATTTGGACATCACAAAAAGACATAACCACTCCCCCATCACTCCTTACCTACAGGCAAGAAATATTTTAAGGACTTAATGCTTTCTCTAAAACCGGCCTTAGGCGTAGCCTAGGCAAACTATTCAGCAGTCATGTGAGGATGTATAGCATACCGCGTGGGCTGAGCCAGAGAGTTGCTACCTTACAATCTAGACGGACTGTACTTCTTTCCAGATGCCTGCAAATTGAAATGTTTGATAACATATACAAGTTTTTTATGTCCCCCCTTTCCTTCTTATTTCCTGGAGTCACAATACGATTTTTTTTTAAATTTACACACTTCTATAATAATCTTTAACGGCCTGCAAACTTCAGTTTGCTACTACACTAAGAAGTAGTAGTTTAAAATAGTATATACATTTTTGGCCCCCCCCCCCCCCAATATCCTCTTTTTCAAACTCGCTATGAGAAGTTGTGAATTATGGGATTAATTTGGCTACTGGGAATTTTTTTCTACCTTTCAGCAAAACTTTAATTTTCTATTTCATCTCAAAACATTTTTTGTCCAGCTATAGCTGCCCACACCCCTCACTCCCATTTCCATGAATTCCATTAAAAATTTTAAAATTTCCAGATTTTTATATTTTATTTGGAGTAGTCCTTATACTTGATGTGTTAAATTTATTGTAATATAATTGCCATTGTAATACAGAAGGTGACTGCTGAAAAGGGAGGTGCGTGCGGCTCACAAGAAGGGAAAGGGACTAATTAGCGGCACGGCTCTGTTGACGGCTTGGGTTGAGATAAGAAATATTTTACTCTTTGTCAGCGGTGAAGACCAGCTACCCGTCTTTCCCCCAAACAAGGAGGATCACTCCAGGTGACCAAGGCCATTACACAAGGGTCAAGCAAAGGCTTTGATTGGTGTATACTTGGTAAGTGGGTAGTAGCAAGCTTCTAGAATGTTCTTTGTGGATCTGTTTATCATGCTCGGATTGGGAGAGCCCTCCTCAGTTTTCAAGTGCCGGTCAAGGTGTGTAACTGACCGGGGCAATAAGTGACCCCGTTCACCTGAATGTAATTAGTGTAAAGTGTAATAAATATTCTAAATTATTTGATTATTTATATCTTACTCCAGTTTAGAAGCATCTCAAGTTAATATACTACTTTATTAATAAAAAAGAAACAATAGTTATGGCTTAGTAGGGAAAAGTTTGAACGTAAAATACTTATTTAACGTATTTCAGTTCTCTACCACACAGATAAGTAATTTATTGTATTAATTTTGAAAATATTAAACCCAAAAACCCTCTACCATTTCAACTCCCTTTTAAAAGTATCATATTTAATATTCATTTGGTTATATTAAGGGCTACTATGTACCTGCTTGCCAAATATACATTTTATATCACACCGAAAGGTTTTTTTAAATTTGTACACCCCTTTCTTTTATTTTACTGAGCCACCTCCCCTCGCGTAAAATTTAAAGCTTCACAGTATTATGGCTATTTGGCATTTATAAATTTCAATGAATCAGATAGCCGAAGCTATCATCTATGCATTTTAGTGAGGATAGCACCTCTTAGATATCATAATCTGAAAATTGAAAAATGACACCTGGACACGGGTTCGATTCCCGTGTCCAGCTGTCATTTTTCAATTTTCAGAATATTTATAAATTTCAATTTTTATTACTTATTCGGTTATATGGAGTTGTCCTGCCGAACTGCCAAATTTAAATTTTCAACCACAACGTAAGGTGTTTTTTTTTTAGAGTGGTCACTTCAGCTGGCTGACCAATTTTAATTTTCTACCACACTGGTAAATAGTTATTTATATTAGTTTAGGAAGTTTTGAACCCCCAAACTCTTTTCTCTAATGCGCCTCGTGACCCATCGTGTGAGTGTCGTACACAAGTGAATGTCATATTTGTATTAAGCGATACGAACAACCCCCAGATATAAAATTTCCTCGCGATCAGAGGACATGAAATGTCTTATCCCGTTACACCCCCTAAGTCAGGAGTTCCCAAACCGTACGTTGTGACGCCCAGGAG
>JBCFYV010000935.1:10693254-10760551 GCA_039000515.1 Timema cristinae
GCCCTAAGAATTATTTGGGATTAGACCGCGCTGATAATGAAGTTGAAGGTGCTTTTTAACGGGTGTCGAACCTCGAGCTCCAGGCTCGGAGGGAGTGTAAAAAACCACCCAAGTACCCCCGAGTGAGATTTGAAATCCGGCCTCCAACCTCCCCTTCCGCCCTCTTCCTGACTCCCCTCCTGAATCCCTTTCCCATGTTCCAAACTGGTTGGTTCTTGTTCCAAATATGTTGGTACTTGTAATTTCTTGTTTCCAGAATTTGCGCGGAGGGAGTGTAGAAAAACACCCTAGTTCACCCGACTGAGATTTGAACAGGGAGGAGTAAGGCGGAAGATGGAAACCATACACTTCAGCGGAGGATTCAAAACCCCTGCCATCACTAGCCGAGTAAGTCACACGCACCCGGTGTTCCACCAACCGTATACTCGGCAGGGAATTGATTCCAACATGCCCTCTAAACGGCAAGTCCAGATACGGAGCAGAAAGTTTGTACGTTTAATGTTGCGCGCAAAGGTATAACTTTATATATTTTGTTCTCTCTCTACCATGTGCCCACAACCCCCCAAGGCTGAGATGCCTACGCTATCAGAACCTGTTTCTAGAAGCTACAGACATCTTTTGGTATAAACTCAAACTACGGTCAACAGCTTACCGAAGAAATAGCCAAAGTTCTTGATTGACACGGGATTCAAACCTGGGAACTTTGGCAAAGCGAAAATATTTATTTTCACACACTGAAAAGTTTACTTACACCCTGATGTATAGGTGTAGAGGAATCAATAATAAATTTCTGGAATAGTTGTAACGGTACTAATTTTAAAGTGTATTTACCATATCGCTTCAAATTGACTAGAATTAAACAAGTAATAATCAAGTAGGTGTGCGTCCGTCCATTGTTTCCCGAGTTTTCTCTGGCCCGAGCTTAGATACAGGTTCTCAAACGTCGCCTCCCCCCGTAGAGTTACGCCTTAGACCATGCGACCATTCGATCGGGTTTTTTTTATACCAATGAGTGCACACCACATTTGCGAGAGTGATAAAAAAGGGTGAATTTTGCGGTTGACCAGATTTTTCTAGACCCGGTAGAATGTTGTACCCCGCATTTGATTGTTGTGAGATAAATCAAACGTCGATCACTTTGTCATCGGCCGTCTAGTGACATCTTAGACCATGTGACCATCGATTAAAGTATACAATGCATTGTTGACGGTAAATTGCTACCCAAGAATAAAGTGGAAACAACCGTTTTATTCCTCAAGCCACTTATAACAACAACATAGAAAAAATAATTTAATGTTCGCAGCTATATTTTGTCGGAATAATATATAACTTTTCATTAATTCTTAGATAGTATTGAATTGAGTAACTTGAATTTAATGTTCTTAACTATATTTTGATGAAATAATATATAACAGCGTAAATTCTTAAGTAATATCTGGGCCGAGGAAGATATAAAAATGTACTTGCATTTGTATGAAGGCAGAGCGACAACTGTCCACTTGGATTCAATACACTTTACCTCCCCCGCTAATAGCCACGAAGTTTAAGCTATTGGTATTTAGATCTGCGGCTTACTACCCGTCAGGGAGATCAGGAGTGAAACAGGAAAACCATAGAGACATATTTTGTAGAGCAGAATAAGAAGGGGATAAATGTACCCGCATCAGTATGATGGTATATAAAGAAAATGTGTCTTCTTACTATCCGTCCGGGACACAAACCGTGGACCGATGAGGGAGGAAACCGCCCTCAGTACACACTCACGAGAGGGATTCAAACTAAGATCTTCAGGCAAGCGTGAGACCAGAGTGATTTTGGCAGGCTAAATGTGCAACTGCCTTTGCCAGGGATTGAAATGTGAAGTGATTAGCGTTTTTTGCCCTCTAAGGGACTTGAAACCCTACCTCCTTATGTCACAGAGCGATCTGTGCACCAGCATATGCGCGTCATTGAGAAGTGGAACCCTCCAACACCATCTGTATATCTTTGCCCAAATGAGAGATGAGAAAAACATAATAATAAAATTAGTGATGTAGCATCATTTGCGCTGGGTTGAAATGTGAAAATGGTCATGCGCTATTATTTATGCTTACTCCACCTTTGACACCTGGACACGGGATTGAACCCGGACTTTTGACGGCAACAATATATGGGTTGTATTTATAAAAGTAATTAACGTTTATGCCTCTAAACAGAGCAGAGGAGAAAGACGTGCTTCCTCAGTGAGAGAGTTAGCGTGAATAAAATATAACGGTAAATAGTTCGGGCTTGGCGGATACAATAGGGAGCTAGGATCTAATATTTTATGGCCAGTGATGGGGATCAAATATGGTCACATGTGATAAAAATATTAAATGATTGTTATTTTACAGAGAGAAACAGTTTGTTAGTGTTCTAGTTAATTTAAATAAAATCTAGTGAAAAATATATTCTGGTGATAAAATAGAAATGTTATGTCAAAAGGTGAACAAAATCAATTATTTATTCTATAAAAATAATTCTGATTGAAATATGTCACCAATTAATAAGTACTATGTTTTATACATAAAAACCAACAAATACATGATTTTGTTGATCACAATAACCAATCTGTAAATATAAACTTTTAAACCAACTTGTTCTAATATATTTAAACAAAATTAAAATGTTCAAAAATAAATTATTGGTAAATAACCTGAAATTATTTGGGATTTGTAAAAAAAAAGTTATTCTTAAATATCATGAAAAACTAATCTCTGATTTTCATTTTGAATTCAATTTTACCTGCTAATTTCCATAAAAAAAATCAAATTGACGCTAATGGTTCAGGAATTGGGGAAGGTGTCACCGACATCTGCGCGGGAGATGGCGAGGGGAAAAATCAGCCCGGGTTCACCCGTCAGAGATTCGAACCTCTATTCACCCCGTCCTCGGTAGTCTAGTCTCAACACGAATCTGATGCGTTTGCCAACTGCGTCACCCGAGGCGGCCGCGTAGTCCAACAGGTATTAGGAATTGGGAAGGTTGAATCCACAGTTTCACGAAGGGGGGAGGAAGGAAATGTTCCAGCGTTTTAGTGGAAGGGAGAGTGGGAAACCATTTATTGAGAACTACCAACAGTACACCTTGGCAGATATTCAAATCCCCCAACACAGATTCGAACCCAATATCTTCTGCAAGGTATGTTCGTTTACAATACACGCACACACGCACACACACACAGACTCCCATCGTTCTACATAATTAATATTTAAACAAGAAATAATTAAGTCTGCCACGTCTTACTAGCCATCTGGGACACAACCCGTGGAGGATGAGTGAGGAAACCGAGCTCAGTACACACGCACGACAGGGATTTGAACCCTGAACTCCCTCTCCTGTCACCATTTATTTAGCTAACGCGTGGTAACCGGTGATACTCTTATTCCTTAATAGATTTGGTTTATATTAAATAATTTTTTTCTGAACTGCACTCATTAACGAACACATAATATAAGAGTTTAATTTTGAATATCAAAAATAAAAAGGCCAGTACGCTATAATATTTATCTATATTAACACGTTTTTTTTTTTAAAATTTAACTGTAGCGAATCAATCTAAAAACTAATATCGAGCAGGCACTAGAGGGGGCCGTCCTCCCGACATAAGCCTACCAACATTTGTTTTTGTTTGATAATACTGTCACCATGTACGTGTGAAACGATAAGTATAATTACGCTAGCGCCTTGATAATTGAGAAGTTTGAATTTAGCGGAACTTAGCCAGTATTTTTGCGGGAGGGAAAGTGGAAAACCCCCCTGTTTACCGACCGAGATTCAAAACCTCGAACTCCTCCGGTCCACGACCGTCTGGTTTCACATGAAACAAGCGGGGCAGTCAACTACGCCAACGAGGCAGGTATCTGGGAAGTTTGAATTTAGAGGACGTGAGCCAGCATTTGCGTGAAGGGAGAGTGAAAAAACCTCCAGGGACAAAGGGAAAAGCACTCTCTCACTATACTAAACTGTAGGGGTTCGAATCCTGGTCCACTGGTTTGGCTGCCACATTCTTTGGTCAATTACGGGTCTCAGCTCAAAGGTTATATTGACATAGGTTTGTTAACAACATAATTACTTTTATTTTAGAACAATGAAAATTACTCCAAGGGCTAAGGACAAGGAAGTAAACCCCGCATTTGCATGGAGAGCGAGACCGGAAGCACCTTACTGGAATCCAATCTCCCGACAAATCATCATGAAAGGGAGCTAAATATTGGGTTTTCTAGCTCAGGGTTTCAAGGTCAAATCTATTCCTGTCTCGGCTCTTCTTGTCAAGCCGCCAAACTGGCGCCGGGTATGAGTCATCAGGATTTTGACAGTGTGATGGCGTATCGGGAAAACCCATTGCCTGGGGAGGGTTTCCAGAGTCAATGACCTATCTCACAGTTTCAGTATTGCGACAGTGCGTTTTACGTCTGGGGAAAACCCCCTTTGGGCAGATAGAGGGATGCCAGGGTCAATGACCTCATGTACTAGCTCACAGTTTCAAGGTCACGATATATTCCTGTCTCACTTTTCTTTTTGAGCCACCAAACCAGCACCAGGTATGAGCCATCAGGAAAGCCCAGGGGGAAAGTGTTGTGACATCACACACAAATTTTACGTCACACAATCAAGGAGGTTGTCTTGTCAAGCCACCAAACTATCACCAGTCATCAGGAAAAACCAACTGCCGGGGTAAGGTTGCGACATAATTCAAGGTCGCGATCTATTCCTGTCTTGTCCAACAGCCAAAATGGCGCCAGTCATCAGGAAAAACCCTTTTCCCACATAGAAAAACAAAAAATAAACCTTTGCAACATTGAAGAGGACAACAGGTCGTTAACCCCATGTTGTCATAGAAAAAACCAGAGGAAATTCAGGTCAGACGGAAATATATGGCACCAGGTATGAGTCACCAGGGAAAACCCGGGGGGGAGTGTTTGCGACATAACATGCAATAACCCCTCTCAGCGCTCCGGGGGGGATAGCAACATGCCCGATTGGGTAGGGGGTCGGGTGGGGAGGGGAAACCAACAGCCAAGAGAGAGGGGGCGTTGTCACGTGATCTAGACAGCCAATCAGAGCGCTCTTCCAATGGGGCCAAGGGGCTACTTTTAGCTTTCAGAATAGGCTGCAATCAACCCACTTACTCGTTTTGATAGTGACGCAACCATTTTGGCAAATATGAAATATGTAAATTTAGTGTGCCAGTGCAGGCTTTCAACGGATCAAATAAACCAAATACGAAGATTGCAAATAAAGGTGCCCCCATTAAACCAGCAACACATTTTTATGTACACGCCTCTTAATTGGTATGGTCCCAATGCGGTTCGAAATGTGGAAAATACACATTTCTGGAAAAATGTAATATCTGTGCCAAACCTTAAGTTACTTCCACCAACGTCTCAAGCATTTCTGAAAACTTTGTTGAGCCGTTGTTGAACATGTGTGTGGGAAAAAGCATTACATATAGGTATTCCTAATCTTGATGTTACAATTCATGGTTGGATTAAAATGACTTCATACAGTAACATTGGCATCTGGAACCAGTGGTTCCCCACAAGCCATTCTAAAACTTATCCGTTGTGGTTGCAGAGCAGATATGTTTTGTGAAAACGTTGTGGAGTGTTTGTAGCTGGTCCTGCCTATACTATCTTCTGCCAAACACCTAAAACTTCTTGAATCCTCTTACACACATCCATAACGAAGTCGAAGAATCTAAGGGGACATTACAGAACAGTGGCAGCTTGTAGCTAAAATTAGTGAGGATGCTTCTCCAGAAATTTTTAGGCCTTTGTTTTTATAATTTTGTAAAAGAAAAAAAAAAACATGTATATAAAGAAAAATTTATTCAGAACTTGATAAAATCTTAACAAAAAACCCAAACTTTATTACTTTTTTAACTTAAATTGTTTTAGTTCAAGCTTGAGCTATTCATTTAAAAATTAAATCCATTCTAATGTTTTAATTTGCGCAAAACTTCAATAATCTTCTCCTTGATCTCTGGATGACAATTGAGGATATTTTTCTCCATTGAAAGCACTGAATAGCGCATTTAGTCTTTCTGTTAAATAAAAGGCCCGGGAAAAAAAAAAAAATGAATTCAAAATAAAAAAGCTGGAAGCAAAATAGTAATCTAACTCTACATCTTATCACACTTTTTTCAATTCAAATTAATATGTACACGGTTTTTAAGCACAACACAGCAAATGAGTAAAGAAAACTCCCTTCCACCATCACACCAGAGGTGGCACAGTGAGAGCAACAGTGCCTATCTTCTACCTGGCAGTCCCGACTTCATCCCACCCCCCCCCCTATGTGCGCATGCGCACAACAGTCAAACACCACGTCACTGGCACTGTGAAGCGCACAGTTCCATATAAAGATTTTTGTATCTTTGTCATAAACTGGGGGTGGCTACTGAAGTACTGACTTTAAGCTTAAGGAATAATTGTACTACAAAAATAAATAAAGAATTAAAGAAAAAAGGACTCTTTTAAATATTAAATGTTATCGATAATATCAAGGGGAAATAGGGGGTGCTGCAGTTCCGAAGTTGCCTATACACCGCCGCCATTGCTGCAGGATCTACTGTTTACTAATATCATTAAAGATTGTTAGTTATATTATTGGAAGATGATTACATAGAGCCTTTTTCGATTTGTATCTTTAAATTAACATTGCAATAAATTTATTATTTAATTTATATTATTGTTTTGCACAAGGCTCATATGAATTTTAAAGGGGTTGCCAAACCCCATAAATCGGGGAATTTTATAATGTTGACTTCAAATCAGTAAATTTTCTAAAAAAATTGTTGAAACAAATCTTTAGGGTTTATTTTCATTTTAATTCTATGTTTTAACGCAATTTTTTATTAATTTTTCCCAAGCACGTAGATTTGAAAAAAACAAACAAACCAAAGCTAAGGTGCCGGCTCCTGGAATTTTGTCATATAAGCGAAATAGTCAAAGAGTAATGCATTAAAAATGGAAAAAATTAAAATATAAAATTTAATCAAAATTACTTAGCCTTTTTCAAGTGTTTTTTTGGGTTTCGGAGGACCAATGTTTACTAAATTCTTTATTTCCATCTTGCTGGTTTATTAACTATTTTCCAAGTCACAGACAAAAACAAATATGCCATAAACAACAACATTACTCCCCTTGATAACCGAAAAAAGGGAAAAAAAAAAGAATCAGTCTCACCAACTTAACATAATAAAACACACAGGTATTGTCTTTTGTTTAGCCTATGACATCTAGCGTGTAGCAGTTGAACCAAAGCTCCCTCAGCCAAGTGGATAATATAATTATCACGTTATCATGACAGACAGCTGATCCGAACACCATGAAAATTTTTTTTTTCTTTAGGGAGAGGGGTTAAAACCCTAGCATTTATACATTTTTATTAGCAGTTGCCATCCCTGTGTCATCGCATTGCTATTAATATCCTCATTGTCAGTTTTGAGCAATAAAAATTTTGTCGATAATGGGTTAAACAGTTTCATTTTTAAATTGTCGGCTTTGATTGCGTCTGCCGCCACCTTGATGACGTCATAGCTCAAATTGCTCAAGGTTAGTGAAATGGCACCTTTCCATATTTGGATTCAACACACTGTTTTCATATAAGATCAGTAATAAAAAAATCTTATTTACTGAAATTCTTAACTTTGTTAAATAATTCTCACATGGGCATGGAATATGGGGCCTATTTCTTATTTTAGATTAAGGATTCTTTGAAGTTTTATTTGCAATATTCCACACAATTCACATCCATGAGAATAGTAATAATTAGTCTGTTCAATTGGGTTTGAGATATGGCATGACATTTTTAAGGCTTCTTAAAACAGATCACTTTTTTATTGTCTTGTTATCTAGATAATTCAATTTGTTTACACAATTAGCGTATATTTGAGAACTATAAGGTTATAGAACAAATGTATCCGAATTCGTGTGGAGGTGGTGTGAGAATAATATTTGGGAAAAAGCACTCTTATCACACCCGGCTGGGATTCAAATGCCAATCTCCCCACCACTGCTAAACCAGCCCAAAGAGATTGACGCCTTGGTCAGTAATCCCCATGAGGTGGGTCAACAAATACTAATTATCCCGTACTACTACTACTACATACTACTACTACTACTATTTACTACTACTACTACTACTACTACTACTATACTACCACTACACTACTACTATAAATACTACTACTACTACATACTACCACTACTACTACTACTACTACTGTTACTACCACTACTACTACTGTTCCCACTACTATTTACTACTACTACTACTAATACAATACAACTACTAGAAAGACTAAAAACAAGTAATCTTAATATTGGTATGTCCCAATTATCAGTAGGTTGATAGTAAATAATAATGGCTACAATATAATAATTATTTAATTTTAAGTATTTTAAACGAATTGCTTGCAGCCGTTTTTAAATCCACGCTTAAGTCCAAATCCCTGCCTTTCGACTCTTTGCCGTAAAAAAAACAAAAGGAAAAAAAATAGTACTCCTTTACCGTTTCCTTTTAAAGTTAATTTAGAAAGAATATGTAAAATTACGTCAAATATTTGAGTCGAGTTTGAATGAATAAAAATTACCCCACAGTTCTATACAACTAACACATATACCGAGTTTTTCGTTTTAGGCAATCTCCATAAATACCGATTTAGGTGGTTTAAGGTGGGGATTTTGGGAACGCAAGAAAAGATAGGTTTTTTTTGTAGCTTTTTTTAGCAAAACAATTTTTTGGTCAAAATAAATCCAAATATTGCTTCCTATAAACATGATTTTAATTTTCCAGTGACATACTAAATGAGCTTGACGTTTAAGTCTGCATGCCCACCGATGCGAGTACCATAAAGTTTATCCCAGTTTGGAAGCGCTCTATTTCTCTATATACATTTTAAATAAATAACAAATAACTTATGTATAAGTGGGTAATGGGTGAGTGTTTTATTTCTCATGGCTACATGAAAATTTTTGGTAAATTTTTGAAATGTCCATAAATCATTTCATATTGGTTTTGTGTCCACACAACCATAATATTCCCCGTTTAGTCACTAAAGGAGCCATAGCCCTATTTAATACTAAACCACTCTTATCATATAATAGCATCACTTAATTCCATTTACATATGATTGATATAAATATAATTGGAATGAAAAACATAATTTTGTTATAGAGTAATTAATTTTTACATAACGTTGGGGTTTTTTACGTATATTCACTAATTACTTTAATGTGTTAAGGATGAGGAAGGTTAAATTTAGAAGGCGTGTACACACATTTTCATTGAAGGAGACTGGAAAACCATTTAGAAAAACACTCTCAGTACACCCTATCTGGACTCGAGCCCCAACATCCCCATCATCTAACACGAAAGTGACAATTTAGCCCGGCTAGCCCGCGGCCCGCCATCATCTTTACTGCCCCCAAAATTACTTTATACTACCAACTACATCAGGCCACTTTTCTTAAAAGTGGCAGCCGCGGTGAATCCGCTAGTACCAATTATAACATACATTTTTCAAACGCTACCACAGTAGGCGAAACAGTTGGGGGCGCAGTGATCCCAACCCTAGCCAAAATCTTCAGTTCCAAGTTCCATATACTTGGTCTTTCTTAATCTTATCGATGAAAGTTCATTGTTGAATTCTTCCAAATCAAAACAACGCAACTAACACGTAAAATTAACCAGTAAAGTGAAGTTGGTGCAGTTCAGTTGGATACATGCAAGCTGACGGCAGACCGCTAGCGCTTGTATAAAACGTTGCATTACACTCAATGTATTTAGAAACCACGGATTACCAGCGGCTGGAATTACAAAACGTAACGGAATTTTTTACCGCTACCGGTGTCTAAATTGACTCATTTAACTCAATGCAGTTAGATAACGTTGCGGTCCAACAACCCCCGCCGCAACCGCGTACATAAAAGAGCCCAGGGGGAAAACATTTAATAGCTGCAATGGGCATAATAGCAAGAAATATATGTCTAAAATTAGACAATTTGTCAGCCCCAAACCCAACTCCTGTTTTCCTTATCCCCGAAAGCTTAGGAGGGAGAACATGAGTCATAATGATAAGGAGGGGAGGCTCAATACCTCCCTCTGGCGATCATCACACGGACTATAACTTGACCACATAGTTCTATTGTTCTGTTTCTTTGCCGCAACCTACCCCTTGTTCATTATTATCGCGCCAATTGGGTAAGACTCTTAGTTAGTAAAAGTGAAGAGAAGGCCGGACGTCTCGAAAGATTAAAATTTTTTTTTAAAGTGTAGATTATAGAAAAAGTAAAAAAATAAGTAGTTCAGATTAATTTGTTTGATAATATTATGTATACTTTAATATAAACTAATAAACTTATCGCTGACCCTTCAGAATCATTTTTTTTTTAAATATAGGAGAAAACTTGCAGTTCAGTGACTATTGGGAAGAAACCCGCCTGGGTTTGGCGTAGTTGGCAAAACGCGCTAGTCGTGTTGAGCCCGACTGCTGAGGACGGGAGATCGAGGTTCGAATCTCGGTCGGGTGAACTGGGGGTGGTTTTTCCTAAAGGGTTTTTTCCACTCTCCCTCCACGCAAATCGGGTCATTTCCCTTTTAAATTTAACCTTCCCAATTCCTAATCCATTAGCGTAATTAGTACTTAAGCGTATAACCGAACGGGTAGTAAGACCGGTGCTAAATAATAATAATAATAATAATAATATTGGAAGAAGCTTACTTCTTCATCTGATTACCAAACCCTTCCTTCACCTTGACAAGACATCTTGTAAATGGGGGAATGCCAGGTCTCCCCCCGGGGTTTCGGATTCCACGTTAAAAATGTGGGGTCCTTCATTTCATCTCAACAATCACCCTACCATTACACATTAGTGTAAGAGCAATAAAACCCGAACGGGTAGTAAGACGCGTGCTAATAAAAATAATAAAAATAATAAATAATAAAATAATAATAATAAATAATAATAAAAAAATAATAATAATAATAATAATACTTCTTCATAGTACAGTATTCCGAATTAACATGGTTGATCTGCAGAGAGACAGTCGCTGTATTTCAGGAACACAATGTTAAACTTAAATCATGACTGAAACAGGGTGAGAATGTGATATTTGATTAAGAATTTAAAAAAACCAATTTGGGTTTTTGAATCTGAATTAAAGGCTGAGCAAACAACCTTAGTTCATAGTTACAACAATCATTTAACATTGTCAACGCAAGCTATTCTGTCGCACTGTTAATTAAGTGCAAGTAAAAAAAATCATTTTTTATGGGAAATTGGTGGGAAAAGTTTGGAAGACGTTTAAAAGATGTTTTCCCCGAAAAAAAGCAAAATATTTTCAAGTATAGGCCGGCCACTTTCAAGCAATATGCTGTCGTATTAATAATTTTATTATTATTATTATTAGCACCGCGTTTTTTACTACCCGTTGGGTTATACGCACTTACGCTAATGTGTAATGGTAGGGTGATTGTGAGATGAAATGAAGGACCTACAGTTTAACGTGGAATCCGAACCACGGTGGAGGCCGGGCATTCCACACGTTCACAAGATGTCTTGCCAGAGGCGTATTAAAAATATTTCAGCTGAAATAGTGATGGCTGCGAGCTCGGCTTCAAGAATTCAAAGCTTATTCTTTAGCGTTCGATAAAAGTACGGATATTCGTGTACCGCCCCCACCCCTCACTCTATTTATTTACGGCCACAATGGACTAAAAAAAGAGGAGGGTGATATCTAATTACATGAAAAAGTAAAACATTTGCAGGTTAAAGAAATTTTTGAATTATTTAATCAAAGTAACAAACAGTGTTAAAACAACAAGTTGCATGGTCTTACAGGTCTTATTGAAGTGTTTTGAAAAACAATAAATCTTAACAATTTATTACATAAGCAGTACGTTTCAAACTTTTAAGGAATAAAAATTATATTATATAAACTTGTCTAGAAGAGACCAATGAAATAAACAAAATAGTTGCTATTATTTAAATAAACTTTTCTAGTCGATATACAAGCTTCTAATTCACAACAATGAATTAAAATCAATTAAATCAAAATTATCAAAATTTAAATTGCTAAATTATTACAAGATTGAAAAAGAACAAAAATGAGCCTTTTTTTTAAATGGTTCAAAAAACGCGTCAGATTCACACAAGTGAATATATACTACACAATTTTTTAAAAATTTATGGAATGAATTTAAATTTAAATATCACACAAAGTTTGACTTCTTGACTAAACTCAAACCTTAGAGGGGCAATTACCCTCATCACTCTAATCAACTAAACAAAATTCCCACATTAAAATTTTTAATATTAATATAGAAAAAGTTACGTTACATAATTTTCCCTTTAAATGAATCTGTGAATATCAAAGTAAAAACCATATTATTATTCAACAAAAATAAGTTACTTTAATTTACTTCAAAGCAAAGAAATCTACAAAATAACCATCAAAAGAAACATTATCAATCTAAAGAATTTAAAAATTACTAATAACCAAAAAAGCAAAAATTTAATATTCAACCTAAATATTGCAAGACATAAAAAAAAGAACAAATAATGTGGCTACCTTTTTTAAACCCAAGAAAATACAAAGATACCAGTGCCAAGGGGCAACGGGAAACATTGAGTGCTCCATAACAGAAATTACGTTTTAAAAAATAAAAGTTTTTAGCAAAACATTACCGAGGGCCTATTCCCAAACCCTAAAAGATTTCATACAAACTAAACCAAAGTATTTTAAGAAATTCAAACCCGTCGCAGCGATTTATAGATTTCAAACAAAGATAACATTATAAACCTACTCGGCTAGATAATGGCCCCTAGTTCTGAACATGACTTCTCGTAGAAGGGGCAAATGTAATAGTCTACGTTTATTTTTGTGTTTCCTGTTTTTATAGGTCTAGTTGGGAAGGTGGGGAAAGTGGAGTTTTTCCTTGGTTATTGCGTCACTCGCTAACATCAAGTTGAAAGGCTACATTGTTTTCGTCACGTAGGCCAGGTTCTTGTTTTCCCTCGATCATCAGCCCGCTGCATTTTACTACTTTCCTAAAACACGAACTCCAAGAGACAAGACGAGCAGCCCGTTGATCTATACTTGTTTGGTCACGTACGCCATCCACTGCCCAAAGAATGAGTGGTCTTTCTAATAGCACATTTACGGCCCAATCAGAGCCTTGTTGGTTTTCTCCTTTGGAACATCAGGGTGCTGCAAAATTCTAGCGTGTTTTGGACTTATCTCCATTCTAATATTTCGTGGTGACCAGGCTGGACTTTGGTAAGTTTTTCTAGTCCAGGCACGTGGTAGATATTATATTTGACATAGTAAGGATCGTGATGTTTTAATAATGCTAGATATCTATGAGTATAAGATTATTTGAGGTAAGTATTTTAAAGCTTGCTGGTTCTATTGGCATTTATATTGCAGGATGTCTATGAATATTAGCTTGTTTGGGGAAAACAAGGAGATGCACTTTCCCCATTACTCTTTAATTTAGCCTGAAAGTATGCTATTAGGGACTGCAAGATAGTAGGGAAGGGTTAACATTAAAACGCGGTACAATACAGCTATTAGGGTACGCAAATGATTTAGCTTTGCTGGGAAACTGTTGCAAGAATTGCAAACATTTTACAAAAGGGCTAGTTAAGAAATAGGTTTAAGGGTGAACGCCGAAAATAATAAGTATATATAATTGATCTCACAGAGAACTAAAATTAGGGTCAATAATTTAGAGATTACTTCGAAAAAATATCATTTGACGGGTTTAATAAGTTTAAAATATGAAATTAAAAATTTCAAATAGTAAAAAACGATTAGAAACTAGGAAAATAATACATTCGGGAAATGCTTGCTAATACTTTTGTCAGTAAGTTGTTGACATCTCGCTTGCTGCCAAGGAAAGTAGAACTTAGAATTTAAAAAACAATAACTTTGCTGGTGTGTTACTATGGGAGTGAAACGTGTTCTCTTACCTTACATGACGAGAACCAATTTAGGATGTTCGAAAATAGAAAATTTTTGGGTCCAAAAAAGGGTAATGAGGCTACTGGGTGTGGGAAAAGGTTACATAATTATGAGTTACACACCCTGTACTCATATCAAGAAATTGTTAGGATACTCAAGCCTTGTTGATTACGGTGGGGGAATACAACTCGAATGGGAGAATCTAAAAACCTTGTTCAAGGTACTAACTGGTAAACTCAATGCGAAGAGACCATTGGAAAGGGGCCAGACGCAGACGGAGGAAAAGACTAGAATGAACCTGAAAGAGATATGGTGGAAAGATAAAAACTAATTTTAAGATAAAAATGAGGTGTAATGAAGTGTACTGATAGAACTAGCGTAAGATAGGGAAAGGGTGTAATGAGAGGACTAGACAGAACTGGCTCAAGATAACATGATTTAAAAGTGCAGCAATAAACTTTCGAGTTTATAGTAAGGGAAAAAAAAAAATAAAAATTTGTATCAACTAAATTTATGAATTAAATTATGACGAGTATTGTCGGGCCTAATTTTTGGTACATAAAACCGAAAAATTAACCAACTCGACTAAAAAATGCAGAGGCAAGATAATTTAACTATGTTTGTATTTTACATCAAATAATTTCTAAATGAAATAACTGTTGTTCAACTGTCAACTTAAAATGCTCTAAACATTTTTCTTTTTTTAAAACGACGCCCTATAACTGTAACAATGGAATATCTCAATGCATGCCGATAAAATTAAAAAAAAACTTTAAGTATCATTTGATCGTCGTTTCTCAAAACTACCTAAATTTATAACGTGTTTAAGTTATTTGGTCCTCCATTTGATGACGTTTTTACTGTTTCGGAAACCCTGCATTTTGGAAGTAATTGATTTACAGTGTAGCCATGAATTAAAACACAGTCACGTCCCTAAATCGAAAATACAATTTATAACACGTATAAAACAGTGGAAAATAATTCCAAATTATGAATTTTTGAACACAAAATTACGAGCACTTCGGATCACCATACTTTTGTGATATTATTTTTTATTCAATAATGAGATTTAATATAAGTAGATCACTAGCCTCAATAACGGATCAAAATGCTGTAAATAAATTTTAATCTATGAACTACCAATATTGAAGTATATTTTAAAACATGAATATTCGCAAAGTAGGCCAATATCTCATTAAAGTTAGTAAAATTAATGAATATAAATATGCTTATGGCATTTTAATTTTCTATCTTTAATTTATTGTGGCCCCGGATAATATAATATTGTAGCTTGTCAAAGTGGCCGATGCGAGATTTGGCCTAGCGTAGGTCATCCCCTCACTGAAGAAGGTTATCGTATTGCAATTATACTAATGGGAAGGGGATCAGGAAGGTAGTTATTAAGATAAAATTCACCGCATTTACTTGAAAGGTAAGTGGAAAAAAGTTTTCAAATAAAATAAATATTATTATTAGCACCGCGTCTTACTCCCCCGCGGGTTTTTATACGCACAAAAAAAAATAAAACACTCAAGTTTACCCATCTGGAGATTCTAGCCCCGACCTTATCCTCACCAGGGAATCAGACTAAATGAGTCTTACATATTTATTCTGATAGGGTTGACCCATAAAGTTCAAACTAGGATTCTTTATACGGGTTTTAAAGGGCAGGTACATGGTTTTCATGCAAACTGGGTGAGACTTAAATTTTGCACCCTAGTTGTATTTTGTATAATACAAATAAAAAAAACCCTTTTGCGTGACGCAAAATAATAATAATAATAATAATGGGTTTTCAAAAATACCGCCCCCCTTCCTTTCGCCCCCCAAAAAGAGAGAGAAAAAATAAAAAAGTTTTTTAGTTCCCCCTTCATACCCCCCACCCTTTCCTTAATCATATAAATTTTAGCACCGCGTCTTACTCCCCGTTTGGGTTATCGCTTTAAGTACTAATTACGCTAATGGATTAGGAATTGGAAGGTTTAATTAGAGGAAGTGAACCCGAATTTGCGTGGAGGGAGAGTGGAAAACCATTTAGAAAAACCACCCCATTCACCCGACCGAGATTCAAAACCTCGATCTCCCGCCCTCAGCAGTCGAGCTCAACACGACAACGCGTTAGTCAACTACGCCACCGAGGCGGGTTTTCCTTAATCAATGTGTGCAGTTGTGCACAAATATTATCCCTTCTTCCCTTGCTTTTCACTTAATATTTTTGAAAGTTTTAGATTAAATATCAAAGTAATTAACCTACAAAGAGACCCCTAATGAAATAGAACTATAAAAGTTTTTATATTGTTACTCAATCCTAGTTTTAAAATATATTCTTAGTATTAGTTTAAATTTTCTGATTTTTTTTATTTAAAAATAATCATCAAAATACTTATTATTTATAAAACAAAAAATAATTACAATTTTTTGGGAATTTTGTCCTGAAACCTTTGGCCTTAGAGGATCGCTGTGTTTCGTTTGAAGGGGCACTGCAAGTATACTTCCAAGCACTTGTAATTCATAAGCATTTAAATGTTAAAAACCTAATCATAATGACAAATCTTTGGTCCACAGATAACCCCTTTCTGAGTATTTGAAAACTATAAGCCTATCAAAAGGGTTTCAAACAGAAGGTTCTTGCTTGAAATCAATTTATTAAACCATATAACTTTTGATTTTGATGGACTATGTTTATCAGCAAAAACATCTGCCACTACGCTTTGGTGAAACACTTTCCCTTGGCCCACATAATGTTTGATAAAGTTAGTATCTGAACTCATGCAAATTAAATGAAGGCTACCAACATGCATGCATACTTGCGTATAACAAATATATAGTCAAAATCAGTCACGAAGGAGCAATATATTCTTTGTTATATAACGAAAAGTGAAGATTTACTTCAGTGGTGAGGCGTAAAACCTTTTACAAAATGTAACTGGATTAGCCTAACCATAAAGTCCCACTCATACCCCAAATTATTATATCATATATAATTTTTTATTTAAAATAACTTTATTAATTCTCTGTGCAAATTTTAAAAACTAAACCGGGATTCACTCAAATAAATAGATTATAGCGATTAAAATATAAAAAAAATTAGTAGCATTGAGGTAAATTGATTTAACAATACTTTTTTGTGTACATAAAGTGATGCAACATCGATTTAAAAGGTTTAAAATGGCTTCCCACAGGTCAATTGCACGACAATCTACTTGCCTTAACTACTTGAATGGTCAGAGTTGCAGACCAGTTTCCCACTGTGTATTTTGTTAAATCAAGGGAAATATTCATCGTGTTAACAAATAGTGATTTAGTAGAACATGATGGATAAGATATGTATGATCTGATGGCAAAAGAAATAGTCAAATAGGTGAGGGTTTGAAAAGGAATAGAAAACCGGGGAGTTTGCTTTAGGAAATGGGTGAAAAAAAGAAAGGCGTTAGGTGCTACGGCCCCAATATTTATTACTTGGTATATTAACTTTCCTTATAAAGTTCAATGAATTTCGAAAATCGATCAAGATTCATTATGTACAAAGACATCTTGGCACACCGTGGTTTTTTATTTGTGACAACACACGCAGGTCCACGCTAAGATGGCTGTACACGAATGAAGGATCATTAGTTTTCGGACCGGGCAGAAAATACTCGACCATTACCGGCAGAAGTCGTGAGCGATTAAAGGAAATTGAAAATTATTTCCCACAAGGTTAAGCACATGACTGATTAAAATTCGTGGGGTCTTTATACTCGACCCCGTGGGAGATTGATGACAGCTTTTAAAAAAAAAATCAAATGGGAACTAAGAAATGTAATTCATAACAGTCAGTATTTAACGACAGGTTGTGTATCCAGTCTAGTTTGTGGAACCACTTGGACCTATATTTTCTTTTTTGAGATTACCAAATTGAATTTATAACAGTGGTGGAAGTGTTTTACCCAAGGAGGCTATTTACAAAAAACCTTCCAATATAAATTTGGGGATCAACCTAACCTTAACTTCGACACACCACCTTGTCCACGAATCAGATCATACATTTGGGTTTTCATTCTAGCGGTGGTGGGCCAAAACTGTAGTACCATCGAACCACCGAGCCCTGACTACATCCATGTGAACTCGCGTCCTATTTTATATCTGCAGTCTGTCATTGTTATTATTGTGAAATAATATATCTTCTAAATAATAAATTATGCACCCTACATGACAGGAATGAAGGGGGGGGGTTTGCAATTAAACATAGCATAGTAACAATAAGGATACATTTTTTTTTTTCAAGGGACATTATACAAAAGAGTAGCAGATCACTGAGTATTACAGGAAATTGGTTGTCTACTTGTAAAGGGCAATGCGCCAGGCTAAAGGTAGCACTCTCTATATTTTCTATAAATGACCATATACACTCGTTCAGCATTCATAGTGCTTGGATTTGTAGTGAGCGCTTTTGCCCCCATACTCCCTGGGGCCAGCAGTCCACATACCTATATTTCAAGAATAATACAACCAATTAGAAATCCATACGCATGAAGTGCAAAGTAACATCAACAATCAAACTGGTTAGGAGGTGTACATTACACAACGCAAATAAGCCCACGAGATGGTGGCTAAGCATCTCGTCAAAAAAGGGACCCAACAGAGTAGAAACTGGGGCGGCCAAGACGGTCAAGTATCAACTTGGTGCACCCAAAAATGAGAGACCATATCTATACCCCAAGCAACAGTTAACTGGGTAACTGGGCCGAGCGGCCAGCCTAATTAGGCCAACAGTTAAATCAGTCACACCCCAGGAAGGCGGGTAGGTCTCACTTCCCAAAAGGGGTTCATTACCACATTTATAGTCGCCCACAGCATCAGCGTTTATTACAGATAAACTACTAACTATAAATCTATGACGCCCTATAATCCAGGGAAAACTTAATAACCTGTCTAAGGGCTACCTAATATACTAACACATTAGTATAAAAATAGATGCAGGACCTACTAAAGTTTCGGAAAACACATAGGTCATCTAACCCCATAACTCTAAGCATTTTAGTATGCAATGTGAACTCGCCCTTATTTGGAAAAATAACTGAAGCCCCGCTCTGAAAGAGCTGTCTATGGGATCAGAGTGTGCGTCATTGACAAACATTCACACGCACTAGTAAATAGATCGTCCAATGGGATTTAGCTAGAAAGTCTAGCTAGTGACAAACCTTCCCCTGGTAGGTCTAGTTACAACACCTGATTATTCCTTCTATATCAGGTCGCAAGCTCTGAAGGCAGGGCAGATGCCCGGCCTTCAGTCCCATGCACTCTAGTCGAATGCAATCCCGCCTGCTCCGCGGCATACGGCACGATCCAGTGAGTGTACGAGCAGGGGTTACCAAAGGTGGTGTGTACCGGGTGGCACCAGGTGTGATAACTGCGTAGAGTACCACCTCGGGCCACGAGTAGACCAATAGTGCAGTGGAAAGGGATGATGCGTGGATGACAGTGAGTAGAACCCAAACCTTATCAAATGCAGCAAATGCAAATCAATAATGAGAATAAAATCGAAACCCAAAGGAAATAGACAAAATTTCAATATTGTTAATAAAAAACAATTTTAAGAAATGTTATATCAACAATAACTGACTTATTCAATACTCACTCATGACTGGACAGTATCCCGCACTTTGGAAACTCGCACTTATTACACCTGTACCAAAAAAAAGGACTAGCAAAAGATTTACTTTGACTTTAGACCTATAAGTATACTTCCGTCCCTTTCTAAGGCACTAGAATTCCTAGTGCATCAAAAAATTTACTGACACATTAACAAACAGAATTTGTTAACTGCCTATCAATCAGGATTCAGATCACAACATAGAACATGTACCGCGTTGATAAATGTCACAGACGATATTAGACTAGCCATGGATAACGCGAGCTAACACTTCTTATATTACTAGATTTCTCAAAAGCTTTTAAAAACGTTGATTTTAATATTCTATTAGCAAAATTGCATGCGTTATTTAATTTCTCTCCAGGCAGTATAAGTGAATGAGATCATATTTGCATGGTCGCGAGCAAAGTGTTATGATAAGCAACACGTTCTCACCATGGCTGGCGTTCCACAGGCTCAGTTTAGAGCCATTGCATTTTTCTCTATTTTGTGAACGATATCACTTCTTAAATATCATACTGTAAATATCACATGTATGCAGACGACCTTCAATATATATTTCCACCAACAGTTCTTAAATAAATACAGCCATACAACAAATAAATTTACCTAGCTAAAAAATATGCTTGGTTTGAAAAAAATGGACTTAAACTGAACCCTGATAAACTCAAGCCATTCTTATAGGAACAAGCAGACTACAACTGAATGTGGGCCATTCCCTGCTGACTGACATGCGATTAGGAGTAGCTACAGTACAACTGACAACAATTGCTAAAAACCTTGGTGTGATTATTGATGAAAATCTTAATTGGACAGATCAAGTAACTTCGATTGCAAGAAAGTGTATGCCTCTTACATTCACTGAGAAGACTAAAGAATTTCTCCCAGAAAATGTACGAATTATCCTTGTCCAGACTTAATAATGCCACACTTTGACTACTGTGACGTAGTATACAATAACTTAAGAGACGATCTAGCAGAACGACTACAACGACTACAAAACACATGTGTTCGATACATATTTAACTTAAAACGGCAATGACCATATTTCTAAGTATTTTAATAAACTTGGTTGGTTAAGAATAAATCAAAGGCGAAGGGTACATTTATTAGTATTGCTCCACAAAATATTATCGTCATTCAGCCCCAATACCTATCCTCACGATTCCTATTTCTGAAAGATAAACACAGCCGAGCTACTAGATCAGAATCCACTCTACAGATGTCTATTCCCATACATAGATCTCAAACATATGCTCGTTCTTTCACTGTCCTGGCATCACAGGCTTGGAACAAACTAGATAACTCTTCCCCTCATCAACATCTAGACACCCCTTCAAGTGCGCGGTTTAAACAATTGATCTTGTCTAACGAGCTAAACTGAGTTCTTGAAACTACTTGAGCTTTAAATGAGTGTATGAATGATAGTGCGAATGTTTTTATACTATTTGAATATTTCTTTATTAAATTGTATATCAATAAACTTAATAGTGTATGTTGTACTCAACTCTGGTTAAGTGGAAGAAAAGGCTAACGCCTTAACTTCACCAGATAAATAAAGGCTATTATTAATTATTATTATTATTATTATTATTATTATTATTATTATTTTATTATGCAGCAGTCCAGCAGGCTCCGCGGGATATCGGCACGATACTCGGGATGAGCGAGCAGGGGTTTTACCAGGGTGGTACCCGGCCCCGAGTCGAAGAGGGTACCGCTTTGGTACCAAGAGTAGACAAACGTTGCAGTAGGTAGGAAGAAGCGTGGATGTGAGCGAGTCAGATCCACACCATATCAGATGTAGCAGATGGTTAGTAACCCAAATTAATGGGGGGAGGGCTAGCTGCCGAATCCCAAGGTTGCCGTCCACGGGAGCCTTCTCTTCACTAGACCACTATTACCCGTCGTACTGCTATTGACTAGGTCGAGCGTGAAACATATACACTGTATCAGGCAAAAATAGTAGTTCTATCCATTAGTGTAGTGTTCTATCAGTTCACCCTATTTTTATGTAGAAGTAAGCGAGACAGCTCTGAGCCTGGAAGTAACACCACGCGGCGTGTCCAGAGATCGGATGAAGTGGTGAGCTCGTCCCAGCTCGGGGAAAACACTTAATACTATATGTTTGACGAGGCTAGGAGTCGAGCCCGTGTCTGCTAGGGACTAAAACTGCGCCTGCATGAGCATTTATAAAAGAAGAGGGATAGACGAAACATAAGAAGGTCGAAAAAGCGCCTCTTCCATGGAAGAACAATTTAAAAATGTGAACCAATTGAGAAAGGATGAAGAACTCGGAGGAAAAAAAATTGGGGGCTTTAAGATTTTACACTAAGGGTTTACGTAATCAATTACTTGTGAGAGCTAATGATAATTAGCTCGGCACAGTTTAAAATAACCATGTGATAAGGATAAGTAATTTTTAAAATATTTCATACTAGGAATAAATTTTTTACCCTTGTAACTTATGAAATAGGTTTTAAATAGTAGTTAGGCTTTTTAAACACATTGATCGTTAAAAATTATTGTACATAAATTGAGATTTTGGGTATAGAAAAGACAGTCTAAAAATTGAGCTCAAAGTCGCACTCGCGTTCACAGTCACACTTATATTTGGAATGAATAAAAAGACTCGCTCACTCAAAAAAGTCGTTCTTTTGAGTTATATCCGTTCACCACATGCTGGCTCGCTCCCAATCCCTTCACCCCTTCCCCCATCCATAACTTGATGAGCGAGCGCTAACTAGTTCTACAATTCCCGTTCCGGGCGTGCAAATCTGTACCTTCCTTTCAACTTATGAACGAATTAAGTTTTTGTGTAATTTATCCGAATCCTATTGTGTTGGGTTCTTTAATTCTATTACTTATTAAATTTCTTAAAATAATTAACCTTAGCATATAACCTTTAGTGTCCAATTCACAGAATTATGTCTAAGTGATGTTAAAAAAAATAATTTAATATTATAGGCGTACTCTATCTAGTAACAATAGTAAGCATTTATAGTTGATTTTTTTCTTAGTAGGGAACGAAGAACGACAGAAGAGTCGTGAATGACAAACACTCCTGACTCTTTCCAGAGTGGATGAACGAGAGCGAAAAAGTCGTAAGTAATGATGGCCTGAATGACTTGTTCGAGAAGCGAGAGTCGTTCCTTCACAGCTCTCGTTTAAGAGTCGTTCAATTTGAATGACCGCTCACGAGCGACCCATCACTAGAATAAAAATAGTACTATTTTAGAGATGGGGCAGAATGGCTCAGAGTGATTTATTTTCAGTGAAATGAGCCGTTCATTTTTGATCGTTCAGTCGGTCGCGAACGAATAACTTGTTTTTTCAGCTCATCGTTTGCGACCGACCCAACTTCAGCTAGTGGAACTTCGTTCGCGACCGACCTACGGCTTTCAAACAGTCAGTTACCGATATCAATTGGAGAAACGCTCCGTTAACTTAGTTATTCGCTTCGCATCAACGCATCAACTTCAGGGGGAATTTTTAAAGTTTATTTAAAATTTTTATTTAATTATTTATGCTCATGAATCAAATATAAAACATCTTAAAAGTATTACTTTATTTATTTTAATTAATTAAGTTATTCAGTGGTGTAATTGTATTTAAATGAAAATATTATTTGTAAGAAAAATAAAATACCACAATAAAAAGTAAACTTTGGGATCACTTTTCCGAAATAGAAGATAGAAAAGCAAAGTTTGAGTATTGTTCATAGAACGTCAGTGTATTGGGAACTTAATGAGACACCTTAAAGCAAAACACCCTATTTTCCCTATTTTTAGAAGTGAGTCTCCTCATAAATCAGTTTTCATCAATTGATCAATCAACATTAAACTTAGCTAGTGAGCAAACTGTCGATGTGTAGATATAATATATATAGAAGTGAGGTTCATACATTTACAACCATCTACGTCAAAAAAAGGCTTCAAAACAGCAAAAGGTTAATAAACTAGACTATGTTAGTATCAACAGACCCATTCCAAATCACCGATCAAAATTATTAGATCAATAGTTGATCAAAATGATAGTCAAAGATACCATCCATTAAGTATTGATGAGGACCCAGAGTTCAAAATTTTCATCAACATGCTTTGTCCAGGTTATATCCTTCCATCTCGTAAACGGTTTCTTTTTATTTGGGCCTGCAATTGTATCAGTCAGCTTTAGAGAGAGCGCAAATTAATCTGAAGTAAGTTTCAGGAGTATGAAAGCTTTATTGCCGTAACAGCACAGTTTATAAAAAAGTGATTGTTGTGTGCTCCATTCAGTATTATTAGGGTGTATTGTTTTTTCATGATAGACACACTGCTGAAAATCTTTCTGATCATTTGAAAGTATTGGGCATTGAAAAGAAAATAGTTTGTGTAATAAGTAACAACGCTGCTAACATCACTGCTGCAATACGTCTTGTAGCTGGAGACATTTACCATGCTTTGCCCATTGCGTTAACATTGTTGTGCAGGCACTGCACTGCGAAAAAATTTAAATGGCGTGGTTACAAAAATCAGAACTATTTTGAACATTTTAAAGAAGTTCCATTTCCCTTTCAAAATTGTACTCTATGCAGGAGCAGATGGGTTGCCAGCACTTAAATTGAAAAAAAAAAAAATGTTGTCACGCGATGTAACTCGACCTTCGATATACCAGCAGAATAATCAAAGCGAAAGACGCAGTGGTTTCCACATAGCCATTTTACAATGTGATTTGGCAACATTATCACCTCAAGAGTGGATTTTAGCCGAAAAAACTGCGGAAGTACTTAAAGTATTTCAAGAGGTCACCGAAGAAATTATTTCTGAAAAAAAAATGTTTTCTTATCAAAGTAATTCTTTTTGTTAAGGCAATGAACATAAAATGCTTTCACTTCACCCGAGACAAAACTCTACCTCCAGAAAGAGGTCGGTTTGTAGGGACGTTGAAGATTTGCTGCAAACGTTTCAATGACATTGAAGATAATGATCTTACGCCCACGCAACACTTCTTGACCCCTTTATTTATAAAGGCATGGATTCACGAACGAGAAAAAAGTATAATACCATGTAAAATTTTCCCCCAGACAAAAAGTGTGCAGAATCCACATAGAGGTAGAAGATTCAGCTGAGCCAATACCAACAATGCAACTTTCACTTCATCATCTTTATGGGAAGACTTTGATAATGAAATGGAAAAACCATTGCAGTTCATAACCCAACCGCAGCAGGAATAATTGAGTTGGGCAAATATTTACAGGAACCTCTATTAAACCGCAAAAAGGATCCCTTGACCTGGTGGAAAGCGAGAAAAATTACTTATCCTTGACTCTATGAGGTTGTGCGAGACTAATGTGTATGTGGCTACTTCAGTGTCCTTGAAAGAATATTTTCGAAAATAGGGCAAGTTCTAACGCATAGAAGAAACCGATTAAAATCATCTAAGATATCAGAAATTTTGTTTTTAAACCACAGCTTGAAGGCAAAGTTTAAACCCATCACCGGCATTTATACTTGTGGCCTGCGAGCCACACGTGACCGATCCATGATTCTGTGCAGCCCACAAACCTTTTGAGAACCAATATTATATAATTGGTCTGATTCTTCTTTTTATAAGTATTGTTTTAAATTTGTGACTATGCCATTTTGAAAATTTTTACATACGTGTGGTAACCGCTGTTTTCGTTTAAGAACATGAAGTTGTCAAATATAAAAGTTACTTCAGCACAAAAGTTGAAATGCACACCATTGTTGCAAATAAAAGGGTTTTTAAAGTGTTTGGGGGAAATATAAGGTAAGTTTTAAAGTTTAAAACAATCATAATTTTATTTTTTTTAATAATAATGATCTTTAAGCAAAATTAATTTGTTTAGTAAAATTTGTTTTCAATGCGTGCTATTTTTGTGTAACTATAATTGGGAATTTCAAGATAGCTTTGATAAGATTCAAGTAAAATCAAAATCAAAATTATATTTTAAAATAAAATAAAACAAAGTATTTATCACACAAATAATATTTTAAAAGAGATATTGTTTTCGATTATTGATAGTTTTTTATTACTGCGTCCTACTATCCGTCCCCGGGGGATTGGTACGTTTAATTATGAATTAATAACGCTAGTGGCTAATGGATAAGTTAGGTTATTTTAATATATATAGGAAGTATACATGCATTCCGACCTTATATTTCTTATATAGTAATTAGTTATTAGCTATTTTTATTAAAACAATTGCTAAATATTGTGCTTGCCAGATAGAAGAGTCGGCGCCCCGATTCGCCCACGGGGCCGTAGGTTGCGATGCGCTGCCTTAAACTACGTGGGTAGTGATAGTGATAGTTAGACAGTTAGGGGTGGGGAAAGCAGAGGGTGATTTGCTGAAAAAAAGAAAGAAAAAAGTTTTAATCCCGTTATTTCTGCGACCGAGGTTTGGGCCGAATTCTCCCGATTGTCTTGTGTCGTTCAATTGAACTAGTTCACGTTGATTAAGGTGAACTAGTTTTATTCGTTCACTTAGAGGATCCATTCATTGTAAACCATTCGTTTTGCGAACGGGCACATCTCTAGTACTATTAATAAGAATTCTTCTTGAACCAGGGATGTTTATTCATGGGTTTTTTTAATCGATTCTTTGGATCAAATTTTGATCAAGAAGCGTAGTATTGATTCAGGCAAAAGATTGAGGCATTTAAAACGATTTCCAAAGATCGATCTAACGATTTATTGTAAATAAGTTTTGCTTTATCTGACGAAACCTAAACCAAAAGTGGCGCACCCAGAAATTTGGTGGTTGAGGCGTCAAAAAATATGCTTTGGGGGATGGGGGGCAGTGGGGGGGGGGGGGGGGGGGAGGAGGCATCAAAAATGTTATGACTTGTTAAATGGCTCTGGAAGTTTAGGTTAAAATTATTTTTGTGTAACCACAAGGCCCAGTGTTTTAAATAATGTGTGTGGCTTTAAAAAACAATGTACACTTTGTTTCTGTTATTTTTACAATTTGTAAATTTAGGCGCACTTGTGTATAATGGTAGGCTTACTATCATATTTTATTACAATGAGGAGCATTGTAAATGTTTTACTCGAAAGAGAAGAATCATTTGGTGGTGGACAACCATATTTAATGTAAGGGAAGGAGGCAGTTAGTAAAATTTTTTGTATTTTTTTTTAAAGATTTTCGCCCTCCAACTAAAAGGGGATATTGGGGATCCGGAACTCCCAGAATATTCCTAAGAAAATCAAAGCTATATATTGGAGACAAACCGAACTTTAACCACTAGACTCCAGAGAGGGGCGCACTTATTTTCTTTCTTCAGTCACAGTAAATTAATCTTTCAGAAATTTTGAATTAAGTACACCTAATTGGTTTGAATTAATTGTTAGAGAATCAGTTATTGTACTAAAACTAAACACACTTGTTGGCATTTGTCTTGAGGAAACCTCACACCTTTTTTTGAGAGGGTGTGTCTCAAAACTTGGGAATCACTAGCTTAGTGGAAGTGTGGATTGTAGATGTAAGCATTCTATAATTACCCAAAACTCCTTGGGGCAAATGAGAGTTTTTTATGAAATGTTTCAAACTATTGACTTGTTGGCCAACAAATCACCATAAAATATATATAAAAATATATATATATATATATATAAAATAATATATATATACAGAATAAAAACGTGATGTGATCAATTTTCAGAACCAAGATGTAAAAAGAGAAGATCAGTGGGTTATTCTCTTCACTTTAATAACTAAAAACAAATAGTAACTAATTAATAGCCTAAATTGCAAGACTTGGTTTTGAAAATTTCCTAGTGCTAATAGTCAAAAAACATTTCCTAAGGGCCCAAACCAAAATTAAATTTCTCTGAATCGTTTTCAATTTTAATTTCTTTCGATTCGATCTTTTTGAAATCGTTTAGAAAAAGAATCGATAATGAATCAGATTAGACCTTTGAATTGATCCAAAAAATCAATTAATGAGGGCAAAGAATCGAATATTCAAAAAGAACGAGCCAAGGTCGAACTCCCCATTTGCCCCAAGCATTCTTGCCCCATCCTCCACTTTTCCTCCCAATATATCAACCTGTGTTGTGCCAGTGGCTGCTCCCCAGGACACAAATCAAAACTCCACGTAATTCACCCCACCCCTCTTTTTCCTCTTCTCTCTGTTATCACCAGCAATGCCAGATTCAAAAAGAGAGGGACTAGAGGAGGAACCAATAAAACGCTCTAGGGCTACGAGCTCCTCTCAGAAAATTTCATATGTCCCTTTAAAATTCTTTGTCCTCACCTCCGCCAGCTATTACCCCTGTACTGCCCCAAAAACCACGCCATCAAACATGGCAGTTTTTGCTAAAGAAAATTCACCCCACTCTCACTAAACGTGTCATACCACCCTGTCGATCAAGACAAGCCCCTGGAATTAAAGATATTCCAGTTCATCCTGAAACAAAATTTCAATTCACTCCTCTCCCTTAATTGGCTAAGGGGAACAGTGACAACTTGATGCTCCTCAACCCCCCAGCTACTATTACTCATTTGCTCTTTTACTCAATAAGATTTCCAGAGTCAAGTGCAACTATCAATGTAAGTGGTGTGGTCACATACCCCATCACTTTTATCATTTGTGATTTTTGGGTGGACTGTAACATCACTTCTATATTTTGGTGTATTATATTTTACTGTCTATTATTGCTATGATCTTTCCCCAAATTTAATAAAACCATCACCCGAATCAGTTAAAGGGCCTTTAAAAAATAGCAACCCAACATTCGATTCTGTTTTTCCGAGCGTTCTTTGAAACAGATGCTCAAGGATCCATTTAAAGAAAGTTATATTAATTATGAAGTAGAGGATAAGTCAGATAAAAACAATGAGTTAGGTGAAATTAGTATGAGAGTGATGGGAGTGAGCAAATCAAAATACAATCTAGCAAAAAACTATTAGGGAAGAGCCCTCTTCCGGTGAATTAATGATGTCAAAGCAGGGCGATGGTAGCTTTTCTCTCGCTCGCGCTGTATGAAAGTTTAAAACTTTTGTTGCAAAATGCAAAAAGGGCCTGGACCATCTGCAGCACACAAGAAACCAATTTGTTTAAAAATCTACAGAATGAGACCAATTAGATAAAAAAAAATAAAAAATATGTTATTTGACTAGTAGGTTTTATACAAAATTTTAAAAGATAATTTGTATTTCAAATATATGTTCCAAACGCTACCTAGTGTGATAAAATTTTGGCTATTTTTATTATTTCAGTAAAGAGGGCTAATTATTATTATTATTGTTATTTTATTGTTTTGTAATTTAGTTGAAGTAATATAAGTTTTAATAGCTTCTTGGAGAAGTCCTCCTGTTGGTAAAATTTTGGGAAAATTGGGTGCCACCTAGAAAGTGTTTCCCCTTGGAAATAGTTTTTAAGCTATTTAAAGTGATTTCCAAATCCACAACCCACAAGTCCAGGCTATTATTACCAAGGTAAAATGACTGTCTCATGTTTTTCAACAAAATAATATATTTCTTCTCATTTTCAACTGCTACAATTGAAAATATTTTCTATTAAATATGACTCGGCTCTGGTTTTTTTTTGAACCTAAAAAGGGTCTTTGATTACATTGATCAGCAAGGGTAGGGTACTACCGTGGCAGATAGCACTAAGGGCGTGCTCTCCACAATAAAACACAACAACCTGAGTCCCCCTGATTCTAATTTGAGGGGCTGAGACTAACATAATCCCCCTTCCGATATTTACTATGCATATTAAAATTTTGTGTATACAACTTTTTTTTTAAATTGTTGGTTAACCCAAAACCATGCCCATAGTGCGTAATTGAAAAATAAAATCAACAATCAATACATCGATTACCAACAACTTGGGTAGTTTTAAGTAATGAGCTGTCACTAGCCTGAAAGGTCGAGAAGTTCACCCCTTCTTCCTCTCACGTTTCCCAAGAGGTTGTTTCGAAAGCTCCTTCTTAGTCACAATACCAGATAGTTGGACCTTTATTTTTACAAAGTTGAGCAGATTTTCATTCCGCAACATCCTTAAGCTCTAAGTCTAAGGTAATTCGCAAAGTAGCAGCATTGGCATTTCTTTTTGTTTTAGGTATTCAGACTTGAGTGACTCCAATAAAATATGACCAAACCTTGACAACGCTGAATGATTGAATTTTTTCTGAATGTATTTGACTTCTTTTATTCTCCAGTAATTTTAGTTGAATAAATTAAAAGGATGTGAGCTTCATATATAAGAAAGATTTTGATTTGTTTTACATTTTTAAAAACTGATTACGTGTTTGTACTGGATTTTGTGTTTGTTCTAGATTAGAGTTGGTAAAACGCCTGGGTTGGATCTACCACTGAAATATCCTAATTCATTCCGTTCCCAGGGTATTTTATTAACAAAACTTTTGAGGGGTTATGGGGTTTATGTTATAGAGGAGAAAAACTTTGGCCACTTTGTAATGTTACGTTGTTTGTACCAAAAAACTAAGAAAAAATTACCCTACCTTAAGTAGCCAAATACTCCACTCCAATGACCCAGCTTTAAATAATAGCTGAAAAATGAATAGATCATTGGTGTGCGAACCCAAACGCCTCAGATTTGATTCTCGTCTAAAGGGTTGACCTTTTCCAAAATATTGTATGGGGTTTTTTAAAAACTTGATTTATATTTTCAACATACTTTTGAAATTTTATGGAAGGCCTATAATGTTAAATAAAAATTATGGCACCACATTTTTAGAATATATGTATTATTTGATACAAATAAACTACTTGCTTTTTATTTTAAGAAAAGAGTTTAATTATTACATATTTATACAAATTTATAAACAGATATTAAGTAGCCTATTTATTTGCTATTTTCCTTTGATATTTCAAGTTTGTTCTTTATTTTTTAAATAAAAAATAGTCTTAAGTTGTACGTAAAAAACATTATCAATGTAAATGTTGGTATATTTTGTAATGTTATATTGTATTATTTTTGTATTTTACTCTCATTAATTTTAATTTTATTTATAATAAAATAAAACTATTTCAAACATATTTAAAAAAAAAAGGTATTGAAAATGCTATAATATTTACTTCATTAAAAAAATGGTTTAAAATGGCAGTTATATCCATTAAAATTTGCTTCTAGAATCATCAAAAAAACTTAAAAAAAAAATCGGGAGAGGGCCCCGGACACCCCCTTTCTACTCGGGCTGTTCAGTCCCCCACTTTTTAAAAATCTTTCGTAGCCACTGCATATGCTTTTAGCCCGAACTCAGTGATAAAAGGCCTATATATATTCTCATATATTAAAAATGTTATATTGCAAACATGATTAACATAAATTTCGTCCTAAAATTACCTATTAAGTTACTATCATTATATTTTGGTCATGCGAACCTTAATTTGTAATGCTAAGTTACGGTTTCTTATTTCTAAACGCAACATTACAATGTGAAAACACGCACCTCTAGTGTTGACACCTTAGCCCCGTTGCTCGACTGTCTCTCTTTGTAACACCTGTCTGGCTTAGCCCCACACCCCGGCTCGTTGGAATGTCCCCCCCCCCCCTTGCTATGAGGGTGGCCCCCAAACCTGGTGACTGTTTAGGGCTGGCTCAAGCATGGTCTTACTAGCTAACACCAAACAGCTTACAAATAACACTTATTAAAAAATAAATTTGAATATTAACTTTTTTGGTATGTATTTAATATTAGTAATATTTTCGAATCAAGAATTTTACTTTCAAATTGAAGTCAAAGCTGAAAAACATTCGAAACAAATCTGAGGTTTTCAAAGCTTAGCACACCCTTATCGCTCAACATTGTTAACATGTTCCTATATAATTTAATCTATTTATAGGTATTGATACTATTTAAAATAGGGGGCAATTTTTAGATTATATGATTTTTGATGTATTGATATATGAAAACCATTCTATTAACTTTATAAATGTCAGATACTTATCCCCATTTAAAATCTTACTTAAGTAAACTAGTCATTCACAGCTATAAGGGCTTAGATTATGTACAACAAACAAACGTAAAATATGGATAATAATGTGCCTGAGAAATATAAAAATGGAAATCCAACTATGGTTTTTATTTTCAAATACACCCTACCCTTAACTAAGTTTGACTGAAAATCTTGGATACATAATAATAGTATTATATAATTTTTTTTTAAAAAAATATAAAAACATTATGTGTTTAGATATTGCAAAAACATATGCACTTTAGTAATTGTTATGTTAATTTGAAATACAAAGTACTAATTTTAAATAGTAAAAATACACATATTTAAAAGATCTTAAATAATCCCAAAAAATGTATTCATACGTAAGATAATTAAAAGATTTGTATTTAGAGGTGTCATAAATAATCCAAGCCCTGCTCATAGCGATAGACAAGTTAATAGATTTCACAAACGTCCTTTCATTCTTTCAATGTATGATCAATATTTGTAACTTAAAGGAGAAATTATGTTGTTTCAATTATCCCCTTATACTGCACACGAAACATGAAAGTGTTCTTTTTATTGAATCAGGTATTGTTTTAAAAAAATGTGGCCAACCGTTTATAATTACGTAATCCAAGCCACCAAACATATACAGCTTATAGAAGTATTTTTTACGACCGTGTCTATTTCATTTGGTAAAAATATATTAAAATTTATGATTATTCCATATATCAAAAGAATTGTCACATAAATGTAAAATATTTCATATTCTAATCCTTTTCTTGAATAATGATTTCTGTTGTAAGTTTGGGTCAGCTGAAAGGTTTATACTAAACACACATATCGTCTTTCTAATTAAAATGAAGTTTTAACTTTAAAACTAGTTCTTGATTTTATAGTGATAGTTTTAACAGCCAGTGTATGGTGGTTGTGTATGTTATAGAGTTATTTTAGTTTTTAAGAGATGTGCCAGTTGGTTTAGAAAGTGCACGGTTAAAATTTCCCCTAATTATAATAATGCTAAGACACAAGCGTACATACCTTCTTAAATAATCTTTTAATAAATTGGAACAACATTAAACTAAATGGTAAGGAACTCCACAAGGGCTTTTTCACTCCCTTGTTTAAAATTGCTCGAAATATATGTGAAACGAAATCTATTTCATTAGCAAAACCGAGTAAAAATTGTGTTATAATATGCAAAACATTTTTTGACTCCTGGTTTTAAATTTTATAATTTTATTTTAAATTATTTAAGTATTCATTTGTATATTTGAAAAAAAAAAAGATTAAGATTGGTTCCCCAGGGGTCAAAACTTCATATTAAAATTTCAACCTCCGGTTAAAATTTTCGGCATTTTATTAGGGATTTTCACACTTATGGTTATCGCATTTATATTAAATTCCCCATTTAAAAATGTATACCAATAAAAAGGTAAATATTGACTATTGAGTATAAAATGAAAAGAGAAGAAACATTGGTGTATAAAACATTTCCACTAAGAGATTAAAGGAAAAATAATATAAACTTTTTGATAGAATTACTTATTTGCCAATTCTATGGCATTAGAGAATTATTAAGTTAAAATTTAAGTAGTATCTCTGTACAACCCAAAGCTCAAAAAGCTGTATTAATAAATATTTGCCAATATCACCGAGACTATTTCTTTTATGAAGATATATTTCAAATAAAAGTTTTTTATTTTCATTAGTATTACAATTTTCCAATGATAAATTATTTAGTATCTCAAAGGTTGCGGAGATACGGGAAATTTCAGCTACTGTAAAGTATCCTAAAAGTTATTTTCATGAGAAATGAAAATAGCCAGTTTATTTTTTTAATTCTTAATCAACGTCTAGATACGAGTTTTAATCAAAAAACGCAGAGCCGATGTTTGTATGTATTGTGGGTCGTCAAAAAAAACAAACTTGATATTTGATGAATTTCATCGTTTCATGACCCCCCGAATCCGAAAAAAATGGTTTTTGAATTTTTGTCTTTCTGTCCGTCTGTCTTTACTTGGAGTAGACCTAAACTATTTTACCGATCGGTCCCAAAACTTGGGATCTAGTGCTTTCATAAGGTTTTTCCCAAGGAGTTTTGGAATTGGTCATCTAACCATAAATAAGGGGATTTTGCTGAAGGGTGAAAGGAGAGCAAATCGATTTTTATCAAACTCAGCAGTAACGATTTTGATCCAATTTCATTTAAAAATATTTATTAGAATTTCAAACAAAATGACAACCGTCAATATTTCGGAAAAATGACTTTAAGGGCTCCAGTCTGATGCGTAAATTCTCTTTTTTTTATCAATTCTCCGAAGTACTTGAAATATGAAATTACTTATCAATGCAAATATATAGATCTATTTAAACACAAATGGTTATCCGAAACTTTAAACTACACGCAAATATAAAACCTTTTTAATTATCGAAAACTAAGGTCAAGTAATGCAACCATAAAAAAAAATTTTAACATAAAATGTTGATTTATGTCGACGTCTCATGACTCCCATAACCCTAAAAAGTGGTCTTTGCAATGTCGTCTGTCTCAGTGTCTTTTAATCCAAATTAAGAGTAGATTAATAAAAGATAAAAAATCGTTTTCTCAAAATCAGCTATAAAATTTTGATTAAAAAATTTGTATCTAGGCTTTGATTAAGATTATAAAATAAACGGGATATTTTTTTATTTTACCTTGAAAATTACTTTTAAGGTACCTTTTCAGAAGCGGAAAAATTTTCCCTATCTCCTTATCTATTTTAGCACTATAAAACTTATCCTTGCAAAATTGTAGTACTATTAAAGATAACAAACTTTTATTTGAAATTTATTTTAAATTTAAAACAACTGTTTTTTGAAATACTGTCAAATATATTAATACCATTTTGTTTAACTTTATTTGAGGGAAAATTCTCGGTATAGCCCCAGACTCGCGGCAGTAATCCTATTGTTCGCTTGAGGACAACACTACATGGCCTTGAAGCTTGTCCAGAGGACCAGTTAAATATTTCAGTTGTATTATTTTTTTTCTGAGTTAAAAAATCTTTTCAAGCTAGAAAGTGAACCTACATCAAAATTATTTCATAAAATATATAATTTAAAAAATTATTTTTTTTTCCCAAAGGGGATTTTTAACATATAATTTATTAAAACAAGGATTATATCAGAACAGACTTACAAACTAGCTTTTAAATATGGCATACCCAAAAAGTTTACTAAGTTAAATTTACATAGAATAAAAAACTGGGACCCCTTTGTATTGTAAGCACTTCCTTGGCAAGGATCCTCGGACTTTTGGATACTGCCTGGTTCAACAAATTCATACTGGGGTTTTTCTCGGATAAAAGGAGCGTAGACCCTCGCAAACCAAATTTCCTAAACTAAACCTGATATGTATCACGATGAAAAACAAGTACCTTCAAGCAACACATTTCCAAAAATAAATTTTCATTTTCACCCAAGAACCACTTTTTTTTTAAAATTTTAAATTATTTAATGAATTAAACTTTACATATTCAACTACTGAGATCATAAACAACTCCCTCCCCCTCCCTGGAATAAGTTTTGATCAAAACATTGTCTCTTTCACAATTTTCCATTTCTTAATTAACTTAGTGTAACTAGTAATATTAAATGGACAATACACATATTATTTTGTTATTTAATGGATTTTTACTGTTTCCTTTACTTAATATAATTATTATTATTATTTTTCCCCACCCCCAACGAAAGTACTGTTTACTTGTCTTATGGACATAAAATATTAACTTAATTAGCAACTTAAATTTGGGTGATTTCATTAATTCCTATTTTCCCCACCTTTAATACTTGATGGTGATTGTCTTAAGTTTGTAATAATTACTGGTATATTATCCCTTTAATAAAATAACCAATAACAATTTAAAAAATAAAATATGGTTAGTGAGAAAAGTATTACGTGAAAAATAAAACTATAGTGACTTTCTTTAACGTTGATTTAATTGGTTTAATTTCTTTAAGGTGACCTGGTGGTCAAGGGGTAAGGTGTCGGACTTTTGTGCTGGGGTTCGGGGCTCAATCCTTGGTCCTGGCACAGGTTTTATCTGATTAACAAAACCTCCCTTACCTTGACAAGACGTGTATTAATCACAACTTGTGAATTTGTGGAATGCCAGGCCTCCACCGTGGTTCGGATCCTACGTTAAACTGTATTTCCTCCATTTCATCTCACAATCATCCCACCATTACACATTAGCGTAAAATTCGTATAAACCCGCACGGGTAGTAAGGGCGTGCTGCTAATAATAATAATAATAATAATAATAATAATATAATAATAATAATAATAATAATAATAAAATAATAATAATAAAAATAATAATAAATTTTTCTAAGGGATGCGCTCCCCCCATGGCCCCATCCTAGATCCACCCTGGTACAGCAATGATCTATCTTTTTCATTTTAGATTTAATAAATTAATAAATTTCCTATTTTATTGGTTAAAATTTATAAAAAAGAAATTTAGTAGCAATGCGATAAAACCCTAAGATATGCACCAGCTAGTAAAATGCCAAAAAATTTTAACCGGAAGTCAAAATTTTAATACGAAGTTTGACCCTCAGGGACTCAATATCGATTATTTTTATTGGTACAAATATACCCAAAAGAAGATGTTAATTATTTTAAATAGAATTATAAAATTTAAATCGTGAGTCAAAAAAATTGTTTTATGTATGTATTTAATGCAATTTGTTCTCGGGTTCGTTAGTGTTACGAATTTTGAGTAAATATCTTCCATTTTTAAATAATAGAGCAAGAAAGTCCGTGCGTAGTTTCCCTACCATTTTTTTGAAAATCTGTAACTAGTGGGTTTTGTGACAAACAAATAATAGTTCAAATACAATCGTCTTTATTAAAAACTTTTAATTAGTCTTAAAAAGATATCTTAATGGTTGCTGTTTACTTTATAATGTTTTAGTTAATATTTTTCTAGATCCTTCTCTATAATTTTTGCTATTTCCACACTTGATTCCACATTATTCATGCATTCAAAAAACTAAAGTTAAGTAAAAAGTATAATTTTTTGAGTTTTAAATACCCTCTTGAAGAAAGGGATTAGTGAAAACCATGAAAACAATTACTAAATGGCCACAAATGTCATTCACTGTCATGTAACTCCTGTCATATTAATACAAACTCAGAAGACTGTATTCCTTTTTGCCTCAGATAAAGGTATTCAAACTTAAGCCAGCTCAATGAGTACAGTGACTGTTTAAAACTCAACACCCTCCCCCCCCCTACACATTCCATACTTTCAATTAAGCTATGTGATGCCTAAACAAGAAATCATGTTTTAGAAAACAGTGTCTCAAGTTTAAACAATCTTAAAATTATGCTTTTAAAGAGTTATGATGTGAGAAGACATTTATAACTAAAAGTTTCAATTTTTCTGTTCACTAAAACCGAAGTTTGAGGGTTAATTTTAAACTATTTTTTTTTAACAAATATTGAATATATGTGGATAGGACCAATGAATTAAGCTCACTGTAGCCGAATGTTAATTTCAACCGTGTTCAATAAACCCAGAGTTGACTGGATATATATATTTTTTTAACTTTTGGAAAACTAAAGGTAAAGAATTGTAACCGTAAAAAAAAAAAAATACATACATATCAAACTCAAGATGTTGATGGATGTCCACGTCTCATGACCCCCAAACCCTAAAAAGTGTTTTTGCAATGCCACCTGTCGCGTGTCTGTTTAACTGCAAAATTAAGAATGGTTTAGTAAAGGGCGAAAAGAGATAATTTAATTTTTCCCTAAATTGGCTTTAATGATTTGTACTAAAAATTCATATTAGGCGTTGATAAAGATTAAAAAATAAACTGGCTATTTCCATTTCCTTTGAAAATGACTTTTAGGGTACTTTAGAGAAGCGGAAATTTCCCTATCTCCGCAACTCTTTGAGATAAGCCCTACTATATAACTTATCATTGCAAAGATGTAGTACTATTAAAAAATATTGGCAAATATATTAATACAATTTTGTTAGTTTTAGTTGTATAGAGATACTACTTCATTTTAACGCAATAATTCTCCAATGCCATAGAGAAAATAAATAAGTAAGTCTCTAAAAAAGTGTATGATCTTTTTCCTTTAACCTCTTAGGGGAAATATTTGTACAGCAATGATCTATCTTTATCATTTTTAAACTCACTCAATAGTCAATTTTACCTTTCCTTATTGGTCTTAATTAATAAATGAGTAATTTAAGTTAAATTACTACCTTGTAAAACTCGAGAAAAGCTATCAGCGCAACTCCTAAGAAACATCCATATATTGAACTATTTGGACTGTTTACCGAGCTAGAGTTGCGATGTTGTCATATCTGTCAAGTTTGGCCTGAAAGAGTGAAGGGGAGCGAGCTAATCTGTTGTTTACATGTGTCAATTTCTTGAAAGGAAGGCCAGAGTGCGGCTTTTATCAAAGACCACTCACTTACTGTGCATAAAATCTGCTGCTTTATTTTTAGGTTGAACTCAAATAATCAGTAGTATAGTTTTCCTTTATATTTCTTACCTAGTGGAATAAAACATTTTTCATTCGACTTTCTCGTATTAGTCTGGTATGCTGGTGACGAGATCGGGGCTCAATTACCAATAGAGTGTACTGAGGGTGGTTTTTTTTTTTCTTAAAACGGTTACAAACACACCATTTCTATTTATTTATTTTAACATCGCGTCTTACTACCCGTTCGGGCTTAACGCTTATGTACTAATTAATCTAATGTGTTGGGCATCAGGAAGGTTAAATTAAGAGGTGCATCCGTATTTTCGTGGAGTGAGAGCGGAACACTATTTTGGGAAAACCACTTGAGTGCACCCGACCGGAATCGAACCGTGATCTCCCGTATTCAGCATGTCAGTTGAACACGGCGGCTACCACACACTATTAGACTGGATTGCTGGTGGTGGGAAGATTGAAGTTCAAATCCCAGTCGGGTGTAACAAGGGTATTTTTCCCTCAATCCACGCAAATGTGAGTACATTCAATCTATATGTCCCGCTCCTCATTCCTAGTTCATTAGGGTAATTAATGTATGTGTATAACTCAAACAGGTAGTAAGTCGCAATGGAAAAAAAAAAGCTTTTGTGGTGACTACCAAGAGTGTCGGCAAAACTTATTAGGGTTGGGCGAGGTAGTTGCAAAAAAAAATATTTTTGAGGAGTTTTTAGGGGATGTTTTGACTCCAAGCCAATGGAAATATATGTAAAACGGAACGTCACTAAACTCTATTTGGGGTGTCCCTTAAGCATTTAGAAATAATAAACTTGTTATAGAATCTTTTTGAAGTTGATGCAAACCATCTTTCAGCTTCAAACTCGAGTATATCAAGGGGAGTTAAATAAACAGGAAGAAGGCAAATTTCGATGGGGGGGGGGGTTTAATTGATGGAAATACCTCACCCTATCAACCCCCCCTTCCCATTTCACCCTTAAAGGAGTAACATTGGATATAAAACTATCGACAGACACACCGTGGAATGTAGAATCATTTACCAGCGTCTGACTTAACCCAAGTTATGAAGGGTGAAGACATTGTCTGAGAGTTACAATGGTTACTTAATTTGCTTTAAAAGATTCATACGTCAGTCATGTAATCACTTTTAATGGAAAATCTAAAAATCTAAATGAAAATAACAATAATAATAATAATAATAATAATAATAATAATAATAATAATAATAATAATAATAATAATAATAATAATAATGGTAATATAAATATCCTATCAATTGACATAAAAGTGTTTTATTTTTCAAACCTTTCTTTCATGGACATAGAAAATTTGGGGTCAGAGGTATGGACCCCCCTTGAAAATTGTTAGACCCCTTAAAAGTAAGGGGGGGACGACAGATAACTAAAAAATTTAAAATAAGAAATTGTATTTTTACTTTCATTCTTATTACTCACCATAAAAAATTATTAATATTTTTTAATTTAAACTTAAATCAAAAAAAATTTCCTATTGTAAAACTACTTTACCAATTTAGCTTGTAACATGTAAAAAAGGGTTAACAAAGCATAAAAAAGACCCCACCCTCCCCAACTTTTATGTATAATTGTAGTTATAGAACACATTTTGAAAAAATTTTATTATTAGAATTCTTTTTTTTATCAAAAAATTAAGAGTGGAGTTAAATTAAGGGGAATGACCCACTTTTTTGTTTTAAAAATAAGAAATAAACCCCATCGGAAAATCTACCCTAAGTGAACTTCAGCCATAAATTAAAAAAAAATTTGTTCAAAAAATCTTAATTAAGTAAAAAAACTTAAATTTTAAAAAATAAAACAATATTAATAAATAAACTAAAATTTTTTTTTAATTTAAAAAGAAGGCAAAAAAATTAATTTTGAAATTGTTAATTTTAAAGAAGTATGTAGAAAATAAAAATGAATTAATTTTTTTGTTCATGTATTCATAAAAATTTTTGAAAAATTTTCGAAAATTCCCTTTAAAAACTTTCTTTTAATTTACAAAAAAAAATATACATAATTTTTTTTACCATAAAATCCCAAAATACAAATAATTGTTTAAAAAAATTTTTTTTTGGGGAAACAAAAAGACAAAAAAGCAACGTTTTAAACTTTTCCCAAAATTTAAATTTTTTCGCTTTGGAAACCCATGGGGGCCCCTTTATTTGGGCGTGGGCCTGCATCATTTTGACACCACCCATAAAAACACCACTAAACTTTAATTACCAAGAATTTTAAAACCATTCTATTTTTTAAATTTAAATATTTCAATAAAATAAACTTTCGTTTAAAAAAATTTTTTAATATTCCAACACCCCTTTTGGGGGCTCAGGGGTCAACGCGCTACTTTCGCAGTAGACTAGACCCCTATGACGGGGTTAGGGGTTCGAATCTCGGTCGGTCTCTGATTGTTTTTCCAAAAACGGTTGTCCACGCTCCCCCTCCGCAAATCGGTACTTTTTCCTAGAAAAAACCTTTCCTCATTCCAAATACATTAGCGAAATTTTTTTTAAAAAAAAATCTATTCACAAATTCTTTTTTTCCCCTAACAAAAATTTGAATCGGGCCCCATTTTCCCTCCGAAAAAAATATTTTTACCAGACAACATAAATTAAATTTATTTTTAAATGCAAATAAAAAATAATACAAATTACAAAAAAAAATTATTATATCTATATAAAATTACAATATTCAATTTGAAGATACATAAAAAACTTTTTTCTGCAAAAAGAAACATTTCATTTTTAAAAATGGATAATTTTATGGAATAAATATTACATAGGTAATCTTTATTCCTCACAAAAAAAAAATTATTAACCTTACCCAAAATTAATATTTAAAATTACAATCCCAAATAATAAATAAACTGCAAAAAAATTTTTATCCCCAAATTTATGGAAAATATCTACTACCCGATTTTGCCCAAAAATGAAGGCTTACAAACAATTTTAATTAAAGCATGAAAAATTATAAAAAATTTATGTGCCCCCCTTATCAAAAAACTTTGTGCGGGAGTTCATAATATCTACATATCACTAGTTTTTTTTTAAAATTTTAGCTACACATATAATAATAATACTTGCATTCTACAGCTTTAACATACAAACATTCGTCAAAATTTCCTCAATGAACACACTAAAAAATGTTTTTAATTTTTTTTACAGGGCCCTTGCTACAAATTTTGGGTTGTTTTTTTCCTTTGATTGTCATTCCCCCACGCAAATAAAGGAACATTTCTCTAAATTACCGTTTTTAAAATATCCACCCATTTTCATTATTGTATATTTTGGGGAAACTTAAGGGAAAAGTTAAAATTTTAATTCCCCAAAAACAAAAAAAATCAGGAAAAACAAACAATGCACCCAAATTGGATACACCCATCTTAGCATTTGTGCCCCCCCTTTCCCCCTTCCTCTCTACGATTACGTTATTTCCATTTTTTGACTTGGCATGCTATGAAAAACCCGAGGGGTGCATAGGTAAGAATGATATTTTATAATTTATTTAAAAATAAAATTTGCAAAATAAAAATAGGAACGTGTTTTTTTAAAATTAAATTTTAAAAAGAGATGGTAAAGGGCATGTTCACTAGTCCCCCCCCCACTCCCCCTTTCTTATCACCTATCATTGAAAAAAAATAGTTTCAAGACATTTAAACTATTGTGACAAGTGTATTTTTTGTTAATTTCCCAAAGCCCTAATAAAATTTAGAAGTCCTTAATAAATCCCAAATTATGACCTTTTTAAAGATCAGTTTGACCAAAGTAGGCCCAAAGTATTTGATTGTACCCCCAAAGGGAACCGAGCCCTGGGGGTTTTACCCGACATCACTCAGATTTGCGTGGAGGGTATGTAAAACTTTTTGGGGAATAATAACCTCAATACCCAACGGGGATCGAACCCCGATCCCCGCCTCGGCAACCCCGTTTATTTGCAAGAGAAGGCCTTAATCATGCGGTTCCCAAAAGCTGTCCCAAATTTAAATTTTAATTTAATTTTCTACGCACATAAATTTAAAATTTTAAGGGATGGATCTAAATTACAGAACAAAAATTGTATTTTCCAGCAAAAACTAAAATATTTTTCAAACACCTTTTTATTTAATCAATTTTTCACAAGGGGAAACATTTATTTTTTTTCCTCGGGTTTGAGAGATAAATGGGTTTTTTTTTTATTTTTACATCTCTTTTTACAGAACAGCTTCCATTGCAAAACCATCGTAATCACCGAGCTGATTTCAAAATGAACGTAGTAGAGTTGATATTTTTCCGCAAACATCTATGAATCACAGTGAAACGCTTGGAATCACTCCCTTTGGGTTTTTCACGAGAGTCTCTTGTTCAACCTTACACCGAAGGTTGCACCCATATACACCACAAACTTTTTTAAATTAAAAAATAAAACGTACCACTTATTTTGGTTTATGTTGAACAAAGAAAGGATAATTTTCTCATTAATTTACTAAGTTAAATTTTCTGCAGAATAAAAAAAACACTTTAAACCAAGCAATTTATTAATGTAAAAATTTTTTAAAAACAAAGCTCTTACAAATATTTAACATTAAAATTTGGGAAAAAAAGCAAAGGGATAAAACTTGTTTTTTGTAATAAAAAAAAACCTTTTTTTACCAAGTTTTCCCCATTTCACTGACAAACCATTTTGTAATGCAGTGTTTTTTAAATTTTTTTTTTTTAAATTTAAATTTTGAATTGACTGGGGGATATAAAAAAGCAAAAAACCATGTAAGTGAATTGACTTTAACATAGAAAAGATCTTTTTAAAATAATATAGTTTTTTTATAATCGGTACAGAGAATCCCCTTTAGAAACAGGCCCCGCCATCCTCAGGGTGACCCAAACCTCTTAATAGAAAAAATGCGAAAAACCAGAATTTTGTGCAACCCTATAAATTGCTTAACGTTTTAACCGGAAGTCCAAATTTATTACGAATTTTTACCCTAGGACCAAAATCAATTTTTTTTACGGCCCAAATACACATGGGGACTTTAATTTTTTAAAAATAAGAAAAAAATTTTTAAAAACTGAGCCAAAAAATATTAACTAAGTATAGCGCAATTTTTTTTGGGGGTTTGCTAGTGTATAATTTCTTTTTTTTTAAGGCCAAAAACAATTTTAAAAACAACGGAGTGGGAACTCAGCAACTTCCGTCCATTTATTTTGTGCTGGGACACATAAAACGCAAGGGTCTACAAATCCGAGGTAAAAAATTAATTCTATTAAATACTTTTCCTCAATAAAAAAATACAATTATTGTAAGCCATAGCTGTTCGACCTGATATCAAGCCGGCCTCGGCCGGAAAATGTTTACAAGGGTTTGTGTTTTATAAATTTTAACAGAAAATTAGAACAGTTAATATCCATAAAAAATTCCCTTTAAACTCCGCAGTTCTAAGAAAGTAAAACTTAATAACAAATACGAAATAGAATTGGGGAAATTAATTCACGCAGGAAAAGTAAAAACCCCTTGGAAAATCACCCAAAGAACACAATTTTCTCCAACAATCCATCCCAAATAACAACCCATTTTCTAATTCAAAACATTACCGCGCTAACTTTTAATATTATTTTTTGAATCGTGTCTTATCCCCCTTTTGGGTATACGAATATTACAAATTACGCAAATGTTTAGGGATCGTACAATCCGAACGGGGTATAAGACCGGCAAGTATAATTATTAGGGATGAGAATTGAAATGGAGAAAAACCTGTTTCTAGGATGTAAGTTGGGACCTTTGGGGAAAAATACATTTGGAGGAAAGCTAAGACTAAACTAAACTTTTGCACAAGCAAACGGATGATTAAACTCCTTTATTTGGCGTGCCCACCGATTCGGTAGCAATTAAAAAACCAAGACTTAAAGCAAATTGTATACCTTTAACAGGAAAGTTCGAATTTTTAAAAGGGTCGATAAAATCCAATAATGTTGAAATTACCCAAAAAACATTGATATTTTTAAATGACGGTGATAAAATAATTTTTTTCGAAATTATCTTTTAAATTTAAAATTTACACCCACATTTTAAAAATGAAAAAAATTTGGGGTTGAGGTTAAGAGTTGGGGTAGGCTAGTATACAAATTGAGTTTAGATATGTTTGTTTAGTATATGGAAAATAAAAAATCAAAACAAGGCATTTAAATATTGTTTTGTTTAAAATTTTATAGAAATAAATATCAAAATGAGTCATTCAAATGTTATGCATTGCTAAATTCAATTTCAGAGAAAAAATACTTTCAAAATATAATTCAATCACACACTAAGTTTACAAATAGTATTAAACTTTACCAAGTCTTGCGGCAATATCGAGACTACCCGGGATAAGGTCAAAAAAAAGATACATTAATTCTATTTTGCTCTACCACGCTTTTGGGATAATGTCGCATCTCCCCACATTATCCATACCATTTTTATTAAAGTTTTGATTTTTAATATGTAATGTTCTGGGCCCTTTTAGCGTGTATATGAAAACCTCTATACTTTTGTTTTTCAAAAGTTAAAACCTGTCAAAACATTTAAACGAAATGGAACTTTGGGTCTTTCTTCATAATCTTTTTAATTATTTGTTTTATTGATGTAACCCGCACGATAAAACTGGAGTAAATGCGGCTTTTAATCTTTTTTACCGGAAATTTGAAATTGAAAATGTTTTTTTTTTTAAAGTTTTCCCATTTTTTTTCTATACCAAGTGCGGGAAAACTTCGAAAATATACCTTTTCACAGCTACCTCAATAGATTATTAAGGTGGAGTCCCATCAAATATCTAAAAATACTTTACTACAAACCCTCCTTAAATCAATTGTAGTTATTTTTAAATGTTTGTAAATTTTTCTCCTATTAAAACAAAAGTTTTTTCTCAAAAAAATTTAAATTTGGTTTTCGAAATCCAAAACCTTTAAAAAGATAAAAATTTATTGAATTTCAAACTTTTAAAATTTTTTTATGATTTTTCTTCCTGTTTACGCCCAAAATACTTTTTCAAAAATTTATGTTTTTGTTTTCAAAAGATTGTTTTTTTGGCTTTTTTTCGGATTTTTTAAAATTTAAAATATATATATTTTTAAATTTAAAAATTTTAACAAGGGTCGCATTAAAAATCATATTTTTTAAATTTAAAAATTAAACTTAAGAAAATATGTAAACAATTATTTTCACCCCCTCCAAATTTTGAATACCTTTCACCTGAACTTTTTTCTAAACCCACACTCAACTGTTGTATTTTTAAAAGAGAATATCTTGTTTTAAATTAGCCCTACCGGCCGGGTTGCTGTGTGTGCTCGTAACCATTTTCCCCACCGCTCAAGACCCCTAGCCCCTCACACCATGGGGGTTTGTTGAAACTGACGTCCCAAACTGGTTTTCAAATAACATTTTCAGGGGAAATAGTTTTAATTTTTTTGTTTGTTTTTTTACTCTAAAAATAAAAACTATTAAAATATTTTTTTTTATATTTTTTAATCCATGTATGAATAATATTTTTTTTTTTGTATTGATTAATTTTGTGATGTTTAAAAAAAAATTTTACAAGATCACTAAAAAACTATTTTGAGACTTCGACTGGGGTCCGTGTTCAATCCCGGCCCGGCAAAAATTTTAAGTTAGGGTTCAAATCTAAACCACGTGGACTGAGGGCTGTTCTTCCCTAATGTTTATCCCGTTTCCTTCCGCAAATGCAATACCTTATTTTAATATATATTTCCTTAGCTCTATTCCGTCATTAAATAAAAGGGTTTTAACACGATGAATATAGCAGGGCCGGTTAATACAAAAATTTGGGTTTTGGTGTTAAACGTTTTAATTTTGTTTTATTTGAATTTTTTTTGCGGTGGGAACGGTCAAACTACTTTTTTTAATTATTTGTTGTTTTTAAAACCTGCGCTTTCTGAACCAAATGAATATAACACAGAGAATTTTATGGTAGATAAAAGGCCCTACTTTTTTCCCGGGGGAAGGTTTTTGCACAAACCTTACAGGGTTTCTTACATACCCCCCCGACATGGGACCGACGGCTTTATTTTCCCCCCAAAAAGAATTTTCTATAAATTGTGATCACTTGAAAAAAATCCTTTGCCCCCGCGGGTTTTAACCCACAACCCCGGGTTTGTTTTGAGCCCCATACTCAAGACCAGTAAATTGAAAAAACGCTAACTTTAAATTATATATTGAATGCTAAAGTAAAAAATAGCGCCACAAACCCACAAACCAAATTTTGTTCGAGAATAAAAAAAAAAAAACCCAAACTAAAATCATTCATGCGGGCCACTATGACACAAACAAATCAAGTCTCATTATCTAGCCTACGGCCCAGGGGAGATGGGGGGTTAAATTTTCGCACCGGTCTTCTGGGAAAATTTTTTTAAAAATTTTATTCTTTTTTTTCAAAAGCAAGACAGGTACATTTCACCTACATTCACCTTCATCCCCCTACCTTTATTAAGGGGAGAAATTTTGTATAGTTCAACGGTTAGAAAGGCAATGACTAAAAACAAAGTCAAAGAACGTCGAGCGGGCTTACTGGGATGCGGGCCATTGTAGGAGCCGGAAAACCTTACAAAAAATAAAAATACTTTTTTGTGAAACGTTTTTTAAAACTCATTTTAATTATTCTAAAAAAAAAAATATTTTTACATGAATCAACACTTGAGGAATTTTGACATAAAATCACCACTCCTTTTGTTTAGAAAAGAGTCAAATAATAAGTCAAAGATTGTACGGGCAAAAACGGACCTCCCTAACACACCTTCGTGGCCGCCTGTAAAAACCGTCCCGCTTCGCAATATAATAGAGATCCAGGGACTGAATGTTTATCCCCTTCATATAAAACCTTTATGACGAAAAGTTTTTTTTTTTTTTCCCAATCTAATTCGCCTACATCTTACAATTTTAACCCGGGCCTTATTACACATTATAACAGAAATTTCCTCTATTACACATTAATTTTTTTTATTTTTAACAGGTTTTGGCTCCTAACTATACCCCTACCCCTTCCTATTCCCTCCCACCCCCTCCCCTTTTCCATCTAATCTTATCCAAATTACCACAGCAACCTAAATAACGAAAATCCTCCGGGGATATCCGTTGTCCGAGGGACCAAGGGGGCGAAGAGAAACCCCTATCTCCATCTTTGACGGAAGGCCCCACAAACTAACCTAACTTCTGTTCCAAAAGGGGGACGCAGTCACAGGGTCCCCCACGCTCCCGTTTTTTTCCCCCCATCTTTCCCTTTAAGTATAGGGGGGTTAAATAATTTAAAAAAAACAATTTTTTTATTTTATTTTAGAAATGCACTCGATACACTCCCGCGTCTTATTTAGTGTTGAAGGCCGTCAAAAATTTTTAAGGAAATTACCATATCCCCTGCTTACATAATTAAATAAATACCGCGCTATCACCCCTATTAAAATCTTTTTTTTCTAATTATATCCCATGACAACCTCGCGACTAACGCGGGGTGCTTTTTAAAGGGTAGGGCGCCCCAGACACCGTACTGGATTACTTACATGACGGACTAACTTGCATGACCGGGACTAATGCGATATCGCCACGCGAACAGATTTGATTGAGTGTATCAAAAACTCTCATTTTTCTGCATTCTCTCACAAAAAATAAATTTCCGGGGCAGCTTTTAGGGATTTAAGTTCTGAATCCGATTCAGATAAGTTTTTTTGGGTTTGCTGTGCATTTTGCTATCGAAAAGGAAGAAACAGGGGAAAAAACATATTGAAAGAAAAAATGAGCTAGGCGATTTCAATTTTAATAAAGTCTTTGACAGCTGAGCATTTAAAAACAAAAAATTTCGACAAAACCAAATCCGTTTAAAAATATTTCAATTTAATCGCTACAACTTCAAAAACAAAGACAAACTGGCGAAAACCAATCATACAAAGAAAACTTCCGCTTTTTAAGGGGTAAGAAATATAAAATACCCTACAATAAAAAGAAAATTTAAATTTTTACAATCTTATAATCAAAAAAGTTCAACTTTGTTCATAAAATAAACAAATTTCATATGTTTATCTTCCCAATTTACATTTAAAGTGCGTAGTAAAATAAATAAAGCTTTTTTGCAAATTTTTTTATATTGGGGGCCCCCCCCATTAAAAAAAGCAACGCAATATTAAAATAAATCTAAAAATGCATCATATAATCAAGTTTTTTTTTTAATAAATTCTAGTAAAAAAAAATTTAACAAAAAATTTATGATTAAACTTACTATTTAAATAAGGAAAAAGATTTTAAAAAGGAAAGTAGCAACATACAAAATTATTGAACCTTTCTGATGGTAATATTATTAAAAAAAGGAAAAAAAAAATTAAGTTTTTTTAGAAAATTACGAAAAACTCCCCGAAAGTTTAAAGATTTTCCCCAAGACTTTTATTATGTTTCTTCCGGGGTTGAAAGTAAATCATTTTCTGCTGAAGTTTTTTGTGTAATGCTTGCTGGGACTGTCCCTGAGGTACTTAAGAAAATTAGAATTTTTTCCATTACTCTTCGTTTCCGACACAATCGCAAATAATTTCCCTTGACTGACTTCTGCAGGTCGGGATTTAGCTTTTCTTGCTTCAACATCAATCAAAAATATTCAGACCATCTTTGGGCCCAAAACACTCTCACTTTTTCCTTTTCTCTTTCTTTCGCCTCTCTAATTTTTGCCTCTCCGAAAAAAGTCAAGGTAGGATCAGGTTTCATTTTTTTTCGATTTTTCACAAAACCCTTAAATCCCTTTCCTCTTCACATTGCGGCGGGTTTTTTTTTCGCTGTAAAATTTTCTCACAAGACTCATAATTCATTTTTTTTCCGCTCGTTCGTTTGTATGTCGGGGTCTATTTTTCAGTATTTTTGCAGGAAGAATTTGTTCCTGATTTCCAACCCTTTCGAAAAAGTAGCTTCAGATCCACTTCTTTGTGATTTCATGCTTTTAAAAACTTCGTGGGCATCTGAAATTTTAATCCAACTTTCTTTGTTTCAACCCCTACAAAAAACAAACAAAAAATAACGAACTTCTTTTAATTTTCCTTATTGATGAATAATAATAATCTTATATTGATTAATAATAATTTTATTGTGATAAATCATAATCTTATTTGACAAATAAAAATCTTATTACGAGAAAAAATCATTTTTTTTTAATTTTTAATTTAACTGAAATTAAATATCTTTCGGGTTTTTGGGCCACGGGGAATTCTTCAAGTCAATGGAATACAGTTCCCCCGGCTTTCACAGAACAACACGTTTTGTCAAGACTTTGGGGTGCAAAGGGATCGTTTGCAACTTTTGAAAATCCAAATCCACAGCTAGCAATTAAAAATTTTTTGCTGCGATTTAAAAATAAATGGAACTTTGATCATTGTTTTGGCATTAAGGTAACCCCGTACAAATAAAGCTCCTCCAATTCGGGTCAGATTTTTTTAATTACAAAAAAACCCTTTTTCTAAAGTTTTATTAGCAATGTAGATGCAAATTAAATTCATTGATCGAGGTTCTAAAGGGGCTTTAGTGATGGTGGAATTTTTTCAAATTCTTTATTGGGATTTCGCTTAAAAAGGGAAATAATTTCCACCAATGACCTTTGACAAGGGGGGAAGAAGCCCTACGTTGCTTTTTCCCCGATGAACTTTTCCTCATTAAATCAGTTATGGCCCTTACCAGGAAAAAAGTTAAACAGGAACATATGTACAATAAAAATTTATCACGGCAAAAGATAGGGGAGAATGCATTTGGCATTTTAGCTCCTTTGGGAGGGTTATTACAAACCGTTTAAAATTTCGTAAATTTATTGATAAGGGTTGGGGCCACTTGTGTTCCCATAACTCCTCAACACAAACATGACGAAACGGGGGTTGATATAATGAGCAATAATAAAAGTAGGGCCTTTTAAAGGTGAACCTTCAAAAGTAAAGAGAAGTTTTTAAATTTAGAAGGCTTTTTGTCTACTTCTTTTCAGATATGTAAGTACCTTGAGTGGACAAAATTTGAGTCAAACTCCCGAAAAAAAAAAAACTGTAAATCATAGCTATAGTAAACCTTTTGTTTTTTTTTCAAATTGAAAAAGCCATTTCTCTCATTTTTTATATTTTTAATAATTTCAAAATTTTATTAGTTGGGAGAATAAATTTTAAAAGTTATATTTTTTTGGGTTGTTATTTTTTCCCTTTTCTTTTTTTATAAGCATGGCTTCCACTACAATGAATTTTTGTGATTACACCTCTTAAAATCTTATTTATAATAAAGTACAAATTTTTAAATTCATACAATCGTAAATTTTTGTAAAATTTTTTAAATGTTATTTGGATCACCCCAAAAATTTTCTTCCAAAAACATCTCAAAATTTTCCAAATTTTTAGATAGTATGAATTAAATTTTTTTTATCTTTATATAAAAAAGATTTAAGAGGTGTAACATCACATAACATGTCCGATTGGAAGACCATAGATATACCAAATTGTTCTTTACAGTTACAAAGCGCAAAGAAAAAATGATGATTCTTTTTACAAGTATTTTATGAAAAATTATTTTCTATACAAAAATAAAAAAAAAAATTTAAGTTATAAAAATTAATTTCCTCGCCTATTTAATTTTCAGTCTAGCTCATTTCACCCCAAATTTTTTTTTTCATCGGCGTTAAAAAATTTTGTTACTTGTTCATCAATACACTTGCTCTCGGACTGTCTCACAAGTTGTCTTCAAAGACATTTTAAAATTGTTTAATAATTAGAACAAAAAAAATCAAGTTTTATTATTCGAGAACTTATTTTAATAATTTAAGACACTTTAAATAAATTATAAATATTTTAAATTGTATTTTAAATAAAATTTTAATAATGAAAAGGGGTAGACTACATATGTAAACAACTGTTCACTGCTGGAGATAGTGTTTTTAAAAGAGTGGTGGGGAAACGGACTCAAGTTAGTTTTCCATTGGACCGACACCCCTACCCGGTCGGCAGTATGTCAAGCCCAGTCGGTCGGTCGCAGGGGCCCTAGACAAAAATAAACATGTATGGAAAATCACACTGGACCCCACTTTCAATAAAGCCATCCGGTGCTGTGGCGCCGCCCCTTTAAAGGGGTTTCCAAAAATATACACCCCAGAATTCACCGGGGAGCGCCCTTGGCCGTAGCCCGTGAGACCAAGAAATAGTCTCTACCGACTCAACAGATTTTAAAATTAAAATTTGGAAAAAAACTCCCATTGGCCCAGAAGATCCAACAGGACGAACCTAACTGCCCCCCCGGACCTTTAGCGCAGCCCAAAGAAAAGGGAAGAAGCCACCCCTCCTTAATAGTTTTGGGACCTTATTTTTTTGGGCGCGACCTCAAAATTTCCGGGTTAACATTTTATTGACCCCCAATACCCCGTTACTGCCTACGGGTTGCTAATCTCTTATTTTCTAACGCACTAAATAATTGCTCAATCCCCCCTTTGTCACAACTGACCCCCCAAAGGGAATTCAGCGAAAGACCCCCAATTTTTTTTTTTTCTTTAAACCCCTAAATAACTGCTACAACATATTAATACCTAACCTTATTTTTACCAAAACCCCAAATTTAAGTCTTAAAACATAGTCAATTTTACATTTTTTCACAAATTAGAAAAAATCAACAAACCGTTTACATAAAATTTAAAATTCCCTTTTACTCCCATTTTTCCAAATAATATAAAAATGATTCAACCAAAATTGCATACATCATAGAAAAATATACCCAACACTAAAAAACTTTTTTTCCTTGCACCAAATTTCCCCAACCAATACTTTTTTTTTGATGTACCTTCATCCACTGGTTCACGTTCCAATTCCTGGGGGAAGGGTTAAACCTTCCACCCCACATACTATTCCATACTTTAAATACAACCCAAAAAAAGTATTTTCCCAAATTCCTTATCTAAAAAAACTAATCAGATCACTGTTTACCTTTTTTTTTCCCGCTAATTTCAAAACATTCCGACTATTAAAAAGAAAAAAAACCCCTCGTACTTTTTTTTCAAAAACATGTATTACCCTATTACACAATTTATAAGAATACACACACAGTAAAAAGTAAAATATTTTTTTTTTTTAACTATTTTCCCCTTTTCCCCAAAATTCACACGTACACTTCACGGGTTTTTTACGTTTATTTTTCGGGTTTAATTTTTGGGAATACTTTTTTAAATGCACGCTTGTAATTCCAATTATTTCCTTTGGCCTTGGACAGCAAAAACAATGCATTCTCGCCCTAAACCCGGAATTTAAAACCCGTCCAGAATACAACAGGAAAATTGCTCGTTTCCCCTTGGGGAGAGACAAGACATTTTGTGTTCCTTTTAACACCAACTCCTTAAAAAGGGATTTCGCTGGTTTTTTTTTTCAACTTCGATGCGCCCCTTCAAAAAATTTGCGAGGTTCACCCTCCTGCCCCGCAAACCTCCGACTTTTTCCCCCAACAATTCTTACGGTGGGAAGGGAAAAAATCTGCCCCAATTTTTCCTGTTGGGCGGTGGGGCTTTAATTAATTATGGGGTTTGAAATGTTTAGATGGGTTTTTTGTAAAACTGTTATTTTTTTAGATAATTGGGCCAGACGTGGGTTTTACAAAACAAGCAAACTCCCAAGTCCGATACGCGTTCGAGGTTACCCTGGTGATAGACGGCCATAAACCATGTGATATCCCCAATCCTTAGTTTTATTTATCCAGTGGGGGCTGGGAAAAAGGGGGCCGTGATCCGATACACTATCCTTGGCCTTCCTACCTCATTCACATAATCCTTCGTGATCCTTCTAAAACCCCCGGGGCCGTGCCCTTTTTTTTACGTAACTTTAATACTTTGATAAGATCCATCACTCCAAAAATTGTTGGGCCCCCCTAATTCCCTTTGGAAAAAGGGCCCATTAAATCACAAAACCTACTCCGAGGCCGTGGGACGATACGGGTACCCGTCATTTTGGGCCCAAAAGGGATTTGGCCTAAAGTGAGCAAACGCCTTTAGGGAAATCCTTTTTGGGCCCAAATTCCCTTTTAGGCCCAAACCCTTTTTGGCCAAATGCCTTTAGGCCAAAAGACTTTAGGCCAAACCCTTTAGGCCAAACCTTTTTGGCCAAACGACTTTTTTTAAATTAATTTTTTGACCATTTTTTAAAATATGTTTTGCTGTCTCCGGGAAAAATTCGTTAAATTTGTTATGCTAATAGAGGCAGTGTGTAGTGTTTTTTAAAAGTATTTTCTACCGCAAAATAAAAGTCTTTTTTTTCAATTTCTACTTCCCAAGTTACAGCACTCATTAACCGTAGTACCAAATTTTTTATGTTGAACTTTTTTCAATGCCAAGGGTTTTTTACAATTTTTGACAAGCCATCTTGTTTAAAGTGGGGGGTGGGCCAGGCCACCACCGTGGTTCGGATTCCCCGTTAAAATGAGGGCCTTCATTCATCTCACAAACACCCTACCACACCTTAGCGAAGGCGATAACCCAACGGGTAAAAAGACGTGGTGCTAATAAAAAAAATTTTTGTACCGTTTTGTACCAAAAATAAAAAATTTTTACCCGTACCGTTTTTTATTAATTTTCACATACTGTGGGTTTCACCATTTTAATAATTTTTTTTTATTTTTAATTTTTAATATATTTTTTTTTAAATGCCAAAGATATTTACATCTTTCAAAATTATTTGTTTATTAATTTTTTCTAAATGAATTAATCAAACATTCATTTTTTTTTTAAAACAATTAACTTACTCGAGTTTTTCCCCGGCTTCGCTCACATTTTTGGGTTTGGGGAAATTATTTATTTTTAGCAAACATCTAAAAACCCGGTTTTCTCAAACTTTACTCTGAGCCTTATTGAAAATAAAATTAATTTTAAACCTTATTCTTAGAAAAAAATAACTTTTTTACTTAAAATACAAAAATGAACATTATTTTTAATTATTTAGTTATTTTTTGATAAGAGCTTTTAAATTTATAAAAAAAGTAAGGTTTTGTAAGAAATTTTAAAATTTAAATTTTTTTTGCTCAAAGGCCCAAAAAGAAATTAATTTTTAGTCAACATAATTTTGGCAATCGAAAGAAGAGAAAAATTTGGGTTTACACCCCCTCGAAATCCCTTCGCGCCTCGAGTTTGAGAAACCCTGATCTAAACACAAAAAAACAATTTTTAGACACGTAGAGGGAAAACTTTATGTTATGAACCCCCAAAATTAACTACACCATAAAAGTAAAATCAAAATTTTTTAAAAAAAAAAAAATCTATTTTATATATATCAGTCTTTGTCAATATTTGCTCGCTTACGCAGAACATTGTGAAATAACACCAAAAAAATAGTTTAAATTTACTAACTAAACATGAATTAATTTTAAAAAATCACTCTAGTACTAAGCCCTCAGCTTATAAAATAAATTTTTCTGTTGTAAATTGTTCTATTGGTTTTTTGAAAAATTTTTCCCCTTCTCCTCCCCAAACATAATTTCTCTAACTCCAATTTAAACACAAGTTTTTTAAAAATACTTTTTTTATCTATATTGTTCTTCTACCTGCCACCAAATTTCGATTTTAAACTATAATAAAAAGGTTTTTAAACTCCCCCCGCCCCTCCCTTATTTCATGGAGTTAAATTTAAAATGCTCAGACTTTTTAGTTATTTGGGTGGGCTTTTTCTCATGCCAAAAATTTAAATTTTTTAACGACACTGCACTGAGAGTATATTTCTATTTTTTTGTATATTTTGGACCCCTTTTTCTCCAACCCCTTTGAAAATTAATAGTCTAATGTTATTTTGGCTATCTGGGATTTGATTTATCTTTTTTTATCGTCAAAAATTTTATTTTTTTCCTAAACTAAAAAGTTTTTTTTTTTATTATCTCCATCACCACTATTTCCAAAGCAATATAAATAAAAATAATAATAAAATTATTATTATTATCTTATTATTATTATATTATTTTAAAAGTCTATTTGTTGTTTCCGACCTAATTTAAAAAATTTTAAAATTTTTTTACAATACAGAGAATTTAAAATATATTAGTTTTTGAAAATTTGACCCCCCAAGCTCCCCTTCCCCTCCCCGCAAATTTCTCAACTCACTGGAAAATTTTAAATTTAAGGTTTTTTTGGTCCTTTGGGTCCTTCCTTTTACAAGGGGTACAAGTTTTAGGGAAGCTCGTTCACTTACCGGGCCCCCTCACTCTACCCTAACTCGCAGCGCTCTAAACGTCTCTCGGAACTAGCCAATTTGCCTTCTGTTCAATCATGTGACGTGTAGTTCAGCACTTTTTTTTTAATTTTTATTTACACCACTCTTTCTACCCGTTCGGGGTTTACGCCTAAGTACTAATTTCCTAATGGGTTAGGGTTTGGGGAATTTTAATTAGGGAAGTGAACCCCCATTTGCGGGAGGGAGAGTGGAAAACCATTGAGGAACCCCCCCCCCCCTTCAAGTATGGGGTTTAAACCCATGACTTTCCCCAAAGATTCTGATTCAGATGAAGATTTTTTCCCTTCTGAAAGAAGAAAATGGGGTCATGATTCATAATTTTATTGCTCATAACATTTTTTTTACCAAAAGACTATGAAAAAGACCTTCATCCAACTGCCCGTAATTTCCTTTTAAAAAACAAAATTAAAAATCCCCTTATTTTGATTCTCCGAAAAGTTCCAAGGGGAAAAAAATACAACCCGTGAACTAGGGGATTGTATTAATTTACGAAACAAATAGTAAATGGTTTTATGGCGGTTTAAAAGGTCACCCCCAAAGTTTTTTCTTATGGAAAAGTCCCCTTCTATAGGAATTTAATGATTTGTTTAAATAGTTTCTTAAATGCAAATTTCACAAATGCTTTTATAACCTTATTTAAAAAATCGATCTTGCTTCATTAATGGGACAGTAGTCATAAAAAAATCCCCCCATGCAAGGGGAATAGTTTTATGTTATCCGTGCCATCTTAAAACAATTTAAAAACATTTTATTTCTAAATTTTAAAAAATACGGGCTGTAAACACAGAAAAATTTTTTGACAAGAACATATTTTTGTTTTTACATGAACAAATGTATATATAGCAAGTTAATGAAAGCATAAGGTATTTGGTGCTAAATGTTCACTTAAATTATTGTTAACTTTTCAATAAAAATTTAATAACCCTCTTTTAATAGGCCCCTTCATAAACCAAATTTTTAGTAAGTGAAAATCGTAATTTATTTAATTTCAACTGATGTGTCAAATATATTTTAAAGGGAAAAATTTGATTTAGCTATATTTGTGTTATATAAGTTGGAATAATATATGCCCCCTCAAATTGGGATAATATTTTTGGGCCTCCACCTATATCCCCCACCCCCCCCCCCCCCTCATTTAAAAAAAGTTGTCTTCAAGATTGAAATTCAAATCCCACCGGGTTCAAGGGGATTTTTCCAAAATGGAACCCCCCCCTCAATATACCAAAAGTAGGGGAAACAAAAAAAATGTAACATTTCCCCATTCCGGTTCTTTGGGTAAATTTAGTAGGTACAACTCAAACGGGTAAAAGCACTATGAAAAAAAACCATTTTGGGTGACTATCAAGAGTACGGGGAAGCTTTTTTAAGTGTTGGGGGAGGGAGTTTTTAAAAAAATATTTTTAAGGGTTTTTAGTGCTTGATCCAAGCCAGGAAAAATTTTGAAAATGGAATGCCCCAAAAGCTATTTGGGTGTTCCCTTTAAACATTTAGAAATAATAATAATTTTTTTATTAAACTTTTTTAATTTGTGCAAAAACCCCTTTCAGCTTCAAATTTAAGTAATCAAGGGAAATTTTTAAAAAAATGGGGGGAGGGACATTTCGAGGGGGAGAAAAATTTGGGAATCCCCCCCCCTATCAACCCTTCCCCCTTTCCCAGTTTACGCTCAATGATGACACCGAAAAAACTATGACAGACAAAACCCAAAAAATTTAAATTTTTTCTCAGAGTCTACAAACTAACTTTAAACTAGAACAAATACAACACCCCCCCCGAAAAATTTAATTTATCTGGGAAAGGGAAAAGCACAGCAACCAATGATAGTTTTTCGACATTCCGGGGGAACGAACCGGGACCTTTAGCTCAGTAACAAACACGCTACCCAAATGAGTAAAATTCGGACTTGTATTTTAATTAAAATTTAGTACGGTTTTTTGTTTGTTAGCAAAATAATTCAATTTCGCATAAAAAAAAATTTCACCTCTGTACACAAATAAAAACTGAACGTTTTGGGATTTAACGCTATAACAAAACCCGATCTCATAAGTCATCCACTCAAAATAAACTTGTTTTTAAGTGACGCGGGGGTCGGGTGTAGGGTAGTTCTTCTTTTTTATTCCCTTTAAATTAAAATTTTAAAAAAAAATTGGAATTTAAAATTTTTTATTGAATGTTCATAATACTAGTGTAAAAATTTTTATGAATTCGGCCATTTTATTTTTTTTGTACAAAGGGTCCCTTTGGGCTAAAATGTGAGAACCCCGGGGAAATCAATATATGTTAATGTGTTGAATAAAACCTCTGGTAGCTTTCAGTTCGAAGTACTTTGTATTAATTTTAACCCAAATTGGGGGGGGCAATGATTTTGAATCCTATATAACGAGGTCCTCGATGTAAAAAACCCATACTTGTGTTAATTAATTAAAAACTAAACGAAATTAAATCCAAATGGTGGGTCTATTTTATAATTTTTTTGTATACAATTAGGAAGCACTATGGTTGTGCTTTTTTCAAAAAGAAAAATATAAGTCACTTTTTAAAATTGGGGGTGTTTTGAATATAAAGTCTTAAACCAACATAAAAAGGACCATTATACACCTCATCGTGTCTAATTTTTTATTAAAAATAAATAAATTTTTGTTTGTATTGAAAATTTTTAGGGGGTTTTGGGGGAAAGGGGCCCCCCTTTAAACCCACCCCGAGAGTGCGCCACTGGTTTTTTTGAAACGCTTAGTTAGAGGGCATTTTATCATAGATATAATTAATTTATAAAATATGAAAGTTATAAAATGGTTTTTATGAACTTAAACCCCCTTTTTTTTCGCAAATGAAAAATCAAAAGTAATCCATACTTTTATTTAATTAAAGGGTAACAAACTTTTTGTTCAAAACCCTTTAAAAAAGGTTTAGATTAATATATTTTAAAATAAAAATATATATAAAATATATATATATATATATATATATAATATAATATATAATTTAATAATAATACTTTTTTTACCTGTGTTAAAGGATCCCTCATTTTAATAAATTTGTCAACAAAGTAAGTTTGATTTATTTAAAAATTTAAAAAAGTTTAAATGTAATTTTTAATTATACAAAAATTACATTTTTTATATTTGAAATATTATTTTCACTTTAAAATATTTTTTTCAAGTAAAAGAGTAAGCTTAGAGTGTTGTTTTTTTTTATTTTATCTTCACGCCAGTCAAGCTTTTCCCCCTTTAATCAATTTGAAGTGGTAAGGAAGATAGAATATGAAAGTACCCCCTTTGCGTGGAAAAAAGGAAACCATTTAGGGAAAAATTTCCCCTTTAAAACATCGTGTAAATTTAGCAGGCCCCGTATGCACTTTTTTGTCCCGATTCATTTTTTTATAGTAAAAATCTTTCTTTCAAAAAATAAGATAAATACATATTTAAAAAAAAAAAAGATATCACTAAACTTTTCCCCAAAAATAAAAAATCAATAATTATTTTTCTATATAAAGCAAAGGGTGAAGCAAGACAGAGTACCCCCCAACAATCGTGAAAACCCAAAAAAAATTATTTAGTGGTTGAAAAAGAACAAAAGGAAAGTTCCCGGGGGAAAAATAATTTTTGTTATGGTTTTCTTCAAGGGCGTTTTGCTATTATTTGGGAAAGGAGGGAGGGAAAAGGGCTGCTGCCTAATCCCCCCCTTCAAAGTATCTTTTTGAGTGCGACGGAGAAAGAAAAGAAAGATTTAGCCTGTTTTTCCACGTAACCAAGTTGGGCCCCCCACATTGCGAAAAAAAAAAACCTTTTTTGTCTAATCGTTTGGGCCTATTTGTCCATAGGGCCCGAACAAGAACATTTTGTCTGTGAAACTGGGCCCAATTAGAAATATTTAAATTTGGGGGGCCACGAGCCAATCTAGCCCCCCACATTTGAAAAACACAACAAACAAAATTTATTAAGTCAAACCATTGTGCCCATTTTTCCATATGTGCCCCGAAAATGAACATTTGTCTTTAAAAAATTATAAATTAAAAAACAATTAAGTGGTGGGGTAACTTGAGTCTTCCTTTTACCAAAAAACCCGTAAAAAATTGAATCAAGCAGCCCCCACATTTTAAAATCAATTAACAAAAATTCTGTTTTTACCATTCGTTGTTTTTCGTTTTGCCATATGTGCCCAAAAAAAAAAATATTTGTCTCTATAATTTGAAAATCTAGAAAAAAGTTAATATGGGGGGCTACTTTTAGCCTAGTTGGATCGCCTTCATTAAATTTTTTTAAAAGCAATTCCACCAGCGTTAATTTCAGGGACACATACACAAACTAAAAACAAAAGAATGGGGAATACAAATTTTGTTAAAATTATATTTTTAAAAGTGGCGCCATTGAACTATAAAATTTTCTACAGTTTTGATATAGGAAGGTCAAAATTAGCCCGCCACATTAAAAGTTCCCCCGATTTTTTAATTTTAAACACAAATGTTCATTTTCGGGGCCCTATGAGCACAAATGGAACACAAAGGATTGACTAAATAAATTTGGTTAGTTGGTTTTTTAATATTGGGGGGCTACTTTAGCTCAATTGGGCCCCCCCATTAAAATTTTCTAAAATGGGCCCTTTAAACAACAAATGTTCATTTCGGGCACAATGAGCAAAAAAAGAGCACAAACGTTAACAAAAAAAAATTTTTTTTTCTGAATGTGGGGGGCCAACTTGAGTCACGTCTGTTTTTATCTAGCTTAAAGGGCCTTTTTTGGGAATGGAACACAACGCCACGGTGAATTTTTTACCAACCAAAGCCATCAATTACCCTCGGGCCCGCGCAGCAAATTTTCATTTTTGGGGTCCACTTTCTTAAACGTAAAGTTTTTTCTGCCCAGGAAGTTTTCACCCTTTAAAAGGGTACCCCAAATTTTTATTTTTTTCGTTTTTTTGAAGAATTAAAAAAAGACCAACAACAAATTTCCCTAAAATCTTTTTTATTTTTTTTACAATGAAAAAAAATTCCTAGAAAGCTTTGCAAATTACAGGAGGAATTTATTAATTTTTTTCAAAGGACCCATTTTGTTAAAATAGCCCATGTTGTAATAATACACCGTAATAAAAATATTTTCCTGTTGAAAAAAAAAAACTGTACAATTTTTTTTTAAAATATTATAAAAATCAACAATAAAAATAAGTTAAGGATCAGTCAAAAACTATAATTTAAGTTTAATATTAATAAATAATAATAATTTATGAAACCCTTGAATATTTACGGAAAATTTTTTAATACCAATTATTTATATATAATTATTAAAATAAAAAAAAAAATTTTTTTTAAAAATTATCTCAGTACGCTAAACAAAATCGGGCGTCATTTCAGACAAATTTTAAAATGGGTGGGTTGAATTTGGATTCCCTTTCATTTTTCCATTCGGAAAAGTTGTCAAAAGTCCCATAATTTTAATTACGCATATAATTTTACCCAGCGTAAACATCGAGAATGGGGTTTTTTTTATTGTTTTCGTTAACTTTATACCGGAGATATATTAACAAGGAAATAATATCGGAAATCTATATAAAAAAAAAAAGGGGTAATGTTTTTTTGAAAAATGATCTATTGTTTTAGGAATTGTCCAATTTTTAGAAAATTGTAACACCTTTCATCATTTTTGCACTATATTTAAATAAACAAACTAAATACTTTTACTTTCCGAAAATAACCAAGGTTTTAAATTTACATTTTTGGCCAAATGACTTTAGGCCAACTGCTTTTAGGCCAAAAGCCTTTTAGCTAACTGCCTTTAGGCCCAAAAGCCTTTACCAAACCCTTTTTCCAAATGCCTTTTAGCCAAATGCCAGCCAAACGCCTTTAGGCCAAACCCTTTTAGGCCAAAACCTTTTAGGCCAAAAATTTTGGTTTTATTTTTGGCCAAAAGCCTTAGGCCAAATGCCTTTTTGGCCAACTGCCGCGTCCCCGACGATACATCGGAGATTTTCCCTTTTTCCGTGTGTTGGGAGGTTTGTCTTCTCTGCACACCCCCCCCCAAAACTTTCCTTACCGTTCGCGCAGGCTGAAAGGTACAATCCCTCTTAGCAATTGCACTATTTTGTGAGCTCCATAATGCCCCCTATACCATGGTTTTTTAATTAATTCCCCAGCCCCACTCCTGGATACATAGTTTCCAACCCTGGGTTTTCCCTGTTCTCTTAAATAGCAATCCCTGGGAATCTGATATTTATGCTGAGTTTTGCATTCCCGGGCACCCCAATTTTTTTCAAAACTTAGCTAAAATTGGTCTTTCCCCTTTTTCCGACGCATGTCTCAACCTCTTTCCCTCCTTACCCTTGGGGGTCCCTTCACTTTACAACTTTATTAATCGGGAATTTTCCCCCTTTCCCCAGCCAAATTGTACTGGCATTTGGGGGGTATCTGGGGAGATTCAGTACATTTGCCTCGACCCGCCCACAACTGATCTCTATTATACTCTTGCAAAAGCAAACCACCGTTATTCACCCTGGAGTAGCCGGGATCTTTAAGGAAAGAAAGTGCCTTGGATCGGGCACTAACGGTTTTGGGGCGCCATAATATAACTCAACTTGTGACACGAAAGGGGATCGCTAAAAGTTCACGCCGTAACCGTGAGCGCGTTTCAGCAAATGCCAGCGTTCGCTTTGCAAAAGGATATCGGCCTTTGTTGCCCCAATTGTCAATTTGATACAATAAAAGGCCCCCCTGGCCCGCAGAAACCACGCTATATAAGGTTCACAAAATTTTTTTTGGTGCACTAGCATAAAATTCACAAAACTCGCCTTTATTTGAAAAAAAAACTTCTTCGGCCTCCTATATCAATTCATTTGACCAACCCCATGGGCACGTAGCTATCTCTTTATTAATTTTTCCCTGGGGGTTCAATTTTGGGTTCCGTTTTGATTTGATTTCCGCCGACTCGTTCTTTTCGATATTGTGTCCCTCTTAATACCTCAGACCCACTTTTAAAGATCGTAGTTCTTTGTCAACTGTCTGCCGATCTTGATAAACTGGCCCATTTCTATCCTCTTGTCTTCTTTCATCTTAAATCCCTTTATCCTCGTCTATTTTTTTTTGGGTTGTTACTATCGAACTAACACCGCCTCTGTTTTACCGACCCTTCCGAGCTCTGGAAAAAAGTGTATTAACACAACTTTGAAGGGGGAATGCCAACCCCCATCGTGGTTCGGATCCCTCGAAACGTAGGTCCTCATTTCATCCACTATCACCCCAAACCTTACAAATTTCGTAATTGCTATATCCCAAACGGTATAAGCCGCGTGCTAAAAAAATAATAAAAAATAATAATAATAATAATAAAAATAACTATAAAAATTAAGGGAAAATTTTCCTGAGTGATTTTGAAAATTCGAAAATTTTTTTAATTACTTTAAAAAATTTTTCCAACGGATATCTGGGGTTTTTTTTATAGACGAATTAGACCCAAAAACTTGTTTTAAATGAGAAAGATTAATTTTTGGTAATATATTTTGTTGTTTGGGCTAGAAAATTTAGAGTTCGAAAATGCTTCCAAGAACATTGGGGTTTTTGGTTTTTGTTAAAAAACTCAAAACTTAATTTTCTTTTTCGGAGAAAAGTCATGTGGTTTAGTTTACTGCCAACCCATTTAGATTTTTTTTTTCCAAAATAAATAATAAGCTTTGTTTTTAAAAAAGAAATAGGATAAATAAAAAGGGTTGGGGGCCCACACGAACTTTTCGCTCTATTGTTTATAAATGGAATATTTACTAAATTCTAATGTAATAACACTAACAAAAAACCCCAAAAACAAATTGCGCTAGACATATGTAAAACATTTTTATCCAGGGTTTTTAAAAATTCATAATTTTATTTTTAAAAAAATTAACTCTTCATTGTATATTTGGACCAAAAAAATACATATTGGGGTTTCCCGGGAGCCAAAAATTTTATATTTAAAATTTTTACTTAGGTAAAACTTGCATTTAACTAAAACATCTTGTGGGAACGCATTGGATAAATTTCTCTTTTAAAAATTTTACCAAAAAAATAGGGCTTATTACTATTGATTAAAATAGAGAAATAGAAACGTTTATAACCGATTTTTTAAAAAAATTTAATTTTTTCTTTTCATTTTCTATACTCTGCTATAATTTTAGGGGTTTTGACAAACGACAGACAATCATTGCGAAAACCACTTTTTGGGAGGGCATGAAAACGTTGACAACCATCAAAATCCTATTCAATTTTTTTTTGACGACACAATACTTGTTCTACCTTTTGGGGAGTGAGTAATTAAAAATATTGAATTGGGTCCCCCAGGGGCAACACTTATATTAAAATGTCGACTTCCATTTAAAATTTCACTTTTTTTTTAGGTACAAAATTAAAGGTTATTTGCATTTCGGGTTTAAATTTCCCATTTAAAAATTTTGAACAAAAAAAAATAAAAATAAAATTTTTAAACTAAAATAGCGTAGATTATTGTTGACAAACATTTCCCCTGAGAGGGTTTTAAAAAAAAAAAACAACCTTTTAAGACTTTCTCATTTCTTTTCTCAGGGGGGCGGTTCCCAAGTGTCTCCTAAGCACTCAAGTGCCCGTGAAAAAATTGGGAAAAAAAAATAAACAAATAAATTAACAAATCTTAAAACTGCGAATTTTCGTGGGCCATGAAAGGGTTTGGTATATGTAAGTATTGGGAAAATTTTTTAGCCCTGCGCATGCTGAATATTTAAAGTCGAAGTCATGTCAGGGGATCACCTCATTATCTTTGCCCCCCACATCTTCTTGGAACCATACAAACTCGAAACGTTTGTAACAAGAGACAGCACTAGGGAAAACCCAAAAAACACTAGAACGTGCCAGTTAAACTGTCTCTGTGAAACTTTTCCGCGCTTTCAGATACGATTGTTATTTTAAAAAATTTCTAGAATTTTTTGGGAAGTTTCATTTCATATTAAAACCTCAAGTTTTTTTCGCACCTTTATCATATTTAGTTTGAGAATCGAAAAAAGCAATCGCAGGCATGTATTTAAGTTTTTAAAGTTATTTTCTGGAAAACTCCACAAAGAAATTAAAAAAAAAAAAAAAAAAAAAAATCCTTTGGGTGGTGTCTGGTGCTTGATTGATTTGACATTAGATTTTTTGATAAAAGAGACTTTTGCAACTAAGATTTCAACATGTGAATCAGGATTATTTGCCTATTTATCTACTAAAACAAAATACAGATCCCACCTCAAGGCAAAGCCAGATATTCGGTTGCAGCTGTTCCAAATTCAACTTTATATAGCCGTATTGAGCAAATAAAAACAATCCCATCCCTATCATGAGAATTTATGTTCGCGGTCTATACTTTATCGTTCTTTTTTAATGTCCTCACTTTTTTTTTTGTAGTGGGGAAGATGAATTTAAATACCACATCTATATGGGTAACATAATTGTGGATTAATAATAGCTACTCAGTTTATTATTTCCAAATGTGTTGCCTTACTTTAAGTTTTTTTTTGTTGTTGTTCGTTTATGTAGTTAAGTAAGTTCCTTATTTATCTGAAATTAGTGGAAAAAATAACACTTTGAATGAAGTAAAACTTTATGATTAACATGCTCAAATTCTTAAACATGCTTTTCCATTGTGAATACTGTTGTCATTCAGTTAAGTACCTATGTTGGTGAAAGTATCGTAAGTAGCCCTCTGGACCCCCAGAAACAGGCTGTGATTGGCCGAAATTGGTCACGTGACCAACCCTCATAGCTCTCTGACTGTATGTTGGTTTTCCCCCTCCCGCCCCCACCCATCCTCCTGACCTTTTTTCCCAAGTGATGATTACAAAATTTCTTCCCTACAACCACCTCCCCCTAAAACCCCCACCCCTACAACCCCTCGCCTACCACCCCCCGGACATGTTGGTTCCTGATGATTAATTATTAATGATTGATAATTAATTATTGGTAATTAATTATTGGCTAGGATTAGGGGCGTTGTAGTTTATTTATTTGGGGAGCATACAGTCCACGACGTTTCGGCATGAGGGCGATGCACGAACTTCTCGCTATGGCTGTCTTGTGTAGAATGGGGGCATCTTCTCAACTCGACCTCTAACCGAGTAATGACCACTGCAATCACGGGAGCGCACTTTCCCCTCCACCTGGGTTTTTCAGATGATGTCGCAACACTTATGAGTAATGGGTTTTCCCGGTGTCTCAACCCCTTATGTGGTAACGAGTTTTTTAACGGTGACTCATACGTGGCGCCAGATTGGCGGGTCCACAAAAACAAGTCAGGACAAGAATAGATCTTAACCTTGATGCAGTGAGGGCATTGACTTTGGCAACTGGAGTTTTCCCAATGACGTCATCGCAACAATGGTGCCAGTATGGCGGCCCAACAAGATGAGTTTAGACAAGAATAGATAGTAAGGCCATTGACCCGGGCAACGGGTTTCCCTGATGACGTCATCGCAAACCTGGCGCCAGGTTGGCGGGATGACAAGACAAGTTGGGATTCGTAAGGGACAAACAGTGAATAAAACACAGATATTACAAATAAATATATATATTTATCATAGAGTAAATGTTTTACAATTATATATTTATACAGGAATGACGCATATATTCATTCATAAGTTTTTCTACAGTGTCTCTTAGATGAGTTGGTAAAAAAAATTTTAGTTCACAATCCAGCATGTAATAGACCAAACCGATGACTTGACGTGTATATTAGGTAGCACTGATAAGATCCAGGTTTTTGATGTGCGTTTCCATCGTAGGCTGTTCTAGGTCAACGACAGCCACCGATTCTGTTAGCGTGTCGAATACATCCACGAAGAGTGTGTCGATCAAATCGTTGCAATAGCGTGCGACGGGTGTTGACCACATGTCCCGTCGGTCGACGGTGACGTCGATGAGGTCCCATACCTCACAAAGACTCGCCCAGCTAGGTGCTATTTAGGCGACCCGTTTGATTCCGGCGTCTTGTTTCTCGTTGATGCCAACCATATGGTCATCGCACATGCGTCTCAGAGAGATTTCATGATTAGTCAGAATAATCTTCTGAGGAGATTGCGTGTTGTTGAAAACTTTGATATAACAGACTTGTTGCTGCCCAGTTCTTGCCACTCTTTACGGTTAAACACAGCACAGTTCCCTCCACATTTTTCTAGCTGGACATAGGGCGTAAAGTTGTTCTTGACACTCATGCTGACGATGACTTGCTTGGCGGAGACTCCATCCAGCGGGAACAACGTGTTGAAAATACTAGTGATGGCGAGTGGTTTCACCGGCTTTGCTTTGCTGGCGCAAACGTCTTGACCTTCTATTATGTTTGGCGGCTATGGTTGGCACGCCACCGGGACGACGTTTTTATAGGCGCAAGCTGCTTAGACGCAACCTCTTGAAAGATGGCAGGACCCTGCAGTCTTGAAAAATATGTTGTAATACTCACGACCTTAGCGTCGTTGGCTGTATGATTAGTGGGCGAGAATAGGCTTAGGAAAGTATTTATCGGAATGTTCTGGGCGCGATAGAGAAGATACATGAGACAGTAATGCCCGCAAACACATGAGGCGATTCTTTGAAGTTGTAGTGTGCTATGGGACGCGCGGGAAGTGTTTTTTGCGAATAAATGCCAGATGTGAAATTATACGGGGCGGAAAACCATAATTGTCAAAATATTATCCTAGGCTGTTCTTGTCGATAAAGATGGCGAATCAATGAGTCCCAGTTTTGGTGTGTAGATCAGTTTTGATGACAATAACAGCAGACAGAGCTATTCTTGTGGGTAGTTGATCAGCAGTGAAAATACCCGACCGTACAGAACAGAGCCATGGGTTTGTTTTCAGAGGACGTCTTATGGTGTGCGTGTCAATCTTCAATCATCCCATCACGAAGTCCCCAGACGATAGAGGCCGAACAGAAATTCCATACAGAACTATGTGCCATGCACATGGTGCGGCCCAATTTATGTGTTTTCACTGATGAAAAAACTCTGTCGTACAGATCTACGATGGGTGTAGACGTGTATTTGACTAGAAACTTTATCTTTTCTGCCCCCTTGA
>JBCFYV010000935.1:10760651-10841141 GCA_039000515.1 Timema cristinae
TCCCATTTAGTTTTTGGGTATGTATCCTCCTCCTCCTCCGCAGTTCCCCCATTTGTTTGGGTATGTATCACTCATCCTCCATCCCTCCATAGTTGTTTGGTGTGTATGCCTCACTCCCATCCCCAGTTCCCCCTAGTTGTTGGTATGTATGCCCACTCCATCTCCGCAGTTCCCTCCATAGTTGTTTGGGTATGTAGCCTCCTCCCATCCTCCGTAGTTCCCTTCCATATGTTTGGTAGTGTATGCCTCACTCCCATCCTCCGCAGTTCTTAGTTGTTGTATGTATCCCACTCCCATCCCCGCAGTTCTCATAGTTGTTGTATTATGCCCACTCCCATCCTCGAGTTCCCATATTGTTTGGTAGATGCCCATCCCATCCTCCAGTTCTCATAGTGTTTGGTATGATCCTCACTCCATCTCGCAGTTCCTCCAATTGTTGGTGTTTCCACTCCATCTCGCATTCCCCCAATTTTGCATCCTCCTAGTTTGTAGTAGCCCACTCCCATCCCGTCTCCTATTTGTGTTATGCCACTCCCTCTCCGCAGTTCCCATATTTGTATGATCCACCCACTCGCGTCCCATGTTTGGTATGTATCCACCCCATCCGCTCCCATATTTGTATTATCCACTCATCTCGAGTTCCCAATTTGGTATAGCCTCCCTCCTCATCCCATATGTTGGGATGCCCACCTCTCCAGTTCCCATAGTTTTGGTATGTTGCCTCCATCCTCCGCGTCCCCCATATGTTTGAGTATGCCCACCCCCCCCCCCCCCCCCCCCCCCCCCCCCCCCCCCCCCCCCCCCCCCCCCCCCCCCCCCCCCCCCCCCCCCCCCCCCCCCCCCCCCCCCCCCCCCCCCCCCCCCCCCCCCCCCCCCCCCCCCCCCCCCCCCCCCCCCCCCCCCCCCCCCCCCCCCCCCCCCCCCCCCCCCCCCCCCCCCCCCCCCCCCCCCCCCCCCCCCCCCCCCCCCCCCCCCCCCCCCCCCCCCCCCCCCCCCCCCCCCCCCCCCCCCCCCCCCCCCCCCCCCCCCCCCCCCCCCCCCCCCCCCCCCCCCCCCCCCCCCCCCCCCCCCCCCCCCCCCCCCCCCCCCCCCCCCCCCCCCCCCCCCCCCCCCCCCCCCCCCCCCCCGCATTCCCTCCATAGTTGTTTGGGTAGTGTATCCCACTCCCATCCTCCGCAGTTCCTCCATAGTTGTTTGGGTAGTGTATGCCCACTCCCATCCTCCGCATTTCCTCCATAGTTTTTGGTAGTGTATGCCTCACTCCATCCTCCGCAGTTCCTCCATAGTTGTTTGGGTAGTGTATGCCTCACTCCCATCCTCCGCAGTTCCTCCATAGTTGTTTGGGTAGTGTATGCCCACTCCCATCCTCCGCAGTTCCCTCCATAGTTGTTTGGGTAGTGTATGCTCACTCCCATCCTCGCAGTTCCCTCCATAGTTGTTTGGTAGTGTATGCCTCACTCCCATCCTCGCATTCCCTCCATAGTTGTTTGGGTAGTGTATGCCCACTCCCATCCTCCAGTTCCTCCATAGTTGTTTGGGTAGTGTATGCCCACTCCCATCCTCCGCAGTTCCCCCATAGTTTTTTGGTAGTGTATGCCTCACTCCCATCCTCCGCAGTTCCCCCATAGTTGTTTGGGTAGTGTATGTCCACTCCATCCTCCGCAGTTCCTCCATAGTTGTTTGGGTAGTGTATGCCCACTCCATCCTCCGCAGTTCCCCCATAGTTTTTGGTAGTGTATGCCCACTCCCATCCTCCGCAGTTTCCATAGTTGTTTGGGTAGTGTATGCCTCACTCCCATCCTCCCTCCGCAGTTCCCTCCATAGTTGTTTGGGTAGTGTATGCCTCACTCCCATCCTCCGCAGTTCCCTCCATAGTTGTTTGGGTAGTGTATGCCTCACTCCCCTCCTCCGCAGTTCCCTCCATAGTTGTTTGGTAGTGTATGCCTCACTCCCATCCTCCGCAGTTCCCTCCATAGTTGTTTGGGTAGTGTATGCCTCACTCCCATCCTCCGCAGTTCCCTCCATAGTTGTTTGGGTAGTGTATGCCTCACTCCCATCCTCCGCAGTTCCCTCCATAGTTGTTTGGGTAGTGTATGCCTCACTCCCATCCTCCGCAGTTCCCTCCATAGTTGTTTGGGTAGTGTATGCCTCACTCCATCCTCCGCAGTTCCCTCCATAGTTGTTTGGGTAGTGTATGCCTCACTCCCATCCTCCGCAGTTCCCTCCATAGTTGTTTGGGTAGTGTATGCCTCACTCCCATCCTCCGCAGTTCCCTCCATAGTTGTTTGGGTAGTGTATGCCTCCACTCCCATCCTCCGCAGTTCCCTCCATAGTTGTTTGGGTAGTGTATGCCCACTCCCATCCTCCGCAGTTCCCTCCATAGTTGTTTGGGTAGTAGTGTCATCCCCACTCCCACCTTTTGCGTTCCCTCCATAGTTTTGTGTTCCCTCCATCCTTTTCCGAGTTCCCTCCAAATGTTTGGTAGTTATGCTCCACTCCCATCCTCCGCAGTTCCCTCCATAGTTGTTTGGGTAGTGTATGCCTCACTCCCATCCTCGCAGTTCCCTCCATAGTTGTTGGTATGTATGCCTCACTCCCATCCTCCGCAGTTCCCTCCATTTGTTGTTTGGGTAGTATGAATCCCACTCCCATCCTCCGCAGTTTCCCAGTTGTTTGGGTAGTGTATGCTCACTCCCATCCTCCGCGTTCCCTCCATAGTTGTTTGGGTGTGTATGCCTCATCCCCATCCTCCGCAGTTCCCTCCATAGTTGTTTGGGTTAGTGTTAGACCTCACTCCCATCCTCCGCAGTTTCCCCCATAGTTGTTTGGGTAGTGTATGCCTCACCCACTCCGCAGTTCCCTCCATTAGTTGTTTGGGTAGTGTATGCCCTCCATCCCATCCCCGCAGTTCCCTCCATTGTTTGGGTAGTTTGCTCCCACTCCCATTTTCGCAGTTTCCCTCCATAGTTCCTTGGGTTGATGCTCCTCCCATCCTCCCACTTCCCCATTGTTTTGTGTAGTTTCCACTCCCATCCTCCATTCCCTCCATAGTTGTTTGGGTGTTATGCCTCACTCCCACTCCCATTCCCCCATAGTTCTTGTGTGTATTTCCATCCCATCCTCCCAGTTCCCTCCATAGTTGTTTGGGTTTGTATGCCCACTCCCATCCTCCGCAGTTCCCTAGTTGTTTGGTAGTTATGTCCCACTCCCATCCTCCGCAGTTCCCTTTTCCTATTTTTGGTAGTTCCTCCTCCCATCTCCGCGTTCCCTCCATAGTTTTTGTATGTATGCACATCCCATCCTCCGCAGTTCCTCCATAGTTGTTTGGGTAGTGTATCCCACTCCATCTCCGCAGTTCCCCCATATTTTTTGGTAGTGTATGCCCACTCCCATCCTCGCATTCCTCCATAGTTGTTTGGGTAGTGTATGCCCACTCCTCCTCCCAGTTCCCCAAGTGTTTTGGGAGTGTTGCCTCTCCTCCTCCGCAGTTCCTCTAGTTGTTTGGTTGTATGCCCTCCCATCTCGCATCCTCATTGTGGTATGTCCCTCCATCTCAGTTCTAGTGTGTATATCCATCCTCTCCGTTCCCTTTTGTTGTGCTATCCCATCTCGCAGTCTCCTAGTTGTTTGGGTAGTATGCCACTCCCTCCGTCTCTTGTTGGTGTGATGCCACTCTCTCTTCTCATAGTGTTTGTAGTCCCCCCTCGCATCCATGTTTTGGTGTTTGCCCACTCCCGTTCCTAGTTTGTAGTGTATGCCCACTCCATAGTTCTCTATGTTGTTATCATCTCGGTCCCCATTTTTGATGTTGCTCCTCCTCCATTTTTGTTATGCCTCCCATCTCCGCATCCCAAGTTGTAGTGATGCCCATCCCTCCTCCATCCTGTTTGTAGTGTCCACTCATCCTCATTATTGTTTGGGTAGTGTATGCCTCACTCCCTCTCGCAGTTCCCTCCATAGTTTTTGGGTAGGTTCCTCACCCATCCTCCGCTTCCCCAAGTTGTTTGGGTAGTGTATGCCCACTCCCATCTCCCAGTTCCCTCCATGTTGTTTGGGTAGTGTATGCCCACTCCCATCTCCGCAGTTCTCCATAGTTGTTTGGGTATGTATCTCCTCCTCCTCCCAGTTTTTTGTTTGGTATCCCTCCCCATCCTCCAAGTTCTTAGTGTTTGGTATGTATCCTCACTCCCTCCTCCGCAGTTCCCTCCATAGTTGTTTGGGTATGTATCCTCATCCATCCTCGCAGTTCCCTCCAGTTGTTTGGGTAGTGTATGCCCACTCCCATCCTCCGCAGTTCCCTCCATAGTTTTTGGGTAGTGTATGCCTCACTCCATCCTCCGCATTCTATGTTGTTTGAGTTTATAGTAGTATCCCATCCTCCGCAGTTCCCTCCATATTTGTTTGGTAGTGTATGCCTCACCCATCCTCCGCAGTTCCCTCCATAGTTGTTTGGGTAGTGTATGCCCACTCCCATCCTCGCATTCCCTCCATATGTTTGTTTGGTATATGCCTCCTCCATCCTCGCAGTTTCCTCAAGTTTTTGGGAGTTCCCACTCTCCCCTAGTTGTTTGGTAGTGTATGCCCACTCCCATCCTCCGCAGTTCCCTCCATAGTTGTTTGGGTAGTGTATGCCCACTCCCATCCTCCGCAGTTCCCTCCATAGTTGTTTGGTAGTGTATGCCCACTCCCATCCTCCGCAGTTCCTCCATAGTTGTTTGGGTAGTGTATGCCCACTCCCATCCTCCGCAGTTCCCTCCATAGTTTTTGGGTAGTGTATGCCTCACTCCCATCCTCCGCAGTTCCCTCCATAGTTGTTTGGGTAGTGTATGCCCACTCCCATCCTCCGCAGTTCCTCCATAGTTGTTTGGGTAGTGTATGCCTCACTCCCATCCTCCGCAGTTCCCTCCATAGTTGTTTGGGTAGTGTATGCCCACTCCCATCCTCCGCAGTTCCTCCATAGTTGTTTGGGTAGTGTATGCCCACTCCCATCCTCCGCAGTTCCTCCATAGTTGTTTGGGTAGTGTATGCCTCACTCCCATCCTCCGCAGTTCCCTCCATAGTTGTTTGGGTAGTGTATGCCCACTCCCATCCTCCGCAGTTCCCTCCATAGTTTGTTTGGTAGTGTATGCCCACTCCCATCCTCCGCAGTTCCCATAGTTGTTTGGGTAGTGTATGCCCACTCCCATCCTCCGCAGTTCCCTCCATATTGTTTGGGTAGTGTATGCCTCACTCCCATCCTCCGCAGTTCCCCCATAGTTGTTTGGGTAGTGTATGCCTCACTCCCATCCTCGCAGTTCCCTCCATAGTTGTTTGGGTAGTGTATGTCCCACTCCCATCCTCCGCAGTTCCCTCCATAGTTGTTTGGGTAGTGTATGCCTCATCCCATCCTCCGCAGTTCCCCCATAGTTGTTTGGGTAGTGTATGCCCACTCCCATCCTCCGCAGTTCCCTCCATATTTGGTAGTTATGCCATCCATCTCCGCAGTCCATAGTTGGTAGTGTATGCCTCACTCCCATCCTCCGCAGTTCCCTCCATAGTTGTTTGGGTAGTGTATGCCTCACTCCCATCCTCCGCAGTTCCCTCCATAGTTGTTTGGGTAGTGTATGCCCACTCCATCCTCCGCAGTTCCCTCCATAGTTGTTTGGTAGTGTATGCCTCACTCCCATCCTCCGCAGTTCCCTCCATAGTTGTTTGGGTAGTGTATGCCTCACTCCCATCCTCCGCAGTTCCCTCCATAGTTTTTGGGTAGTGTATGCCCACTCCCATCCTCCGCAGTTCCCTCCATAGTTGTTTGGGTAGTGTATGCCTCACTCCCATCCTCCGCAGTTCCCTCCATAGTTGTTTGGGTAGTGTATGCCCCACTCCCATCCTCCGCAGTTCCCTCCATAGTTGTTTGGGTAGTGTATGCCCACTCCCATCCTCCGCAGTTCCCTCCATAGTTGTTTGGGTAGTGTATGCCCACTCCCATCCTCCGCAGTTCCCTCCATAGTTGTTTGGTAGTGTATGCCTCACTCCCATCCTCCGCAGTTCCCTCCATAGTTTGTTTGGGTAGTGTATGCCCACTCCCATCCTCCGCAGTTCCCTCCATAGTTTTTGGGTAGTGTATGCCCACTCCCATCCTCCGCAGTTCCCTCCATAGTTGTTTGGTAGTGTATGCCTCACTCCCATCCTCCGCAGTTCCCTCCATAGTTGTTTGGGTAGTGTATGCCCACTCCCATCCTCCGCAGTTCCCTCCATAGTTGTTTGGGTAGTGTATGCCTCACTCCCATCCTCCGCAGTTCCCTCCATAGTTTTTGGGTAGTGTATGCCTCACTCCATCCTCCGCAGTTCCCTCCATAGTTTTTTGGTAGTGTATGCCTCACTCCCATCCTCCGCAGTTCCCTCCATAGTTGTTTGGGTAGTGTATGCCCACTCCCATCCTCCGCAGTTCCCTCCATAGTTGTTTTGGGTAGTGTATGCCTCACTCCATCCTCCGCAGTTCCCTCATAGTTTTTGGGTAGTGTATGCCCACTCCCATCCTCCGCAGTTCCCTCCATAGTTGTTTGGGTAGTGTATGCCTCACTCCCATCCTCCGCAGTTCCCTCCATAGTTGTTTGGGTAGTGTATGCCTCACTCCCATCCTCCGCAGTTCCCTCCATAGTTGTTTGGTAGTGTATGCCCACTCCCATCCTCCGCAGTTCCCATCCATAGTTTTTTGGTAGTGTATGCCTCACTCCCCCCCCCCCCCCCCCCCCCCCCCCCCCCCCCCCCCCCCCCCATAGTTTTTTGGTAGTGTATGCCCTCACTCCCATCCTCCGCAGTTCCCTCCATAGTTGTTTGGTAGTGTACTACCCAAACAACTATGAGGGAACTGCGGAGATGGGTGGGCATACACTACCCAAACAACTATGGAGGACGCGGAGGATGGAGTGAGGCATACACTACCCAAACAACTATGAGGGAACTGCGGAGGAGGGATGGGGCATACACTACCAAACAACTTGGAGGAATGGGGGATGGGTAGACTACACTACCAAACAACTATGAGGGAATGCGAGGAGGGAGTGAGGCATACACTACCAAACAACTATGGAGGAACGGGGAGGGGTGAGCATACAACTACCCAAAAACTATGGAGGAATGGGAGATGGACCACCAAACAACAGAAACAGGAGGGAATGGGAGACGAAGATGGGAACACTACCCAAAACTATGGAGGGAACACTAGAAGAATGGGGATGGGAGTGAGGCATACACTACCCAAACAACTATGGAGGAACTGCGGAGGATGGGAGTGAGGCATACATACCAAACAACTATGAGGAATGGGAGGAGGTAGCAACACTACCCAAACAACTATGGAGGAACTCGGAGGATGGAGTGAGGCATACACTACAAAAAACTATGGAGGGAACTGGGAGGATGGGATGGCATACACTACCCAAACAACTATGGAGGGAACTGCGGAGGATGGGAGTGGGGCATACACTACCCAAAACATGGAGGAATGGGAGGATGGATGAGGATACATACCAAACAACTATGGAGAAAACTGCGGGGATGGGAGTGGGCATACACTACCCAAACAACTATGGAGGGAACTGCGGAGGATGGGAGGGACATACACTAACCAAACAACTATGGAGAAACTGCGGAGGATGGGAGGGGCATACCTACCCAAACAACTATGGAGGGAACTGCGGAGATGGGAGGAGGCATACATACCAAACAACATGGAGGGAACTGCGGAGGATGGAGTGAGGCATACACTACCCAAACAACTATGGAGGAATGCGAGGATGGGAGGGATACACTACCAAACAATATGGAGAACTGCGGAGAGGGAGTGGGCATACACTACCCAAACAACTATGGAGGGAACTGCGGAGGATGGAGTGAGGCATACACTACCAAACAACTATGGAGGGAATGGGAGGATGAGTGAGGCATACACTACCCAAACAACTATGGAGGGAACTGGGAGGATGGGAGTGGGCATACACTACCAAACAACTATGGAGGGAACTGCGGAGGATGGGAGTGAGGATACACTACCCAAACAACTATGGAGGAACTGCGGAGGATGGGAGTGAGCATACACTACCAAACAATATGAGGGACTGCGGAGGATGGTGGGCATACACTACCCAAAACATGGAGGGAACGGGAGGTGGAGTGGCATACCTACCAACAACTAGAGGACTGGGAGATGGAGTGGATCACTACCAAAAATAGGAGAACTGCGGAGGAGGTGGATACATACCAAAAACTTGGAGGAAGCGGTGGTGGGCATCTACCCAAATGGAGATGCGGGATGATAGGATACCTACCCAACATAGGATGCGGAGGATGGTGGCATACACTCCAAACAACTATGGAGGGAACTGCGGAGGATGGGAGTGAGGCATACACTACCCAAACAACTATGGAGGGAACTGCGGAGGATGGGAGTGGGCATACACTACCCAAACAACTATGGAGGGAACTGCGGAGGATGGGAGTGGGCATACACTACCCAAACAACTATGGAGGGAACTGCGGAGGATGGGAGTGAGGCATACACTACCAAACAACTATGGAGGGAACTGCGGAGGATGGGAGTGGGCATACACTACCCAAACAACTATGGAGGGAACTGCGGAGGATGGGATGGGCATACACTACCCAAAAAACTATGGAGGGAACTGCGGAGGATGGGAGTGGGCATACACTACCCAAACAACTATGGAGGGAACTGCGGAGGATGGGAGTGGGACATACATACCCAAACAACTATGGAGGGAACTGCGGAGGATGGGAGTGAGGCATACACTACCAAACAACTATGGAGGGAACTGCGGAGGATGGGAGTGAGGCATACACTACCCAAACAACTATGGAGGGAACTGCGGAGGATGGGAGTGAGGCATACACTACCCAAACAACTATGGAGGGAACTGCGGAGGATGGGAGTGGGCATACACTACCCAAACAACTATGGAGGGAACTGCGGAGGATGGGAGTGGGCATACACTACCCAAACAACTATGGAGGGAACTGCGGAGGATGGGAGTGAGGCATACACTACCCAAACAACTATGGAGGGAACTGCGGAGGATGGGAGTGGGCATACACTACCCAAACAACTATGGAGGGAACTGCGGAGGATGGGAGTGAGGCATACACTACCCAAACAACTATGGAGGGAACTGCGGAGGATGGGAGTGAGGCATACACTACCCAAACAACTATGGAGGGAACTGCGGAGGATGGGAGTGGGCATACACTACCCAAAACAACTATGGAGGGAACTGCGGAGGATGGGAGTGAGCATACACTACCCAAAAACTATGGAGGGAATGCGGAGGATGGGAGTGAGGCATACACTACCCAAACAACTATGGAGGGAACTGCGGAGGATGGGAGTGAGGCATACACTACCCAAACAACTATGGAGGGAACTGCGGAGGATGGGAGTGAGGCATACACTACCCAAACAACTATGGAGGGAACTGCGGAGGATGGGAGTGAGGCATACACTACCAAACAACTATGGAGGGAACTGCGGAGGATGGGAGTGGGCATACACTACCCAAACAACTATGGAGGGAACTGCGGAGGATGGGAGTGAGGCATACACTACCCAAACAACTATGGAGGGAAACTGCGGAGGATGGGAGTGGGCATACACTACCCAAACAACTATGGAGGGAACTGCGGAGGATGGGAGTGGAGGCATACACTACCCAAACAACTATGGAGGGAACTGCGGAGGATGGGAGTGAGGCATACACTACCCAAACAACTATGGAGGAAACTGCGGAGGATGGGAGTGAGGCATACACTACCCAAACAACTATGGAGGGAACTGCGGAGGATGGGAGTGAGGCATACACTACCCAAACAACTATGGAGGGAACTGCGGAGGATGGGAGTGAGGCATACACTACCCAAACAACTATGGAGGGAACTGCGGAGGATGGGAGTGGGGCATACACTACCCAAACAACTATGGAGGGAACTGCGGAGGATGGGAGTGGGCATACACTACCCAAACAACTATGGAGGGAACTGCGGAGGATGGGAGTGGGCATACACTACCCAAACAACTATGGAGGGAACTGCGGAGGATGGGAGTGGGAATACACTACCCAAACAACTATGGAGGGAACTGCGGAGGATGGAGTGAGGACATACACTACCCAAACAACTATGGAGGGAACTGCGGAGGATGGGAGTGAGGCATACACTACCCAAAAAACTATGGAGGGAACTGCGGAGGATGGGAGTGAGGCATACACTACCCAAACAACTATGGAGGGAACTGCGGAGGATGGGAGTGAGGCATACACTACCCAACAACTATGGAGGGAACTGCGGAGGATGGGAGTGAGGCATACACTACCCAAACAACTATGGAGGGAACTGCGGAGGATGGGAGTGGGCATACACTACCCAAACAACTATGGAGGGAACTGCGGGGATGGGAGTGAGGCATACACTACCCAAACAACTATGGAGGGAACTGCGGAGGATGGGAGTGAGGCATACACTACCCAAACAACTATGGAGGGAACTGCGGAGGATGGGAGTGAGGCATACACTACCCAAACAACTATGGAGGGAACTGCGAGGATGGGAGTGAGGCATACACTACCCAAACAACTATGGAGGGAACTGCGGAGATGGAGTGAGGCATACACTACCCAAACAACTATGGAGGGAACTGCGGAGGATGGGAGTGAGGCATACACTACCCAAACAACTATGGAGGGAACTGCGGAGGATGGGGTGAGGCATACACTACCCAAACAACTATGGAGGAACTGCGGAGGATGGGAGTGAGGCATACACTACCCAAACAACTATGGAGGGAACTGCGGAGAATGGGAGTGAGGCATACACTACCCAAACAACTATGGAGGGAACTGCGGAGGATGGGAGTGGGACATACACTACCCAAACAACTATGGAAGGGAACTATGGAGGGAACTGCGGAGGAATGGGAGTGAGGCATACACTACCCAAACAACTATGGAGGGAACTATGGAGGATGGGAGTGAGGCATACACTACCCAAAAACTATGGAGGGAACTATGGAGGGAACTGCGGAGGATGGGAGTGAGGCATACACTACCCAAACAACTATGGAGGGAACTATGGAGAATGGGAGTGAGGCATACACTACCCAAACAACTATGAAGGAACTAGGAGGGAACTGCGGAGGATGGGAGTGAGGCATACACTACCCAAACAACTATGGAGGGAACTGTGGGGAATGGGAGTGGGCATACACTACCCAAACAACTATGGAGGGAACTGCGGAGGATGGGAGTGAGGCATACACTACCCAAACAACTATGGAGGGAACTGCGGGGGAATGGGAGTGAGGCATACACTACCCAAACAACTATGGAGGGAACTGCGGAGGATGGGAGTGAGGCATACACTACCCAAACAACTATGGAGGGAACTGCGGAGAATGGGAGTGAGGCATACACTACCCAAAAGCACTCATATACACATCAGTCCCAATAAACTAAATGAAGAGTTTCTTCACATTCCTAATTTAACTAAAAAGATAGCTAGAATACAAACTATAAACGACATTTATGCCTCCAATGCAAGTAATAATAATAGTGACTATAATGATGACAGTACTTTTTACTTATCATGAGGTATACAAATCAATAATGAGAATAAAATCGAAAGCACAAGGTATATAGTGTGCCAACACCTCTCGTGGACCCTTCCAATGCTGTGGAAGACAATGTGTCCTCCCCCGTGGTCACCGGTGTCGATGTTAGGGGTTCGGCACCAGAGTTGGGGTGCGATACGACAAATTGTTGTATAGTGGTTGTACGAAGAAAGTTTACTCAGGATGTTGTCACACCAATATTTATTCAGGACTTTGATTGTGTGTCCCCCATTGGTCGGTTCTGTTACACAACAGTATACAGAAAGGAACCCCATCTCCAATCCCGCACATGATGGTACCGCAAATCCCCGACCAGCTCTGCCCACTCCGGAACCGAGGGCCAACGCTCTGAACCACTGACCCGTATCGACGTGAGTCTAAAAACCAAGTCCTGGTAGAACGAGCCACGCAACCCGACGAGCGAGGCGCGAAGACGCCGTGCGCAGCCAACCGCGGACGGCAAAAAGGGGAGGGGCAGCGGGCAAACCGCGCTGCGCGCGATCCCAAAAGAATTAAGTGACGAGCGCTCGGCACAGAGTCCCCCCTAAAACTTAAGGGCAGGGCGGGAGGAGATGAGGTGTCCAAAGTAAAGTAATTATAACCCAAAAAACCGGATCAACCAAGGAAACCCACAAAACAATATCACATGTGATGAAATAATACAAAACAAGACACCAAGGACTTATTAACAGTGAATGAAATATACACTAATTCAAAATTTAACGTCAACCAGAGTTCAGCGCGCGCGTGCTGAAGATTAACCACCTATCCTAGAATTACAACATCGGAACTAATTACATCAATATAAATATATACATATTAAAGAACAATGTCCAAAGAATATTCCTCGAAGGACTTAAGGTATAAATAACATGATTATTAGAACGAACAGAATAAACAATATACACAATCGCTATCTCTGCCAAAATTCGGCAAATGATTGGAAATGCATTTTCTAGGGTGAAAAAACGGAACATAGAGATCCAGTTGGCTTAACACCAAGTCATTATAACTTATGTTCACTCTTATTTCACTCAGTCCCTAGTTTGCCCCGTATTATCTAGGAGCACTTATTATCGTCTTAGCAAAGAGCACTCACAACCTATTGTCATTATGCTGAGATATGCGGTACACGCAACATACGGAAATGAACAACAGCTCATAAATACACACTTTTCTTCTTCAAGCAGAACATACATATAAACCACAAGACAACTTAAGAACTAGGTTCACTCTCGGAGTCAGTGACAAGGTTTTAGTTGCGTGACATGGGCACAACGCGTGGCCAGACCAGTTACAGGATCCAATAATTGGAACGTAACAGGGGTGAGAAACTTGGATATGATCGTCGGAGCTGACCACCGGTAGTCAAACTTCGCCGTTTTGCCGTCAACCGGTCTAATGTAATTATGCAATTCGTATACGACTTTATCCCCGACCTTGTATGGTACCAAATACCTCCCTGCGTCGTACCTGCGTGATACCTTGCTCTGTGTTTTTTTCAGCTGGCATAAAGCTTCCCCCCACTCGGCCTCAATGCATCTGTCAGATTGATCCTCCAAGGCTCCCGGGAGTATTTCCCACCTCAGGTTGATGGGAGAAAGTAAGTCATGACCTAACATCAAGGAGGAAGGGGTCTTCCTGTGACTGTCATGTACAGCGCTATTAAACGCTATTTGCAATGGTGTTAGGTTTTTATCCCAGTCCTTATGGTGAACATGGTGAAAGGCAATCAAGGCGGCCTTGAGGTTCTGGTGAAACCTTTCCATGTGAGAAGGTTGCGGATAGTAAGGGGTCATGGTAACATGTTTTATACCATTGTTAAAACACATATCCTCAAATATTTTGTATGTAAACTGGCTCGCGTTGTCGGACACCAGGATATGAGGGTACCCAAAGTTGCGAAACAAGGTAGCATCAAGAGCGTCAACTACCGAGTTGGAAGTCGCCACCCTCAATGGCGTCATCCACACAAACTTCGAGAAGCCATCAACTATGGTAAGTAAAACGTTGTGTCCTTTCCGTGACCTTGGTAAGGGACCGAACAGATCAATAAAAACTCTGTCAAGCGGGAAGCTAGCGAATACTGAATTTAACATCCCGTATCGCAGATTCCTAGCAGGCTTAGCCCTAAGACACACCTCGCATTTCCTAACCCAGTCCGGATTTCCGCTTTCATCTCTTTCCAATAAAAATACAAACAGATTTTACCTATGGTCTTGTTCGCACCTAAGTGCCCCCCCACCGGGGACTCGTGATAATACGCGAATATCATCCTAGCCAAACTAAGGGGAACGTAAACCTTCCAACCTGCACGACGGTTGGGTCGTATCAAGAGAGACCCGCTAAGCAGTTTAAGGTGATCGGGATTAGCCTTGTCTTCGCAAGATTGAATCAGGTTCGACAACTCCGGATCCTTTCTCTGAGCTTCTCCGATCGGGGTAAACACTTCAGGGATTTTGCTCAACACGCCCAAACTGCCTGGGCCACCTGAGGACCCGCATTCCCACGGTCATCGGGTTCCTCAAACATACGAGACAAGGAATCGGCTACCGGGTTGTCCGCCCCTGAAACATGAGCAATCTTGAATCTAAGTGACTGCAAGTTCGCCACCCAGCGTCCTATCTTTGCGATCTGCCTAGGATGTCTTAACAACCACGAGAGAGCCGAATTATCAGTATATAAGTCGAAAGGGTGGTGTTCGATATATTCTCTAAACCGGTCGGTGGCGTACACTATTCCAAGGGCCTCCAACTAAAAGGTAGAATAGTTATGCTCACGAGGATGCAGAGTACGACTAGCGTACGCGATTGGTTGAAGAGACCCATCATCAATCTCTTGGCAAAGGACAGCTCCCAACCCAGTTGAACAAGCATCAGTTTGGAGAACAAACTTTTTAGAAAAATCGGCCATCTTTAATACGGAGGGCCCAGACAATGAACGCTTCAAGGCGTCAAAGGATGCCCGACACTCGGGAGACCAAACGAACGGAACTCCCTTTTTCTTAAGTGGTACAAGGGTCCCACCAAACTCGCCAATTTTGGAATGAACCTTCCAAAAAAACTTACCATACCGAGAAATCTGGAAACTTTCTTTTGGTTGACAAGGACGGGGAACTCCTTAATAGATCGGACACGCTCAGGGTTTATAGACACCCCCTGGTGGGATACCACGTGACCCAGATACTCTATCTCTGAAACTGCCAACCTTAGCTTTTCGGGTTCACTGTCAAATTGGCCACCCTCAACCTGTTCAAGACTTCCCTAACATGTCTCTTATGATCCTCCAATTCATTAGAATAGATAACCAGGTCATCTAAATAGTTGAAGACATACTTAAACTGTATATCCGAGAACACGGTATGTAATAGCCATGATAGTATTTGGGCCCCAGTTGACACACCAAAGGGGACGTAATTGAACTCCAAGAGACCGCATTGCGTGATGAATGCTGTATACGGCTTAGATTCCTCAGTTAAAGGGATTTGGTAGTAAGCTTTGTTTAGATCTATGAATGTGTAATACTGGGCCTGGCCTAAATACTGGAACGCCATCTCTACGGTGGGCAAAGGGGTTGCCTCGTACAGTATTTTCTTATTCAACTTACGATAATCGACGACCATACGTGGCTCCTGCCCGGGACGTCCCACTAAGAACGCGGGAGAAGCATAAGGGCTTTTAGACCTTCTCACTATTCCTTTCTCCAACAAGTTCTCGATATGTGCCTTCAAAATTTTAAGCTTAGGGGGGCATAGAAGTAGGCCTTTGACCTAACAGGGGTGTGGTCAACTAGCTCTATGCTGTGAGAAAATACATTAGTGTGACCAATTCGGTCGCAGACCACATCGGGATACTCGGCCAAAATTGCCTCAAACTCGGGTCTATGGTCACGTCTCTCTTCGAGTACAGTGGCGCCAAGAGTGTCAGGGCAAGACAGGGGTGTCAGCCTTACTAGGAGTCCTGGATGGGATTCGAAACTTATCGTCCCAGAATACACGTCAATGGTGGTCCTAGTTGCTCGGAAAAAGTTGTGTCCTAAGATCATTTGAGTCAGTTGTGTCCTAAGATCATTTGAGTCACCAACCTGGGGGTGACAAGGAACCATAATGGCCAAGCCAACCCTGTTATTGAGACCTTGATTCTCGTTACTACCCGAAACTTCTCAAGACTCGCAGTAACACAATCTATTTCACAACTCTCTGAGTCCTTAACTAACCTACGCGTGCGAAGAGTCCCCAATAGATCTTCCGAAACAACGTTATGTAACGAGCCTGTGTCCAGTAGGGCGACTATTTTCAGAGGTCCAAGTTCGACTGGAGCTCCCAACAACATTGTTTCCCCAGAATGACGTGGAGGGCAATTAGTGACAATCTGGCGAGGAAACCCAATCCCACGTCTGAGATTAGTTTTCTCCCCTCACGCCGCGGACCTGCCTCCACTGACATAACCGAAACATTTGACCGGGACTGTTTGTCGTAGTTGTGCGCTAGGTGGAATTTGGAATTACATCTCTAATACTTATGTTCTTTAAATTGGTTGGGATTGGTGGGTGTACGGCTACTTCTATTCTGACGATTACCGTAAATTCCATGGCCGTTCCCTGGGTCAAAAGTTCTACCACTCACACCCAGCCGCTCATTCCTCTGATCCCCTACAATCTGAGCATCCTGCACACTGGGTTGAGTCCACATGTCGTAGTCCTGAATCTCATCATTACATTGCTGGAAGTGGACCGCCACTGGCAACAGCTGAGCAACTGTGTCTATTTCGCACCTTCTTATGTTAATCCTAATTGAGGGTCTCAAGTTAGAATAAATGCGATCTACTGTCTGTGTTTCAGAGAATCCCCCCTCCTACGGATAAGGGTCTGGATAAGAATAAAAAATTCGTTGACTAGTTCGAGAGGCGCCTGAACACACCCAAAAATATCCCTCTCGAGTTGATCTACGTAGTTGGTTGGGAAAAAACACAATCGGAAAAAATCGACGAACCCGCGCCATGTAGTCCAGTAGTGGTGGTTGTTACGCATCCAAAGTGAATGTTGACCTAAAAATATCTCGGGCAGGGCCGTCAACATTTCACTGTCGGTTACTTTGTAGCCGTTTTTTAACTCCTCTATCTTTTCTAGTAAATCTATGGGATTAGATCCAAGGTCAAACGCCACATTCCATTTGCGGACTAAATTCAAAATATGAACGATTTTTTTGCCTTGAGGATCATTGTCACTAGGAATTTGTCCTAAATTTCCCTCCAATAAATCGCGTTCAGATGGTAATTGGTCCTCTACACGTCCTATGTTTTCTAACGGTGTGTTGGACTCTCCCTTTCTAATGTTAGTTTCTTTTATGAGAGCCACGCCCATCTGATTCTCTATCTCGCCACAAAATTGTTTAAGTTCCTCTAACTTCGTATTCTCCTCAGGCGACTCTGGTGATAACCTAAACAGGCGAGATTTCAAATGACTGAACGTACTGCGAATTTTCTTTTCAACCAACGATACAGGTCTGTCATACTGAGCTATCATAGTTTGCAAATTGTTAAATTTATCTGCTAGCATGGGATGTTCTAATGAAAACGCGGGGACTTTGTCTATTAACACTAGAGAATGGTTCTCGTCCTTCTCGACGTCAAATACATCACGGAGTTGTGACCTTAATTGATCAACGGTTTTTTCGGGTTTAAAACCACAAATTGTCAATTCGTATATTAACTCATCCTTGAACAATCGACTAGGGTCAGGGTGTTCCATTTTGCAATTCACAAATAAAATTAGATACCACACAACCAAACAACACATTATATCCCAAAATTACTAAAACACCCACGAAATTTGGTGCCCCCTATATTATCAACCCAAATCTGGGTAAAATAAGGCACATTAATCACAAAAATGTGTCTCGCGTCTTTAAAAATGGGCGTGCCAGTCTCTGAAATGGCCCCACGTCCCCCCTCACAACAAACAAGAACCTATGTTTCAACTTGGGTAAGTTGTGTACTTCCCTGATTCAAAACCTCGTCACTGCTCGATAGTGATACGTCATTGTAAGATTTGTACATCTTATTAACTAATATATTAGTAAACAATACTAGCCTCACATATGGCGTTGCCCCTCCCCACATGTCAAATAGAAAATACAACTATCCTAATCTTAACCAGATTTGGCCATAGTCATTGAAACAAAACTATCTATTTGGTTGTTATTCGTAAATAAATTATTCAAAAAATAGTTAATAGTCTTAACACGTTTACATTATTAAAAACATTTGCGGGAATGACCCAATTTTAAACTTCCCTTTAGATTGGTTAACTATAAACATAATAACACTGAAAGTTAGCTAAAGTTTGATAATAACGATATAGAAAACTTTTTAAATTAATGGTTTCACCAAAACCAGTGTCAAATAGTTCAATAATGGTTAACATGTCCAATAGTCCCAATGTAAGCAAAACACAACAATCATAGTCATATCATTAAGAGTTAATTGAGTGTCAATTGAAATGGAAAAAAGGTTTTAGAGAAAATATACAGTCGAAGCCAACTTAGCTGATACATAGATTTCCAGAAGTTCTAAGAGACAGCAGCGATGACAACGATGATTTACGCCTTTGGGTTGAGTACTATCTTCTTAAGGGGGTCAAATCCTTCTCGCCCCGTCGAGAGATGACTCCGTTCACTTCGCCGAAGGGTTAGTAGAATGGGCGGTCTGTTGGTTGGACTGGTGACGAGTGACAACCGGTGACAACGCTTGTGAAAACACAAATCATGTTCTGCTACCATCTTGTGCCCAAACCTCTCGTGGACCCTTCCAATGCTGTGGGAGACCATGTGTCTGCCCCCGTGGTCACCGGTGTCGATGTTAGGGGTTTGCGCACCAGAGTTGGGGCGCGATACAGCAAGTTGTTGTGTAGGGGTTGTACGAAGAAAGTTTACTCAGGATGTTGTCACAACAGTCTTTATTCAGGACTCTGATTGTGTTCCCTACCTTGGCCGGTTCGGTTACACAACAGTATACAGAAAGGAACCCCATCTCCAATCCTGCACATGATGGTACCGCAAATTCCCGACCAGCTCTGCCCACTCCCGGAACCGAGAGCCAACGCTCGTGAACCACTGACTCGTATCGACGTGAGTCTAAAAACCAAGTCCTGGTAGAACGAGCCACGCAACCCAACAAGCGAGGCGCGAAGACGCTGTGCGCAGCCAACCGCGCACGGCAAAAAGGGGAGGGGGAACGGGCAAACCGCGCTGCGCGTGGTCCCAAAGGAATTAAGTGACAAGAGCTCGGCACAATAGACAAAATTTCAATATTGTTAATACAAACAATTTTAAGAAATGTTATATCAACAATAACTGACTTATTCAACAACTCACTCATGACTAGACAGTATCCCACACTATGGAAACTTGCACTTATTACACCTGTACCTAAAAAAGGACTAGCAAAAGATGTACATGACTTTAGACCTATAAGTATACTTCCATCCCTTTCTAAGACACTAGAATTCCTAGTGCATCAACAAATTTACCGACACATTAACAAACACAATTTGTTAACTGCCTATCAATCATGATTCAGATCACAACATAGTACATGTACCGCGTTGATAAATGTCACAGACGATATTAGACTAGCCATGGATAAGCGCGAGCTAACACTTCTTATATTACTAGATTTCTCAAAAGCTTTTAATACAGTTGATTTTAATATTATATTAGCAAAATTGCATGTATTATTTAATTTCTCTCCAAGCAGTACAGTGGATGAGATCCTATTCGCATGGTCGCGAGCAAAGTGTTATTATAGGCAACACGCTCTCAACATGGCGCCCAGTTGAGGCTGGCATTCCACAGGGCTCAGTTTTAGGGCCATTGCTTTTTTCTCTATATGTGAACAATATCACTTCTTCAATATCATACTGTAAATATCACATGTATGCAGATGACCTTAAAATATATATTTCCACCAACCGTTCTTCAATAAATACAGCCATACAACAAATAAATATTGACCTAGCTAAAATAAATGCTTGGTCTGAAAAAAATGGACTTAAATTGAACCCTGATAAAACTCAAACCATTCTTATAGGAACAAGCAGATTACTACTGAGTGCGGACCGTTCCCTATTGACCGACATTCGATTAGGATTATCCACAGTACAACTGACACCAATTGCTAAAAACCTTGGGGTGATTATTAATTAAAATCTTAATTGGACAGATCAAGTAACTTCGATTTGCAAGAAAGTGTATGCCTGCTTACATTCACTGAGAAGACTAAAGAATTTTCTCCCTGAAAATGTACGACTTATCCTTGTCCAGAGCTTAATAATGCCACACTTTGACTACTGTGACGTAGTATACAATAACTTAAGAGACGATCTAACAGAACGACTACAACGACTACAAAACACATGTGTTCGATACATATTTAACTTAAAACGGCATGACCATATTTCTAAGTATTTTAATAAACTTGGTTGGTTAAGAATAAATCAAAGGCGAAGGCTACATTTATTAGTATTGCTCCACAAAATATCGTCATCTCAGCCTCAATACCTATCCTCACGATTCCTATTCCTGAAAGATAAACATAGCCGAGCTACTAGATCAGAATCCACTCTACAGATGTCTATTCCCATACATAGATCTCAAACATATGCTCGTTCTTTACTGTCCTGGCATCACAGACTTGGAACAAATTAGATAACTCTACCCGTCATCTAACATCTAGACACCCCTTCAAGTGCGCGTGTCTAACGAGCTAAACTGAGTTCTTGAAACTACTTGAGCTTTAAATGAGAGTGCGAATGTTTTTATACTTATTTGAATATTTCTTTATTAAATTGTATATCAATAAATGTAATAGTGTATGTTGTACTCAACTCTGGTTAAGTGGAAGAGAAGGCTGAGGCCTTAACTTCGCCAGATAAATAAAGGCTATTATTATTATTATTAACATTTAGACCTACTTCTTGATGTGGGATCACTGTACGAAATAACATCCTATACAGAATGTTGGTTTCATGAACCACACTTGCTACTAGTTCACCATCATTGTAAACTTATGCATATCTATCTTCCTTAAGGATCTTTATTCCTTTTCCAGTTATTACACCTTCGGAGAAAATACTTTTTCTTAGTTCACAAATATACAACTCATTTGTGATGATTGAGTCACATAAACTACTTTTGATCAATTTTTTTTTTTTCGGCCGGGGTTCAATCCTCGGTCCTGGCACAGATTTATCTGATTACCAAACCCTTCCTACACCTCTGACAAGACATCTTGTGAATGTGTGGAATGCCAGGCCTCCACCGTGGTTCGGATTCCACGTTAAACTGTAGGTCCTTCATTTCATCTCACTATCACCCTACCATTACACATTAGCGTAAGTGCGTATAACCCGAACGGGAAGTAAGACGCGGTGCTAATAATAATAATAATTTTTTATTTTAATGGTTCCCCTTCTTCATCCAACTGTCCAATTGTCCAGTTGTCTTGGTGGTGACTGCAAACATTTTTATGGCAGCCTGCTGCTCTGCAATAAATGGTGAGATGAGAGTCTTTTGGGAATGGTCACTTTAAATGATTTTCTGCCCGTTTTCTTAAGGTTTCTTAGGTGCACGACAGTCACTTGCATTATGTCCTTTTATATGGAAATTATAGCATGTTACTCTTGGTTTTTCTAATTTATACCTTTGTTTTTGATTTAACTTTTGGGAGTATTAAACTCTTGAAAATCACTTTTCAACTTTGTCAAAGTTGAAAATGCACTTTCTGACTGTTCACTTGATGTAAGACTTGCCTCTTCATCCAATAGATGTGCCGTCATATTTAGGATCGTCTGTCTAGCCTTGTCAAGTGAAAGCTAATCTTGTCTGAAGTTTCCAAATTTTGGAGGTAGATTACCGCAAATTTTAGTCATTACAGTAACATTACTGAGTTGTTAACCAGTCTCTCTTACTTGTTGAATGAGATTTTCGATCTTGGCAATATGCTGAGCGATGGAGTCGTTGGCGTCCATTTAGTACTGATGAAAGCACTCATGGACTAGCATTGTTTTCATTTCAGATTCTCGCTCAAAGATAGAGTCTAATTTATCACAATTTTCAATAAGTTGTAATCTTTGATAGTTCCATTGCTGTAATAAGTGTGAACTTAGAGATTGCGTTGTCTTTTTTCCACGTTTCTAGTTCCTTCTCTTTGTCCATTGCCGGCTCTCCTATGGTGCCTTTTGCAACGTCAAAGACTCCTTTTGCCCTTACGGCACATTTTTTCTGAAATTTCCAATAATAATAAGAATTGCCATCAATCTTATGTACATATGCCACGTTGAACTTTTCAGTTATTATTTTTACTTTGGTCTCACAAATTGTTACTTCAAACACATGACACAAGGCTGTTTGCTGATTACGCAAACCTAAAAATGGTGAATGGTGTTGCTTCCAAATATGAACGCGAACTCACAGAACGGATTTGTGAATTACCCGACCGTCAGTACACACATTGTATACAACTTGACTGTTATATGACACCAACTAGAATTAATGTCTATCGGAAAAAATATATATTATATGCGCCACACAGTTGCACATTCACACTTGGGATTAAAGAAGGTTAGGCCTAAAGCAAGCATGATATTTTAACCATATCTCAACACATATGTAGATATGTGTGTGTGTGTGTGTGTGTATACACATGCATGCACATATGTAGATATGTAAATTACTTTATTCTTGCTTTGGGAAATACTCTAAAACTTTATTTTATTTTAAAGACAGGTTGTTTACAATTTTATCAATTCTCATTGGCATTAGCTAATTTATTTCTGGCAATTATTTGATTTTATCTTTGCCCAGTATATTTTCTTAATTAACTCCAACTTGATCTTAATTACCTCTAGAACTTTGAGCTTCTTTATAATATGCTAGTCCTTTATTTTGTTTAAAAAATATCTCATCTATTTTTTACTTTTCTCCTGCTCTTATCTAATTTTTCTCTAATCTTTCCTTAAAATCAGTTGTCTATCTTAGATAACTCACTAGAGTTGTCTTGTGGAGTGAGAGGTGTCTCCAACATGCTATTGATGACTTGTATCCATTGATCACGGTCATCCTCGCACTCAGCAGACAGTTGGTATGACCGCTCTGGGGTATGCAACGTAAAGGAGAACCCCTGGTCCTTGCATCCAAGTGGTACACCTACTCTCACACTGTAGCCGTCCAGCATGTGCCCCAGGAATATCTCTCCCTTGGGATAGGCATCCTGAAAAAACACAAGTCCACTATTTCTTCATTTGAGTAGCCCATTTACAAACCTGCTGTTTCACTTTTATTCACAAGAACTCCAAAAAAAATTGGTTGAACTGATTTTGAAACTTTTTTTTTAAAAAAAGGTAAAAAAATATTATTATTATGGAGTACTCATAGGCCACTTTCACTACAGATTTTTTTTTATTTCAAATTAAAAAACAAAATAGTAGATTTTGGAAATTAAATATGAAAATATCAGATATTGGAAAATAAATAACAAAATAGCTGGTTTTGGAAGTGATGTTTTTTTATATTTAAATAGGAGGTTTTGGAAACAAAATAACATGAAAATGCACTTTTTAATTGTTCTTTATTGAAATACTTTATTATTCTTTAATTCAATATTTTCATTAATAAAGTACACTATCATCAATGAATGAAAAGATTTAGGCTAAGAGAAAATAAGTTATTTAAAAAATGCATAATGATATCAATGTGATAGAAATTAAGTAGGAACACTTTCAACATTAATAAGTAAACAAAGTAATACACGAGTAGTAAGAAATTAAAATAATATTAACGTAAATCTTTGTTTAAAAAATTTTTCAAACTCAATATCTTCATTGACTACTTCAGTGTTGTCATCGTATGTTGAAACATTCTCAGCGTCCTGTTCATGAGACACCACCTTATTGTAAAATTCCATACTATTTCAGTCGTCTCCCGTAGAAGTAAGGAATCTTTGCCTATCTGTGATCTTGACTTGACGTGCGTGGTTTGATGGTCTTAAGGAGAAAGCATGGGATGTTTGTAGATGTCGTGTGACATGAAAACCAGTGTGTAAGTTGTATGAAAATTGACTTTGTTTGAGGTTGGAGCAGGTAATTGCAGTACTTTTGCTTCTGTAATTTTGAACCCCTTGACACTTTTTAGGAATTTATCACAATCGTGTTTCCAGCCAGAAAAAAACAGTGTCAGAAGAAGTAAAGAGAGTACTAACTTCATACAAAATTGTATAATAGTTTTCTGGGAAGAGAATCAACTCTACCTTTCTAAGTTTTCTCTCCAACAGTCCAAAAGCTATATCAGCGAGCATGTATGAATTTCCTCACTGGATAAACGAGTCAAACATCACATTTTAAGTTTGGCAGTACCTAATCAGAGCTGTAAGAAATGGGTAGTTTTTGTTTTGCCTACACATGAATCACAGAAAAAGCGTAATTTTGTGATGCCATTTAAAAGTTAATCCCTTTGCACTTTATTCAGGAAGTGATTAAGACAAGAAATGATTTCATTACTTCCTCGTCTATACTCACTTTCAAGCCATCGGTAAAAAACACTGTGTCCTTGTTTAGTGATTTTCTTTTGTGTGTAATACAACACCAAAGGTGTAGTACCACAGTTGTCGTGAATAATATGCTTCTCCTATCGATGTCTTTGGCAGCGGCTGATTTTGCCTCAAATCAAAGTTGATTGTTAGAGTTCCTTCAGGCATTGAATTGTGTTCTGTGAAAAACTGTTTCGCACGCATGTTGTGAAGAATATAGGAAACTATCAGATTTTTCTTTTTTCAGTGTCTGATTCTGCTACACGTAGGTTTTTCAGCTGAATGCATTCACTGCACTTATCTGTTTTGAGCGATCCAAAACTCAGATTGAAATGGGTACAAAGCACTGTCCAGTAACTGGAATACAGGCATTCTTTCTCAGATCTGTTGTTTATCCAAAACTCGATTGAATGGGTACAAGCACTGTCGAGTAACGATACAGGCATTTTCTGATTGTTATTTATCCAATCAGATGAAATGGTACAAAGCACTGTCCAGTAACTGGAATACAGGCATTCTTTCTCAGATCTGTTAGTTTTATCCAAAACTCAGATTGAAATGGGTACAAAGCACTGTCCAGTAACTGGAATACAGGCATTCTTTCTCAGATCTGTTAGTTTTATCCAAAACTCAGATTGAATGGGTACAAAGCACTGTCCAGTAACTGGAATACAGGCATTCTTTCTCAGATCTGTTAGTTTTATCCAAAACTCAGATTGAAATGGGTACAAAGCACTGTCCAGTAACTGGAATACAGGCATTCTTTCTATCGTTAGTTTTATCAACTCAGATTGAAATGTACAAGCACTGTCATACTGGATCAGTCTTCTCAATCGTTAGTTTTATCCAAACTCAGATTGAAATGGGTACAAAGCACTGTCCAGTAACTGGAATACAGGCATTCTTTCTCATCTGTAGTTATCCAACTCAGTTGAAGGTACAAGCTGTCAGTAACTGAATACAGCATCTTCTAGATCTGTAGTTATCAACTCAGATTGAAATGGGTACAAAGCACTGTCCAGTAACTGGAATACAGGCATTCTTTCTCAGATCTGTTAGTTTTATCCAAAACTCAGATTGAAATGGGTACAAAGCACTGTCCAGTAACTGGAATACAGGCATTCTTTCTCAGATCTGTTAGTTTTATCCAAAAACTCTTTGTGCCTTTTACTTACTGAAAGGTAGGCAGGAGGATATTTTATTCCAGGTTTGTGTAACCTTCTGTGATGGCTTTCACGGCACCTAAATGTTTTTATGTTATCCAATATCTGATTTAGTTTCCGGTCATACTCCTACTCTCTAGAACCTCCTCTATTTTTAATTATTTCTTCATTGTCTTTCATAATGAGTCTAGCCACATGTTCAACCTTGGACATCCTAACACTCAAAATGCTTAAAAACGAACTTTTACATACACTAGGAGGACCTTCTGAGGTCTGAGCAAAGTAGTACTTAACGAACATTTCCTTTTTGGATAAGTGGAAGAGTTGAATAAACTGTCTTTCTTTAACAGCACTCTGCAGTGTCCAATACTTCTTGTGAAACACATTGAGGTCATTTTCAGAAATATTATTTGCAAAACAAAAATCCTTGTTTGTATGATTACATATTAAGTTCCAACCATTATTCAGTTTATTTTGATTTTCTGCTCTCTGCCATTGTTCCTTGTTTAAACCACATTTTCGTCCTTTACCAATTTCACAATGTTCAGCAAACTCAACAAATTCTGCATTATCTACATTTTCTTCACCCATTTTTAGTGTCCAAAACACTTTATAAACTAAACACAAAATGCAAGTGTGTTGAATTATACCCAAAAAATATTGATTAACTACTTTTGTAAGATAAATTTAAAGAAAAACAGACACATTATTAAAGTTTAACCCACAAACATAACCTTTTATCTGCAACAACTTGGAGGTTTTGGAGGGCGATAATATAACAGGTTTGCCAAACTTAACAAACTAAACTTCTCTAAATTTATGAAAAACCCCTACATTTGAATGTGTTTAGTGAAGTGAACAGTATTAAATCAGTATATCAGTATAAAATAGTGGGGCTCAAGATTGTGATTGGTAACACCCACCAGCTTGATTTTTAATAATAGCAGGTTTTGGAAACAAATGTCTAGATTTCTGGTCAATAAATAGTAGCTTTTAGAATCAAACTTAGTTTTCAACCATGAATTTACATAGGAAATAGTAGGTTTTGGAAGAAAATAGATACTTCGATTCAGGGCCAAAGAAACTATAGGAAATGATATATAACTCAAATTCTTCTTTTTTTTTTTTTTTTAAACAAATAGCAGGTTTTGGAAATGATTTCAAATTTTGGTAAGTGTAACACCATTTTAGAAAGAAAAAACCTTACCAAGAGAAATAGAATTTGTCGATTTAAATCTCAATAAAATACCATTATTTTCAAATTTAATGAACAATGTTATTTTGAAACACAATTTTAGGTGGTCCTAACTAAAGCTTGTGGATGTTAGGCTACAGCAATAATCTTCAAGTATTTTACACAGAAACCTCGGGGAAATCATTTGACATGATGAGGCATTCAACTTTGAGGAGTTCACTAGTATTGACAATCTAACTGAACACATAATCAGTGTTACTATAACATTTACAGTGTTTTCTGGAAGAATGAAATTTTATTTTTCAAACCTTTTGTTGGAACTTTTTATTGCAATCTTATGTGACAAAGGCAAAGAATAGTGAAATATGTCAAAGAAAAAAATGGGATTATTAAGACAAATGACCTTAACTCGACTGGATAACTGAAACTCTGTCAAAGATTATGTCAATCAAATTGTCCCTGAGATATCTATCAAGTTCGACATTTAAGAGGAATGGATTGGGATTTTATTACTGGCAGGACTCCCTGAGGAATATAAGTCTATGATCATGGCTCTTGAAAGTTAGGGCAGACACAATAAAGGTAAAGTTACTACAAGACGTCCTAAGTGTTCAACAAAAATCTACCGAAACAGCAATTGACAGCAGTCAATAGAACACAGCACACCCTAGCAGGAATAAGAACTATTAACATGTTAACAAATCTACAGGGCAACAACCTCACATTCAGAAATATTACAATTGTAGCAAGAAGGGTCATTTTGCAGTAACTTGCCAAAGAAAACAGAAAAATAAGCAAGCCGAAAAGAAGGACACGAGTGAATTCCTAACATGTTTAGATTGAATGCATTGAAAGAAAGTGAACGATGGGATTTGGATTTGTGTGCAACTCAGAAACAAAAATAACTTAAATAATCCTAATAAGTGTGAGGTGGACAGCTTCACAGCTAATGGAGAACCAATCAAAACTAAGTCTGGGGAATGTTGCAGTACAGGGTAGTGAAGATAGTGTCTAAGTACTGGGCATTGCAACAAATCTTTTAGCCATAAGTAAAATAGTTGAGAAAGAAAACAACATTATTTTTGATGAAAGTGGGAGCAAGATTTATAACAATGGTGGTGATCTTATGGACCACAGCATTGGATCGAGTAGGCATTTATCAATTAGACATATCATCTTTCCACCAGACTTATGAGTTAGATGACTGGGCCACCTGAATATAAAAAGTATGGAAATATTAAATTACATGGCTACTGGAGTTGAAACAATCCAGAGCAATACGGATCCCTGTAATGTATGCATTTTGGGAAAGCATAGTCAACAACCTTTAAAGGAGTAAATTTTGGGCCAAGGAACCTTTAGAGATAGTCCACACAGACTTATGTAGGCCAATGGAGACCAGTTCGTTAGGAGGAAATAGGTATTTCTTCATCCTTGTTGACGACTGCACAAGATATACAAATGTTTATATTTTGAAATCCAAGGACCAGGTCCCAGATTTGTTCAGAGAGTATTGTGCCACGGTGGAAAACCAACTAAACAAGAGGGATTAGGGTTCAATCCTCTGTCCCGGCACAGATTTATCTGATTGCCAAACCCTTCCTTTACCTTTGATGAGATGTGTATTAATCACAACTTGTGAATGTGGGGAATGCCAGGCCTCCACCGTGGTTCGGATCTCACGTTAAACTGTAGATCCTCCATTTAATTTCACAATCACCCTACCATTACACATTAGCGTAAGTGCGTATAACCCGAACGGCTAGTAAGACGAGGTGCTAATAATAATAATAATAGCTAAACAAGAAAATAAAAGTGCTAAGACTCAGATAACGGGAATCATGTCAATTGAAGGATGACCAAAAAACCGTAAAATACTCACTGCAGCAGAAGGGAGTCACATAAAGAGCTAACAGTAATTTTTTTAGAGAAGGCCAGATGCCTACTGCAAGATGCAGACCTTCCCAAAATATATTAGGCCGAGGCAGTCACAACTGCTGTTTACCTAAATAACAGAGGTCCAATGCAGCTATCCAAGAAAGTAGCCCATGTGAGGCTTGGCATTCAAGGTAACCAAAACTGAGTCATCTCAAGGTATTTGGATGTGAGACCATTGCACAGATACCAAGTGAGAAAAGAAGAAAATGGGATTCTCACTCAAAAAAATGAATATTCATTGGATATTGTGAAAGCACAAAAGGATATTGCCTAATTGACCCAACCACCAATCAAATAACCATCAGTCACAACAACGTAATCTTCCTGCAAAACAAAATGATCAGAGCAAATACAATAGAAGCGATGCGCAGGCTCTCAATTTCTCCATCCGTTAACCTAAACACAAATGAAGACCAGGAGGAAGGCGCTGAAGATAGCAGAGAGACCGTGTCCCCCCACCTCCTCCCCTATGGCAGAGAAACTGAAGAGACTCCTGTTAAGACGATCTGTGCGTGTTCAGAGACCTAAAACTGATCAATATTTTGTGACTTACCTTGTTGCAGAAAATGGTGAGCCATCAACACCAAGGGGAGCATTAACAAGCCCACATTCTTCAAATTGGAAGGAAGCTATACATGAGGAATTAGCATCTTTTTCAACCAATGAAACCTATGCCCAAAGTTAAAACATGTCTCAAAACAAAGTGTGTATTCAAGGTCAAAGACTCGTCTTCAGAGCAACTGAAATATAAGGCACCTCTAGTTGTGAAGGGATGCAGCCAAAAACCAGAGATAGGTTGTAAAGATTCCCCCTCTCCCCCAATTAAATATTATTCACTAAGGTATTTATATGCATTGACTGTTAAGGAAGATCTAGAAATCACCCACATGGATTTCAAGACCGCTTACCAGCACTGATTCCTCAATGAGGAGATTTATGTGCAATCTCCAGATGAGATCAAAGATAAATCAACCACTAAAGTTTGACGACTGGAAAGGGTCATGTGCGGCCTCAAACAAAGTGGTTGATGCTAGAACTGTCGCATTCATGAAATTCTCACACAAATGGAATGTGAGAAGTCTAAATCAGACCCATGCATTTTTTCAAATGTTTAATCATAAGTCATCATCATCATTGCTATTTATGTTGACGACTTCTCCCGTTTACCAATGATAGCAGCGTAAAGGACAGTGCCCAGTTTAAACTGGAATCTGAGTTCAGGATGAAGGATTTAGGAAAGGTTAGACTTTGCCATCACAAGGGACTGCATCACCTGCAAGTTGTGGATCAGCGAGTGACCCTACATTGACAAGATTCACCAATTATTTAGAATGGCCGACTGCAAACCTGTATCAACCCCAATGGAAGTAGGAGTTAAGCTTCAAAGATCCTCTAAAGATGCAGTGAGGTTTATTGAAAGTGTCTAAGTGTGCTGACCAAAGTGAAAAGTGTAGTGATAAAATTCCTTCTCAACAGGCAGTTGGTAGCCTGTTATATTTGTGTCAGACATCCAAAGCAGATATTGCTCATGCTGTCAATTCTGTAAGTCAATTTAATAATGATACATTAATTAATAATTAGGTATTTACAAGGCAGTAAGATTTAAATTATAATACAGTAAAGATTCTGATTCAGAAATGTTAACTTATAGTGATGCGACTAAAGGCAGTGAGAACAACAGACATTCAATAACAGTTCTAAGTTCATGGGTGGTCTAGTTTCCTGGTATAGCAAGAAACAAAGAACAGTTACCTTGAGCACTGTTGAAGCTGATTACATGGCAATTAGCTTCACCTCTCAAGAAGTCCTATGGCTTTGAATGTTAACGAAGTTGCCTACTTGGTGAATTCAAAGCTATTTTGTGAAGCGGGTTGCATCTTAACTTGATGCACTCAAGCATAGAATCTGTGGCTTTGTCTGACAGTGCTTACTCCTTCCATGAAGACCCTTCCCCTCTTTCACTACCTGTGTCAGGAGGGTACAAATTCCATTCGCCACTCGGGAAGACCGAGAGGTCACCTTTTCAGTGATAAGAGATTCAAATACAACCATTTCTCACACTGATGGCTAAGTGAACTAAGGCACTAGACCAGTGGTCTACAACCTGGGAGTCACGACCCCATTTGGGGTTGTGGCATATATTGGATGGGTCGCGTTGCTGGTTGGGGTTATAGCGTTATGTCTACTTTATAAAATGATATTATTATTATTATTATTATTATTATTATTATTATTATAGGAAGGTGCAAAATTCAAATATAGTAGAAATGTAAGCGGTTAAAATGACAAAAACTGTTTGTTTACTAATTAGTTTCCTTTTAGGTTAACTAACTCAGACAGTTGTGTGTTGACTTCAGGTAACCGTGAATAAAATTGTACTTTATAATCCATCCTCTTTATTTTGTGTTCTTACTATACATTGTGAGAAATAAAAGCATAAAAAGTACTACATATGAAAAATTAATCACTTTCAAATAGCTTAAGAATTAGTTTTACTTGCAAATGACTTTGAAATGACCTTCAAATTTAAAGGCAATTTGTAACTGGTGGTTAGGCAGTTTCTGCCTTGAATGGTGCCAGAGTAGTGAACAACTGAGAAGAGAAAGCGAATAAGTTGGACTTTGCAACTTTGGAAATGAGCTACAGCCGATCATATTCTGAAAATTGAAAAATGACCACCTGGACACGGTAATTGAACCCAGGACCTTTGGCTTAGTATGCCAATGCTCTACCACTGAGCTATCCAGGAGTGGTTCCATGCCCAGGGTCATTCTTCACTCATATTTTAAGGCAGAGTCTATGATGGACGTGCGGAAATCGTCAGCTCTATTCACTAGCTATCAAATAACGCAGCCATCTTCAATTCGGTAGTTGGCTTATTACTGCCAATTGTACAATTATTATTATCAGGATCGCATATTAATAATCAAAGAGCCGAAGCAAATAGCAAATAATAGCTTTGGCTATTTGATTCTTAATTACAGCTTCTTTGTTTCTCAGAAATACCTGAAATCTCTGTTTTTTCTTGAGGATAGTAACTCTACCTACTTAACTTCCCGTAAAAGAAAAGAGTAATATTTATTTTTAATATTCATTCTTATCAATTTCTCCAAATGTAATCCATACTTAAAATAATAATAATATTATTATTATTAACACCGCGTCTTACTACCCGTTCGGGTTATACGCACTTACGCTAATGTGTAATGGTAGGGTGATTGTGAGATGAAATGAAGGACCTACAGTTTAACGTGGAATCCGAACCACGGTGGAGGCCTGCTGAAAATAATGTGATGACTAGTGACCATAGGTAGGTATCAAAACAATAGAAACAACTTTGGGGTGGTTACAGAACTAGTAAAGCATTATTCATTAAAGTATTGAATTTAATGTAACAAATATGAATAGTACATTTTTATTTTATAAATTTTGCTATAAGTTTAAATTGCTTAACCATAGCTAACCACAAACACATGTTTGTTTAGAAATTACAAATAATATTCTAAACACACTATTAACGTGGCTTATTATTTATAATTAATTGTAAATATTGCTTTTTTGTTTGATATTTCAAGTGATGCTTGCTGTAATGTATGCATTTGTAAACAATTAGATATTGGTTATTCTCCCTATCTCAACTAATGAATATGCTTAACACATTTATTAGTTTACCTTTGTTTAAAACTCATTGTGTTTTAAATTTGAATCTGACGGGAGGTTTTCAATCTCCGCCAGAATGCGTGGAAGAGATGTTTTTCCTCGGACAAAAGGACACTTTAATGTGAGGGCACTTTAACGTGAGGACACTTTCACACGACATTTCAATACAACAAGGCTGTTTGACCCCGCGATGGACTCTTCAACTAAGTAAACATATTAAGAAGGATTCAACACAAGGATTCTTTTACAGAAGGACACTTCGTTAGAAGGGGTCAACATGACAACCTGAGGATTCGACTAAAGATTACTAAGTATAACAACGCCAAAGATATTCAACTTTAGAAGCAGTAAGGGTGAGAAAAATAAATATATACTTTCAGGAACGTGGAATCCAGGACCATCTGTCAGAATTTATTCATGGCATATTTACGCTCAGTTTTTCAGGTTCAGAGTGAAAGAAAATCAGACTTCCTTTTAAACTATCAACAAATTAAATTAATACATAGTTACATTTTACACTAAAAACTTTACTCAATAAATTACTTGGTTCACACTTGGTTCTCTTTTGTGTAAACATAATTTTGAACAAAAGTACAGGTGCTACCATAAAAACAACCAGACTCAATGTTTAAAGTTTTCTTTTCAGATAAACATTTATCTCACGTATTACACAACAGCAAAGGTTTAAAAAATATATAAATAAAATTATAAATAAAATGCTATTACCCTTCATGTTTCTGTAAAAAAAAAAAAAAAAAGTTAATTTACATTACATGTAATACGCATGAATGAATGAAATTGAAAACTACAGTATGTACATCACACAGCACGAGTTCAAATTGTTATATGTTAAAATGTGTTAGTGTTAAGTCCAAGCAACACTAAATGCCATATCCCACATATCGTGAATTTCAGGTAAATACTGCTATTGTGTTTTTCAACAACTAGATTTGAAATTCATGAACAAGTCAAATAAGATTTGGTCTAAATTGATATGATTATTAATGATATACACAACAACTGAACTAATAAATAACACTGCTATTATGTATTTGTGTAAGCAAAACAAGAACACAATGTCGGGTCAGGAGAGTGATGCTGAATGCCATGTGGAGTTTAGGGGTTTGGAAGGGGATGTAAACAAACAAGCTAGGATGGATTATTTGAACAGTGATAGAGGAAATAGATCGTTTGATAACTTCACAGGCAATAGTAGTGATGAGGATAGTGCCTCAGTGGTAGTAGGCCAAGGTGGATTAGTTGAGATGGCGATTCAACTGCCAGTGGGAAATGAGATTTTGCTTCCCAAAACTGGAACAAGCCAAGTAGTAGAGTTAGGTAATCAAAGTTTAGAAATGGAAGTAGGTCTAGTTATTGATAATAACAACAGTGATGGCCAACTTCTAGTGGAAAACCATATTTTGTCCACAGGAGTTTGTACTGATCTGACTGTGGAAGTTAAACGAATTACTGGTAATGAGAAAGTAGGCCCAATTTTACCAAGTGTCCCCTCTGAATCTTTACAACCAAACAATCCTGAGATGCAGCGGCTGTGCGCAATAATGTTATTCAAGTTTAAGGAAATTCACTCAAAATTTGAGAAAGCTGATTTGAACTTAAATTCAAAATTTATGGAGGTTAAGGAAGAGGTTAGGGAAGTAAACTACAGGCTGGAAAAAATTGATTTAGTTTTGAATAAGAGAATTGATCAAGTTAGCACTGAGATAGTGACCCAAGGCCAAAACCACAAAACTTTAATACTCGAGAGTAGTCAGAAACTGAAAGGGGAGATAGATCAAATAAATCAGACCTTAATCTCAAGGATTGAGGCAGGGCAGATATCAATAGAAAAAAGAATAAAAGAAAGCAATCAGGCATGTGAGAAGAGATTCAGTAACGTACAAGTGGAGGTTGATCAGTTAGGACGAGCCAAGGAGAACATCACAACACAGCTGACTAAGGTAGATGAGAGGTTGGTGGTGTCTGAGGCTAGGCAAAGACAATTAGAAAAGGAACAGGAACTGCTAAGAAATACACAATTTGAGATCCTGACAGAAGTAAATACCCATAAGGAACAGGCTAAGAAATTAAATCAGGAGGTTAAAAAAAAATTGGAGTAGTAGAAAACAAAGTAGTAGAAATAGATAGGCAGATCACTCAAGTGATAACAAATGCAGAGGCAGCTAAGCAGAATTTTGAAAAGGAAATTGATGGCGTCAAATTAGCCATAGAAGCGCAAAAAGATATGAGTCAAGATTTAATTACATCCCAGATTAGTAAAGTCAAAAAGGAATGTAGACAGAATGGAGGTCATGGCACGGGCCTAAAAGACAAATATGAGGAGACTGTAACGCAGCTAAGCAATCGGATTGCGGAATTAACTGTAAGAATGAGAAAGGCTGAGGTTGCTGGTAGTCGTAAGTTAAGTTGGACTTAAGGTCTGGAATCGATACCAAGAAGTTTAAGTGAAGTAACCATGTCTCTAATCCCCAAATACAATGGTAAAATGGGGAGCATCTCTGCAGCCCAGTACATAAAAAAAAATAGATAGAGCACTAAAGGGCGGGCATTTTGTTGAACAACAAAAAATCGAGGTGCTGATGGTAAATTTGGAAGGTGAAGCCAGGGCCTGGGCGAGTAGTTTGGAAGGAGAGTGGGAGACGTATGAAGTGGCAAAGGAGGTGTTCTTAAAAAAGTATTGGTCTCAGGAGACACAGGACGACTTCCTCCAGTACATTTTCAACGGAAAATACCATCCTAAATTAGGCTCGATGGGTGAATATTTCCGACAGCTGGTGACTCAAACTGAGTATCTAGAATATCCTATGGGAGAGCATAGGTTTATGGGACATCTAGCTCGCCATTTCCGTCCAAATGTGCAAGATGCCTTGATGATAAGGGAAGGGATAAGGGATGTTTGAAGGGCATGGAGGAAGTGCTAGTAGGGTTCGACAATAGGTGGGAAAGAGATAGGGAGGTAGAATCACGTAGTATGCAGAGCAGAGAGAGTGTTGACAGATCTCGACAAGGACCATTTCCACCACACCATGGGAGAGGAGAGGTTCAAAACAGGAACAATGGGAACCAACCTTCCACTTATAATTCAGAACCAGGCAGATCCAATCAGTCACAGCAACCGTGGCAGAGGGAGAGAGAGTATAGGTCTAGGAATCAACACAACCTTTCTAGGGCAAATAACCAAGGACAAAGAAATGAGAATGGGCCAAACCAAAGAAATGACAACCCTAACCTAGCACAAACTCACTGGGTGAGAGCGCAAAATCTGCAATCTGAGACAAAAAATCGTATGCATTTGGATGCAGGTGTTAGAGAGTCGGAAAACTTGTAGGCCAACTATGCAATGGTCCGGGCTAGTGAGGTAGTATGAATAAGAGACGGACGGTGGAGCAGTTAACCCACTTAGAGTATATGAACCAATATGTAATATTACAAGGCAGTCCCAAGGAAGATTTGTTACACGAGGGAAATAATAAATTTGAGTTCAGTAAAGTTATATCGCCAGAGGTACACGGAAGAGTAGGCGATTTTGTAGTAGAGTTATTGATAGATACTGGCTCAGAAATAACTGCATTATCTCAAAAGAGTATTACGAGCAAATAAAAGAAAATAATCCAGAGATGAAAATTTCTGTATTGCCTGTGAGTAATATCGTGATAGTGGGGGCCACTGGTGTGAAGAATAAAAAAACAAAAACACAAGTGTTACTTGATGTAAAATTGACAAACAAAACTATAAATATTATTTTCCTGGTTGTGGAAGGGTTAAATGTTCCAGCTATTTGGGGATCAGATTGGATGACAGGGTTTAGTGTGAGGATAGACTACTCTAAAAGACAGGTAGTGATTGATAGGCAGAAAATGAACATAGTTGTCCCTTTTGTGGAGAGATTAGAATCCAAGATGATGAAGCTGCAAATAGAAAGAGAAAAGGTGGTAGCTATTGAAGAGGAAGGGGAAGTAGGAGTGAGATAGGTGTTCGCCAGCGGACCTAGCATACCTTGGGAAAGGATTGAAGAAAAGAATCAGATGGCAGTGATTAAAGAGGAACAACGGGAAAAATTACTTAACATCATGTGGGAGAATCAGTTGATATTTTCTGAGAAACCAGGACTGAATAAGTTTTACCAATGTGAGCTACAGGTGTCTGACCATAATGCATATAACAGTAAGACGTATCCTGTGCCGTTTAGTCAGAGACAGGCAGTTGAGGAAACCCTAAAACACATGTGTCAATGGGATATCATAGAGAGATGTAGTTCGGACATCATTAATCCGTTGGTGGTGGTCCAGAAGAAGAATGGAAGCGTCAGACTGTGTTTGGATGCACGTAGAATAAACAAAATTATCATTAATGACAATGAGTCCCCAGAGCCAGCCAATGAACTCATTAGGAAATTTTAAGGATGTGAATACTTGTCGTCTCTCGATTTAGTAAGTTCTTTCTGGCAAATAGGCTTGAAAAAGGAATCCAGAAAGTACACCTCCTTCATGTACAATGGCAGGACTTTTTGCTTCAAGAGAATGCCCTTTGGATTGTGTGTGTCAACAAGCAAGTTTATCAGGGGTTTAGAGAAAGTTTTAGGTCCAGAAGTACTTGAATTCGTAACGCTATATGTAGCTGATATTGTTATTGCATCCAAGACATTGGAAGAGCATGTGGAACAAATAGGTCTGGTGTTGAAGAAGCAAAGAGAAGGTGGCATGACCGTTAACTTGGATAAATCAGCGTTTTTATGTAAGGAGATAAATTTTTTAGGTCATATCATCTCACCGGATGGGATTTCAGCAGAAAGCAGCAAAACAAAAGCGATTAGAGAGTTTCCTAGTCCCAAAAACAAGAAACAGCTCCAAGCTTTCTTAGGACCCATAAACTATTACCGGAAGTTTATTAAGCATCACTCTGAGATGGTATTGCCGTTGCTGAAGTTGACAAAAAAGGAAGAGAGCTGGAAATGGGGAAGTGAGGAAGAGGTAGCTATGGAGAACATTAAGGAGAGTTTTATCAACACTGTGATGTTGAAACATCCTAACCTGGAACAAAGAATGAATCTTTGTTGTGATGCCTCGGGACAAGCCATAGGTGTGGAGTTGTTTCAGATGGATGAAGAAGGACAAAGAAGGCCAATTGCTTTTGCGAGTCGTGTACTGCATGGTCTGGAGTTGAACTATACCATCACAGAAAAGGAGCTGTTGGCTATTGTATTTGGTTGTCAACAGTTCAGAATTTACATATATGGAAGACCAACGACACTCTAAACAGATCACAAGGCCTTGACATTCCTCAACAATTGTAAACTTTTGCATGGGAGGTTAACTAGGTGGATCCTGCTGCTCCAGGAGTATGATCTAGAAATCAAATACATCCCAGGAAAGGAGCAGGTTGTTGCTGTCACGCTGTCACGCTATCCACTATAAAGAGCTGTCGAGAAAGTATTGGAGACAGAGTTTCGCATCATGGTGAATAGGAGGGACAAGAATAGTGAGATTGACAGAAAAATACAGCATGAACTGCCAACCCTCCAAAAACAAGACCCAAAGCTAGCCAAAGTATTTGAGGAATGGAACAGACAGAACCTAAGCAGAGTATTGCAGCACACTATATTGTTCATAATGGCCTTTTATTTAGAAATAAAACCAACATTCCAGGATTATGGACCATTTGTATTCCCGCCGGGATGGTAGTTCTAGTTATTGATAGCTGTCATGAGGAGAATGGACATGTAGGAGTAAAAAAATGCTATATGATACTAAGATAATCATGTAATTTCTCCAAAATGCACAAAATGATAGCCAAGGTCCTACGTGGGTGTGACATCTGCCAAAAAACCAAGGTAAACAACATTAAGTATGAAGGGTTGATAAAGAATGTCATCACAGAAAAGCCTCTACAACTGGTATTTGTGGATTTGTATGGGCCTTTACCATCAAGCATTCGAGGAGTTCAGTACATTTTTGCGATCCTTGACGTCTGCACCAAATATGTGAAACTTTATGCCATAGGAAGGCAACGGCTGTAACAGTGACGAATAAGGTAGTAGGCCACTATGTACAGGAGGTTGGTACTCCTAATACTATTGTATCGGATCATGGGACACAGTTTACAAGCAAGAAATGGCGTGAAACACTTGGGAATTTTGGGATTGCTGTGCGGTATACTTTGGTCTATCACCTCCAAAGTAATGGAGTCTAAAGAGTAAACAGAGAGATTGTAAGATTCTGCCATCACAAGCATGCCTGATGGGGAACATATGTGGCTAGGATTGAGATGTGTCTGAACTCAACCACACATGAAAGCACAGGCTTTACTCCAGTACAGTTGATGAAGGGTGTTCGACCGACTAGGAAATTAGAAGGATTATTTGACTTTCCACCAAGGATAGAGAAGGAGAGAGAAGAGAAGTTACACCTAGCTTTGGAAAGATCGAAGGAAACTGCCCAAAGGAGGAAGCAGTCTCATGATAAGAGAGTAAGAAAACCCTATAGGTATGAGACGAATCAGCTGGTGTTCGTTAAAAACCACCAAATATCCTCCGCTTTAAATAGGAGATCAAGAAGTTTTTCTTACTCTATGAAGGTCCTTATCAGGTAGGGAAAGAGATCAGTCAAAATGTCTACCTTGTGCAAGACTCTGAAACTAAGGAAGTTAGAGGAACATTCAACGTAACTGAACTTAAACCCTAACACAGGAGGAAATCGATGTAGAACAGCATTGGGAGGTTATATGTTTCATATTGCCTGGGTAGTCTGAGTGAAGAGCTATGTGAACATTTGGTTTATGTTGGGAGGTCAAGTCTCACCACTGTTGACGGGAGACGCAGTTCTCACAATGCTGTTGAGGATACGAGGAAGAAGACCTGGGAGGTGGATGTTGGATCTCAGTGTAGCGTAGAGTGCAGTGCTCTAGGGTCATATAATACTTGATCCCGTGAGATAGTTGTGAAACAGGTGGTGGACAGCCACGCTCTCCTGGCAAGTATATTAGATGGGTGATTTGAGGTTTGTAAATTTAGTTTTTTATGTATACATAGATATGGTAGAAGAAAAGTATGCAAGTGGGGGTGTTCGTAAATCCAATGTTATTGATATTATAAAGTTTTCGTATGTATACAAGAAGTACCATGATTAACTATGTTGTAAAGTTTGTGTTGTAGAGATGATAAGTTTTAGTTCATATTAATTATAAGTGATTGCCATTACTGAGTAGTATATTCATGGAGTAATTGTTTCTGTGTTTCAATTATGAAGCTCTCTTATTAAGTAATTTAAGCAATTTTCAGGTTAGATATGTTTACTCGCTTGGCCAGAGAGGTTATCTGAGGTTGGACATTGCTGCGCGTGTCCTTCCCCCAGATAAGGGAGGTAACTGTAATGTATGCTTTTGTAAACGATTAGATATTGGTTACTCTCCCTATCTCAACTAATGAATATGCTTAACACATTTATTAGTTTACCTTTGTTTAAAACTCATTGTGTTTTAAATTTGAATCTAGCGGGAGGTTTTCAATCTCCGCTAGAATGCGTGGAAGAGATGTTTTCTCCTTTGTTCGTAGTTTTGTTTTGTTTTTGTTTGTGTACACGTCCCTGACGCCAATCCAGCCTGGTCTTGCGAAATACAACCTTGTGTGGAAATTATTAGTTAATAAAGAAATGCTTGGATGGCCGTGTGTATTTTTCTTTCTGAGTTCTACTTCTAACTTCACATTAAAACAGTTTCACTTTGACATGTCTAATGTCCAGTTTGATACTTTACCAAATGTAAAATCTTGCTAAATTAGAATAAACAACCATATTTTTGTGTTTTTTTCTTCAAAATTTGTACTCATGATTTTAACCTTTTTGAAATCAAAATGTATAAAATATAACGGTTATATTTTAATATCCATTGTACACCATTTTTTTAAAGAAATAGTTTGGTCCTATAAATTAGTAGCAGATAGGTGGAATGAGAATGTTTTTTTCTAAATTGTTTCCCACTTATCCTCCATGCAAATGTGGGTATATTTATATTAAATTCCATCTTTATCTCCAGATACTCAATAAGTGTTATTAAATGCAGATGTGTCAGCCACATTAAATATGTAAGAGAATGTACAAGTTTTTGAGATTATTTATTCAGTTAATAATCAATAATGTTATGACTATAACTTATAACACTAACTATGAGTATTCTGAATTTCCTTTGGATATGACAATTCATTTTTTTGTGCTTGGTATGTGTGGTCTGGTTTCACAGAAACTATGGCTAAGATGGATCACAAGAAATGGGTTCCCCAAAGCTCCGGATACACCTAACTCTCTAGATTTATGCCAAACTTACAGCAATGAGTGGTTTGAGTTTTGTTTGGATAAGAAAAGGTTACTGAGGACCCTGCAAGTTGAGTTTTGGACAGACAAGGTGACAAATGAAGTCCGAAAAGAGTGGGTGAAAAGAGAATAATTTTGGATGTGATTCTTTAGTGCAAAGAAAATTGGATTGGACACATTTTTAGGAGGAATTGTCTTCTGCCTGACATCATAGAAGGAAAGGTTGAAGAAAAAAGGAGCTTAGGAAGAAATATTCAAATCTCAAATAAATTAAAGGAAAGAAGAATATTCTAGCATTGGTGGTCTAAGTTCACTGACAAAAGGAATGGACCTGTCATAAGACAGAACACCTGATAATAAAACTAAGTTCCATGCTACTCTTTGAATTGTTATGATACCTGAAAAAAAAATAGTTGTGCCCACACCTCTCGTGGACCCTTCCGACGCTGTGGGAGACAATGTGTCAGCCCCTGTTCTCACCGGTGTCAATATTAGGGGTTCACGCACCAGACTTGGAGCACGATACAACTTGTTATGAAGGGGTTGTACGAAGAAAGTCACTCAGGATGTTGTCACACAAGTCTTTATTCAGGACTCTAATTCTTCCCCTTGGTTGGTTCGGTTACACAACTGTATATAGAAAGAAACCCCATCTCCATTCCCGCACATGATAACATCGCAATCCCTGACTAGCTCTCCACAAGCACAGAACCGAGAGCCAACGGCTCGTGAACGGCCGACGCGCATGGACACGAGTTCAAAAACAGAGTGAGAGGACGAGCCACGCAACCCGACGCGCCAGGAGCAACGAGGTCATGCGCAGCCAACCGCGCACAGCAATAGGGGAAGGGAAAACTGCGCTGCGCGCGGTTCCTAAAACTAAGTGATGAGGAGCACGGCACATACTAGAGTAGGAATTGTTTAGGTTGAATACTGAAAAACACACATATTCTTAAGGACAAACAGATTTGACTGTCACAGACGGCTTCATCAGGTTAACAGAAGGGACTGATACTCTTGGTTGAACTGCAAGCCTCTAGAATCACATGCTGAAACCCATAATCTGAACTTTTAAATCACTGTTACATAAATAAGGTGGTCAAACCCCTGAACAAAGAAATATGTAACCTTTCACAACTAAGGATATGAGAACTGGCCCATCCATATACAGTGGAACCTTGATAATTCGAACTTGAAGGGACAAGGGAAAAATTCTAATGAAATAAGTTTCCTAAAAGGAATTGAAAAGAAGCACAGTTAAGTTTGCAACCAAGCTCAAAAACTTTATTTAACGTATTTAAGTCTCTCAGTCATAGTGAATGATTCTAATTGATTTATTGACTAACTAGATAGCTGTTGCCCGCGGCTTTGCTTGCGTGGAAGTTGATTATATACAAATACAAAAATATACATATGTATTTACAGATTAATTTAAAATATTACGTTACGTTTATGACCATAACTTGACCTCAGATCAAAAATAATGCAAGTCCGATACAAACTTTCACCCCCTTTTTCATCCCTTATTAAATAAAATTTCCAAAATTCCTGAAACACGTATTTGTTTTACGTCAATAACCGAAATACAAAATTTTGTTTATGTAACTTTCAAAATGACGGACTTTCATACATATTATCATCCAAATTTTGACCCCTTTGGGGTGGAATTTTCTAAAATCCTTTCTTAGTGGGTGCCTACATAACAAAATGAATATACAGTCCGAATTTCATGTTTGTAGCCTTGATAGTTTGCGCTCGGCGATGATGAATCAGTCAGTCAATCAATCAGGACATGTTATTTTATAAGTATAGAAGAATTGAATCACTTACTTTGTTGTGACTTTCAAAAAACACTTGAGTTCTTGGATATGGTCAATGGCTCCTGCCACACTCGGGATAGGCCTTTCCTGAACTAGTGAAGAATTGTCCTCTTCATTGTGAAATGCTCCATCCTCAGCCTGGGATGATGTCCGCATCATTAACTTCACCACACACTGCCACATCTTCATCCACGCTGACCAAGTCCACACAGGAGATCAGGAGTAACTTCCTCCCTGTTGTCAATAGCTAGCGCAGCTTCAGTCACAGTTTCACCATCATCTTGATAAAGCAAGATTTTTTAAAACAGTTCTTAATGGTTTCAACTTTCACTTGGTCCAACGCTTGCTTACACATTCTTGAGGCTTGAAGAACGTCAAGCGAAATTTTATGTGTTGACAAATCTCCAGCAAGAGTTTTTTCAGTCAACAATCATCTGTAGAAATGTTTAAGGTTCTTAACTATTCCTTGGTTCATAGGTTGAATAACCAATGCCATATTTGGTGTAAAAAAAATAACCTTAACATTTTCCAAAAGGAGAACTGTGTTATGAGCAGTGCAATTGTCAATGAATAAAAGGATTGTCTGATTTTGTTTGTCAAACTGTTTGCCGATTTTTAAAAGCCATTTTTCAAACAGATCACCTGTCATCCATGCTTTTCTATTTGACTCATATTCCACTGGCATCAACGTTACATTTTTGAAGCAACGTGGGTTAGCCGATTTTCCCATCATTAACAAGGGCAGCTTTTCAGAACCATCAATGTTTGCTCCAACTAACAGTGTTGTTCAATCTTTACTAAGCTTACCCCCACTGCACCGTTCACCTATAAATGCAAGAGTTTTGTCAAGAGTACACTTGTAAAAAAGTCACGTCTCATCTATGTTAATGTTTTTCGGTTCTATGTCCTGAATAATTTCTTTCAAGTCTTCCTTCCAATTATCGGCTGAACACACACCAACAGCACCACTTTCCCCACATACAACTTTGAAGAAAATTCCGTTTCGTTGTTTGACTCCATCTAGCCAGCCTGCACTCACTTTGAAGTCTGTTTTTCCTCATTCAGATGTGAAATGTTCAGCCTTTGCTCTAAGAAGAAGGCCGCTCACTGGGACTTTCTTGCCCCAAACTTGTTTGAACCACTTCCGTACATACTTGTCCACATATGGGGTTTCCGGTCCTCTTAATCTTTTCCTATCTTGTCCACTCTCATTTTCATTGCTCAACATTTGTTTGTTTAGAGAGAATTCCAAAGGCCTATGAAATTTCTGATTTATTTTCCTCTTCTTTTCTCCTAACCTCAACCTTAGGTAAATCCTCTTCTCTATGCCAGCACAATTATTATTACAATAATAATAACACAGTATTTAACCAAATCTTTAGTTTTTCTATCTATCTATTGATCTATTTATCATAGTGCTATTTGTACAGTGATATCATAACTGAAAAACAGTCAACCAAGAGCCTCAGTCTACTCTCTTGACCTGATGAAGCTGTCTGTGACAGTGAAAGCTTGTCCTTGTGTGTTTTTAGTGTTTCTACTCTAGTATCAACAAGGTAAGTGTACTGATTTAAACCAAAGCTTGGGTCAAGGAAATATTTTGGTTCAGTGGGATTGTCTAGTAAATGTCTGAATGTTATTATTGTAGCTATGTGTAGGGACATGCAAAATTTGCATTTGCAATAAAGAAAATTGTTACACAAATTCTGTTTTCATGCAAATAACATGAATTAAAGGGCTTTTTTTTTCTAAATAAACATTTCTTTGTAATTTGGGCAAATATCACGACATCCAATATAGTTTTCAACGTGGTAACACTGGCAATAGTGCTACGCCAAGGCTTTCGTTTGTATGAATAGTATCCGTTTTTGCTGATTTTAAAGGTATAAAAGGGGCCACATCATATACAAGTATTTTCATTGATTTAGGTGGGGTTTTTATGAGGTTAACATTAAAAATCACGATTTCTACTTTTACACATTTCATCACTTAAATTTTGATTTCAATCGATCGATTATTTGTTTTCAACTTTTAAAAGATGTCATGCTAGGTCCATGCAAGGACATTAATATATAATATAATTAATATATATATGACCCTTGCTACAGGCGGTCATGTTTGGCAAAATTATATATATTTTATCCCCTTTTCCTTATATGATAGTTGTTTAGTCTTCTATGACAACATGTTTCGGTGTTATTGTTTGATCTAAACATGAATTATTCTGCTATTGCTATTTGTAAAACTGGAAGATGATATTGTTATATCAAGTTTGACATTACTAAGCATGAAGTGTTTTGTGCGTATTTATATTTGATTTTCCTCCATATATGTTAATAAATAGTTAAATACACAATATGAACGAAAAATGTAAACAGTTTTATCCAAATTTTTTAATGAATAATAATTTTACTTGTATTTACATAAATAATAACATTGCTTTCAACATATAATATCCTCACATTTTGAGAAAAATAAATTCACCTTACCCCTAAAAATAACCTCACCCTTTGCATGTGTCTAGTTATGTATTTAATAAAAACCCTGATCATTTAGCCATTGAGCCTCATGTCAAACTTCAAAGATTAATTTCAGTAATCTGTTTTTTTCTTTGTTTATCATTGGTTTAGATTTGGAGGGATAGCCAAAACACTCACTCGAGTGATACTGGAGTAGAAATTGTTTAGATAAAAAGAATTTAAAAAAAAGCAAAAAACAAACATAGGTAGCTTTTTCCCCAAGTTTGAGCATAGATTGTTGTTGACTGTCAACAGGCTATTTGTAGTGCCTTAGACTATGCTGCCACCGAAGCGTGTGCACAGTAAAAGTTGATTCTAATGATTGTGCTGAATAAACTTATTTTCGAACATATCTGTTATTAAAATATTCATTATAGAATGTCCATTAATTTTAATTCTCAAAACGGTTGTCCTCCTCTGGTAAGATCATTGAAATAGTTAATGTCTGTATCATGCCCAATCAAAAAAATGCAATGGATTAATTGTATTTCAAACGATAAGGCCCTTTGTAGTAAGCATAACCACAAATGTACAAAAGTGAGGATTCTGGAATCAAGTCAGCTGTTGAATATCACTATAACAATATAACATCCACAAAATGTTAATCTATTGTACGACTCAAAACAATACAAGAATGAACCAAAGTAAATTTCATGAGAAACAAACTGAACTGAATCAGCAATGCTGCACGTGGCTGAGTTGCCAAACTTCGGTATTCCGGCCTGTAACTAAAGATGGCCGTGACCTGATACATGTGTGGGTTCAGGTTGAATATGTGGGTCTACCAAGTACTGCACAGATTGGTCAGTTGTTTACTCTTGAAGCCTTTGTGAAGAAATGTTGTTTAATGGTAGACAATTGGAAACCTGTTTTCAAGAGATTGTTGAGTTTGTCAGGTGCAGGGAGGTATGTAGTGAAAAGAGGTATGATGATGCTATTCTTGTAGTTTTATGTTGTATTTGAGAGCTATACAATGAAATAATGAGGGATAAACCTTGTAAATACTCTTTTATTATGAGATACAAGATGGAGTAAGACATTATAGTTGGGGCAAAAACAAGTGAGCATAGATAATACAACAATAGAGGGTAGAGCATTTTAAAAGTCAAGTTAGAGTATATTTCAATGTTTACTTGTAAATGTTACATACATTTAAAATATGAAGAACATTTTATATACAAATTCTACTCCAGTATTACTAGGTAAGTTTTTCTAGCTACCCCTCCAAATCTAAGTTATAATTTAGACTAGTACTCTATTCTGAATAGAGTTTATTATTGAAATTAATATTTAAATCCATTTTCTTCCCATAAAATGTTTGTTCCAAGATATTTTAAAACACACCAAAGTAATATTTGGTACACAACAGCCCCCTTCATTAGCATAAAATAGCAACTCCACGCACTAATGTTGTGTTTAGAGTGAGTAAGGTAAGCATATATCTTATATCCTTCTTTCAATGTGCATTTGACACATTAAACAATCTTGTTGAATATCTACACATCCTTGCAAAGAGCGGTGGCAGTAGTCTAATTTGCCGCAGTGTGCAGTCCAGGGGCAGCAACAGGAGGTGTGATCGAGCAACCTATATTATGACTGTCCTAGTTTTACTCATCATGCATAAAATGTACTTAACTAGGCACTAATATTTACAGTCAAGCAGACATTACAACATAATTTCCTTACTAATGGATCATCATGATACATTAATTTCCTATGGTCCAAGCTGAACCAACGCTTCTTGTAGCCATCATAGCTGTGAGGTCCAGTCTTCCACAGCCACCCTTCCCGAGCAAAGTCCTTGGTCAAATGATCTGTGAGCTGAGAACAGAACAAACATTGACACATACAAAGTTATTTGTGAATTACCATAAACAAGGTAGTTTGGTCCAATTAAAACTTTCACTATGAATATGTTGAATTCACCTTTTCTATAATCAAAATCTTCATTTCATCTACAACTCATAATCATCATCATCATCATGAACTGTTTCCAGCCTGTGGCCAGGTCTGTTTAGTAAAATGCCTTCATCTTCCTCTACCCTTCAATCCTCATTATGTGTCCATATCATCTCATCCTAGCTTCCTCTACTATCTGATGTACACCAACTCTAGACCTTGCATCTTAAGTCCTAATCCTATATCTCCCCATGACATCCACTATCCTTGTTTCTCTTTTATCCAAAGTCCAAGTTTCCGCTGCATACGTTACTTTGGGTATGTCTAACTTTTCAGCCTGATTTCCCTGCTCTGTTACTGACAGACGTTCCCTACCAAGTGGGGATCTGAATCACAATCTACACTCCTGTATGACCTGACATTCAGTAAGCTTGTATGATGTATATTATCTATCAGCAAGTGACCTATTTGATTATTTGTATTCTCATCTGGAGAGGTCCTAGTATATTTATGTATGTCCTTATGCTTGAAGCAAGTACTTTTCACAGCAAGGTTCTTTGAAGCAGGGAAATTTAGCAATCTATTTCCATTATCATTATTGATGTCATGCAAGTTTTCCTTTCCTATTGTAGGTCTAAAGAATTCTTCCTTCCTTATCTTCACACTAAAGTCACCGCTCACAATCTTCATGAGATAAAGGCTAGGACCTGGTCAAACAAGTGTTATAGCTCCACAGAGAAATTATCCTTTACTTCTCTACTACCACTATACTTTACATCATATTGTTGACATACTTTTTCTGTGCCAAAGAAAGCCTGTGCCTCATAAAAAACCAAGTATTTGCCTGATTCTATGCCATCATCTCCTGACTATCTAACCTCTAGCTCACTTCATCAATCATTGATTGTAGCGCCCTTGGCCTATAACATTCCACCTCCCAACACTAACCTCCTTCCTAGCTTCACTATCCCATGACTCCCTGGAGTAGTTCCTGCCCAGAGATCTCTTGAATATTTTACCCCAGGAACAGCTGTACAGAGCATTTAGATTAAAATGTAAAAAAAACAACCTGGATATGACATACATTAAATTACAACATCTAGATTTGAGCCACCAGAAAGATTGAAAACTTAAAACAATAGGATACACATAAATTGACAACTTTAGTAAAACAAAGCCCCAACTTGAATGAAATATCAAAAGTTAACTTGAGTTTGAATCACTGCTTGCATTAAGACTTTGGGAACAGGGTAAATAATGGTGACAATTTGAAGATTTAGATTAGTGTCCTTAATGGGCTTAATTAACGGAATTCTTAAACAAAGCCAAGGCTGAATTGTAGACTAAACTTATAATGGCATGAAATGTATAGTCTGATTTTATAGGAAGAACAGCAGATACAACCAACATTCCTTGTAAGTCACTAAAATGACATTATAGAAATATGTTCTATTTGATTGTTTTATTATATATAATTCATCTAAAAAGTATAAAATGTTCATAATAGCACTTCCTTACGGGTTACTTAATAATTTGGCTTTATGTTGTTAACCAAACAGAAGCAATACAATTACAAATGTAATATTTTCATTTACACCATTTTGCAACATGAGATAAAAATATAGTGCTAAGAGTTATAAATTATATGTAATATATATGTCCATGTTTATCTTTTTAAATGGATCCCTATAAACAATAAAACAAATTAATATTTTGAAACTAAAAAAAATTCAAATTATTTTGTTTTTTTATACTGCAGCGAATTATCACTATTGATTTTGGTGTATTGGCGTAATAATCTGGGCAATGATATACTGCCGGATCGCAGTTTTAAATTCTTAATAAAGGTCCCCTTTTGTTTTCCATTTAAGCAATTTAAATAATTTATTTTCAATTTCAATCAGTTATTTTCATAGCCCAAAATTACTTAAAATGTTTTTAAATATTGATTAATTGTATGTACAAGAATATAAAATAATCAGATATATCATGTGCATGTGTTAGCTAACGAGAATAAAAGCTTGTTGGTTTTCGTGTTTGTTTGGTTTGTTTCGTGGTCAGACCAAAATAAAGTTGTTTTTTTTAAATACCCATTTGAACCCCAAGATTGTTGTGTTAGCCAAATGGCTAGGTTTAAGCATTGTGAATTCATGTTATTATAGCACTACTACAAAACATAGTAAGATAAATTTGTTTTTTAACAGGATAGGTTTAAGAATTTAGATATTTTGAAATTAACATAGCTAATTTTAATTGTTGACCTTTTGTTTTAAAATATTTTTAAAGCTTTTGTTAAGAAACTAGATGGCATTGTTTTAAAATAATCTTAGATAGAGCGAGAGCTGCTTGTGTTTGTCTGGGCTAGGTTGATCCCATGATTAAGAGTCTCTCCAAACCCAGCCAACAAGATAATAGAAAACATAACCAATTTGGTAGGACTCTACAAGAAAAAAGAGAGAAGAACTTGTCAACAGGCAGTGCAGTGCTCCTTAACTACCAACTGAATTGCTACTAATAATTTACTAATAATTAAGAGTAGCGCAAGGTGAGTTTTTTGTTTGTAGGCTAGTAGCTCCCACCGTTTCTAGTTCAGAACAAGAGGAAAAGCTTATCAACATAGCCAGGTTTTCTTTCTATTTACACAATTTTAGTCATATAGTCATAGAGATTATAAAACATTGTGGGTCTAACACACATGCTGCGGAAAACTGTGATTAAAACTCAAACACTACCAAACAGCACTATTTATCACATACTGCTGGGATAGGGTGTTTCTTGTAGTAAGACAATTTTCCTAACAGCATATGATTGAATACTTAACTGGAACCTTCAACATGTATGTCAACAAGGGAAAGTACGCAAACACCGCTACATACAAGTCTTTTTTTTATTACATGACATGAAATAATACATTATTTAACAACAACATCCCAGTCACAAGAATACGAAGAATCTAATGATACTAAAACCATAATTATTAAAATTATTTATAATAAACTATTATGTATCAAAACTAACCTAAGTCACGTGTTGTTTATGCTTGAAAGGATATATTCTGTTGATAGTTTAGAATAATAAAAAGTATTACTATATGCAATAGTTATCCTATCACTTAATTCAACCTTTAATGCATACATAAATTACAATTTCAAACAGTAGACTAGTTTTTTTAGCACCATATGTTATTACTCATTAAAGTTATATACCTATGCATTAATTACTCAATGTGCTAGGGATAGGAGAATAGAAAACAATTTAGGAAAAACTACCCCTAGTGTACCCGAATAGGATAAAACCCTGATCTCCCCATCATTGGCAGTCAGTCTATTGCGAGAGCAAAGCCTCAGACCACATGGCCATCGAAGCAGGTAGGTTAGTAATTCAAATAAATAATATAGAGGTGGTAGGAAATAATGACATCATACATATTAAAATTTAAAGAATCATTAGTAAAAACACATTTTTGCTACTAAAATTTTTGCGAGTTGAAAAAAAGTTTTCAAATAGGCTTACCTAAGCTATCATTTGATTTGCCTCTTTTTCTTTTTTTGTGAGTGAAATGGTGAGTTATTTATGTGGAGAGCCATCACCTCCCCAGTCCTACAAAAGTTAATTTTATCTGTGGACTTGCAGTGAAGTTATTGTGAAAGGTACATAAATGAAGTTGAGGTTGCTGGGAAGAAAAGAATCAGTAAACCAGTCTGTGTAGTTTCCGCTAAAGCAGTAGCTTAGTTTACAAGCATTTATCTAAAGAATGTATCATCAATGTTGGTTCAAATTATTAATTACAAAACTCTTACTTGAATCTTGACCTTTTTCCCTTTTGCCTTTATTAACAATATCAGCTAATGTTTTTTTTTTGAAAGTTATTATTGAAACATATTTTTTTTTAATGAAAATAGTCCTATATTTTTATTGTTATAACTTTTCTTATTTTCAAAACTTTACTTGTCAAAAGTGACAGGTGCTTAGCATATGGTCTTTCAAAACATGTTTTTGGTATAGGGCTGCATTCTAGTAATCTAGTAACTATTCCAGAAATATTCTACTGTTCCTTCTATCGAAATCAGACTAAAGTCCCCCTTTCAAAAGTAAAATAGTTTCAGTCCCAGATATTTAATTTTCTGGGAATATTAAAATTGTAAAATTGAGCATAGGTGATATTGGTGGCTGTACAGTCTCACAATAGTTCCAAGTATAATGCCACTGTACGTTTCCTCTAAATTACACCAATCATGTAAATAAGCAGATAGCTTGGATGTGTAGTAAAACCGTGTATAGCTTAGTATCAAATTAAAGTTTATCGGGGTGGCTACAAGACATATTTTACTTTTCCAGGTTTTCCAGGCAACATTTTTCAATTTTCCCTGACTACTTTTTTCTAGTTTTAATGGTGGGTGATGACTTGTTTTATTTATTATTGATCACATATTAAAAAAAAGTTTGTATCCACTAAACATAAATGGTTTTATCAGTTATTTAGAAAAATAAAATGTTATTTTATTTAGGTATTGTTAACTTTTGTTTTAGTGTTTAGTTGTGAAATTAATGGGATATTTTAGAGATATTTTTAATTCCCCAACTTTTCCTTATTTTTAGTTAAATCCCTGTTTTCCCTGTCTGTAGCAACCATGTTTATATATATATTTATGTTGGTACCTCTGACTCACTGACAGCAGGGTATGCTATTTGAAGACGGTGTAGTTTGGCACAGCGGATAGCCATGTACCAGTTGATAATCACCTCCGCATCTTGGTGGTAGATATATATGTGGCGAGTTGATCCATCTTTCAGGAAACTCAGTTGAAGGGAATTGGGGATGTTTGTCTTCTCAGGAGTGAAAGCAACATTCAACTCAGACAGCCTTATCACCGCCTTTGGCTCCTTTTTCTGAAATCAAAAACTTTAACAAATAATAACAAAATTGAAAATTATATCTAGTATGACATGAACTTCAAAAAGTTCTGTTATAACAGCCAATACTGCCCAGCTCAACTGAACTAATTTTTTTTATTTAAAAGTTTGTATAGAATTATACATAAGCCAAAGAATGTTTGCTCACTTGGGGACTATGAATTTTACATCAACATTTTTTATACAGTTTTTTTAATAATACAAAGTGAAAAATAAGAAATTATGAGGAGTGATTAAAAAATTGATGAGTTGATTAATGGCAAATTAAGAGTGAAACAATGTACTAATTAAAACATAAATTTCCTTATAAATTAATTCTAAATGAATACAAAAATACTGTTTTGCAAAATTATAGTGAAAAAGAAAGAAAGACACTGCCAATCCTTTATAAGAAACAAAATAGGCTGGAGTTATGTCTAAGAAACACACACACACACACATATATAATATATATATATTACACACGATACATGAGAGAGAGAGTTGTGTTAAACACAACATTTATAGTTAAAATCAAGCTTAGCATCAAAACTTTGTATATCTGTGAGACAAGATAAACTCTTACGCTCCCAAATACTTGTAGTTTATCTATCTTTTAACTTAGCCACGAGGACAATATATTTAATATACCAGTACCAACCATATTATAATGAATAATGACTAAAGTATCTATCCACTATGGCTAGGAATTCAATGATAGGTTACATTAACAATGGAAGAGTGGAAGAGATTATGGATTTGATGGAAGATAGAAGAGTGGATGTCCTGGGCCTGAGCAAGACCAAGTGGAGAGGGAGCTGCATGAGAGAATTAAGGAATGGATTAATTCTACATTGAATGGAAAACAATGAAGGGAGAAGAAATGGACTAGGCTTCATTGTGAGAGAAAAGCTGGAGGAGGTAGGAGGGATGAACAATAAAATAATGAAGATGACAAATAATGAACGAGTAAAAAAAGGTGGAGGGGATACAAAGGCTGGGGAGAAAGAAACCAGGAGGGTAGCAGACTGTTGGAACTATGTACAAGAAATAAAATGAAGGTGGAAAACAGCTGGTATAAGAAGGAAAGAGAAAGTCATAAGATCACTAAATACAGTTGGGATGAGGAGCAAAAGTTGTTGGTGATGGACTACTTTCTCATGGAGAAATGAAAAGGCAGACCTTAAACATCAAATCAAGGTAATACCAAGTGTGTCCTTAGATAGTAACCACAGGTTGTTGGTGGTAGATATAAAGGGATGGGGATGTAGGAGAAAGGTAGTAGGACAAGGAAAAAGAATTAGAGTGTGAAGGCTAAAAAATGAAGAAGAGAGAGAGCTGCACCTAAGAAAGGCAAAAAGGATGAGATGAAAAGTGTTGAGATTGAATGAGAAAGGTTTAAAAACAATTTGGTGGGAGCTGCAGAGGAGGTATGTGGGAGGACAGGTAAAAAGAGGAAATGTAATAAGACACCCTGGTGGAACAACAGGTTGAAGGGAGCAGTGAAGAAAAAAATAAAGCATTAAAGAGTTTTAACAATAAGAATGAGTAAACAGAGAAATAATATAGTGAGGATAAGAAAAGAGTGAAGTGAGTTGTCCGGGAAGCCAGGAAATATTGGATGCAAAAATGGACAAAAATGCTAGAAAGGGACGTAGAAAGAAGGTGTTATATAGCCAGGTAAGAAACTGGAGGGGAAATGAAATACAATAAGTTAGAATGATGGATGAAAGCGGAAGAACAATGAGGACGGCAGAGGAAGCAACTATGAGGTTGTATTAAAGAGAATGAAATAAGTAAAATAACCAGTTGTGGATGAAGATCTGCAGGAGAAGTAGGTGTAAAATGGTTATACAAGATGCTGAGAGTAATATGGAGACCTGCTATGGAGAAGGAAGTCCCTTTGAAGTGTGAAGAAGTATTACACAGGGTGTACTTTGTACCTATTGTCACATATGCAGCAGAAACAAGGGCAGTGAATGTTAGAGAGAGACCAGGAAAGTGGAGGCCATGGGAATGAAGTTTGTGAGGAGTATGTTAGCTTTCATGAGGAGAACATGAGATTGTAGAAGAAGCAAGACTGAGATAGTATGGACATGTAATTAGGATGTAAAAAGAGAGGATGCCAAAGAAAATGTTGGAAATCAAGTATTTGGGAATAAGACCACAGGGAAGGCCAAGAAAGAGATGGGAGGAGCAAATAGCATAAAGTGTTCAAGTGAGAGGAGAAGAATGAAGGAAATTAAAGAAGGAAGAATGGGGAAGTATAGAGGAAGGTGGAGGCATTTTACTAAATTGATCCGGCCACAGGCAGGAAACAGTTGATGAAGATAAGTTGCTTACCTTGTAAGGTGCGCAACTTGTGGGGATTATTTCTGTGAGTAGAAACGGCTTGTATTCAAAATTGTTATTTGTGGGTCCGGCACCCTTCAGATGCCGTTAAGTCTTTGGAAAATTATAATGGATTTTCTTCTTATTCTGTCATTTGACAGCCTGAGCCATGTGTAGTCACTGTTATATAACCAGGCAGCCCTAGTTAGGAATCGGCCTGATGAATGTTTTTTGGATAGCCTGGAATTCTATTCTTCCTATTACTGAAATACATAGTTACTTACAACTCCAGCTTGGCGGAGAAAACAGTCTGTTACTATTCTCTCTATTCAAGAGTTATGATTCCTTTGTGAGTACTATCGTCGGTAAATAGCAGCACTCCTTAAATTAGAATTTACTAGTACTAAGCTTTAAGTGCATTTAATTTATTAGATTTTGTGCAACACAGTCAATACTCTCTTTGACCTCGAATGAAAGTTTTTAATTGTGTAGATATAACTCTTAGGCATTTGAGAGGTTGTCTTATTTGATGTTAACATTATCAATCAGATTTGTGTATATGGCCTTTTGTTTTAGAAAATGCCATAGTTCCTCTTTAAGGAGTCTCAGACCGTAGAGTATTCAGACTAAGTTATGTCACCTAATCTAAGTGGTCTGTTTGTGTATAACTCCATTTACACTTGTATCACTTAAACTTCGCTAAGGCGATGTTATGTTTGTTGTAATCTTAAGGAGGTGATGGTCTCCAAAGCTACTAAGTTCAAGATGGCGGATGTGAACTGCCCAAATGTAAATGTACATTTCTCCATTCACTTGATATTAATGACTATTAGCTTGTACGATTTTCTTGTTATATTTGCACCTTCTGTCCTATCCAACTTACACTATTTATTTGTATTGTTGGTCCCTGATGGGCAGATACAATACAAAACTGAACCGTTGGAAAGAGGTAGAGTGGTTAATATTCTGAAAAACATGTGGTATTGAGTTTATATAAAAGGAAAAATGTATAGACAAAACTCATATCATATCATGCCTTTGTGCAGTTTCTGTGAAGATCATGCTAGGGTGGGGTGTTTTGGTGATGGCATGAGTGATCTAGAAGGATTTGATGCAACACTCCATGGGACATAAGATCCTCGACTTTTCACTATTCTAATTCAGAAATCAATCCCATGCTGCTTGGAACTTGTAAGTTTGATGGTGTTTAAGAGATCAGACATGCCTTGATTTATATATAATGTATATTATATATTGTATCCTTCACAAATGGAAAAAAGTAAAACATGTTTATTAAGATGTAGGTCTATAGTAGTGCCATACTTAACTAAGGTCATTTGTTAGTTGGTTGGCCACACTGTAAGAGACTTGATTGATTTTTTTTTTGACATGTCAATGGCTTTTTCTTTTCTTTATTTTTTCTGATTTTATCAAAGTGTACTTATCCTGATTGTAGCATATATGTGCTAATAAACTATGTTGTATAATAATTCATGTTATATTAAAAGTGCAAAGATTACCTCTTTTATGTGGTATTTTAATGTGTCTTCAGCTTCTGAAAGAATGAATTTCCTTGCATGGTAGCGGCTGTCTTCTTTCCCTCTCTTCATTAGGAAGCCCTCCATGTATCCTTGAATATATGTCTGTCGCTCTGGGTGACAGAATTCCTCTCGTTGGTACTTGGCTCGAATCCATTGCTCTATCAATACTCTACAAAATATCATGTTAAGGTAACAACTCTCTCTTTGATAAAATATTTGATTAGATATCTAGCACAATATTTGTTTTTAATTCAAAGTATAATTAGTACTCAAAATATTATGTTAAATAAAATGTATTGTTGTAAAGGAATATTGGAGCTTCATAAGCTCATAAATATATGGATCCACGCCAATATGGATATAATGAGAGGTGATTGGAATATTTCTTACTTTTTATGCAATACGTACATATAAGCCTACACTATAAAAATCCATTTTTAACTCCAATAATTTTCACTATAAGCATTGTACAAACCTTTAACATTGAAAACAAAGTAAAAAACTGAATTTTATAATGTGTATCAGTGTGTAAAGTAAATGTACCTGTATATGAATGGAGAGGGGGCAGTAGCGTACACAGAATTACATAATAAAGGGGGCTCAAGGAGTGTCCACCCAACTGCCGGAGTCAATTCTATTATACCTCAAAGCTTTATTGGAAGGTTTTTATTGATATTTGTTAACTTGTATCATTTATATCTTTACTATTATAAATGCGATAATCTAACAAAATAATAATTAAAAAGGCCTAAATTAAAGTTGCCTTGACCATCACATAGGCCTACTGTCACAAAAATCACTGATTAATTATAATACAAAGCGTGAAGATAGCCCATTTCTATTCCATGAAAGATAGTCCACTCCGATGAAATAAATTAATTTTATGATTGCTATATAGACTATTTCTGATCACCTGATATTTCTTTCGCTTACAATGTTTAACTAGTCATTTCCTACCCGCTCCTCCAATTTTATTTTATCTTTGGATCTGCGTGGATTTCGAGGAATCCCCAAACTATGATAGGGGGCTCTAGCCCCCCAATCCTCCTCCCTCGTGGGTACGCTACTGAGAGAGAGTGGGAAGCCACCCTTAGTACACCTGACCCAGATTTGAGTCCACACCAGCCTAAATCAACTGCAGTTGGGAATAACCTGTCCCCATATAATACAAGGGAGAATTCTAGAAGAACCAACACTATTTGTTCATAGGTCCGTGAGGCTGGTAGCATCACAAACGGCACAAATTATAAGACCTATAACAATATTTAGTGCTAAGTTTGTGCCATGAGAATACCCTATCCCCATAATTTGTGGCACTGTAGTTTTTGTGAAAACACCAAAAAAACAGTGGGTGTTGCTGGCAGCACCCTTAACGCCACAAATTCTGAAACCTATCACAATATTTAGTATTGAATTTGTGCCACCATAGTTTCCATGAAAACACCTTAAAATGGTAAATTGTCTTAACATCATGTTGTACTGGTCAGCCCTCATTTCAAGGCCGACCCTAGTTTCTCCCGCTTGTACACCCTGTGATGTCATAGTGGTATCCAACTGGGGTACACGAGAATTATTCGAGGTTGCAACAAAGCTCTGACAAATATATGAGTGCCATATATTTATGAGCATAGATGAATTATTATTTTTTAGCAACTTGAATATAGCTGTTCAAAATAGTGATGGAATAATTTTTTAAATACACTCTTTTCTTTGAATAGCTAATGTTGATTTTCTTAAAAGTTTTTAAACAATTAATAAAAAGGTTCTCAGTTTATCTATTAGTTGTAGGATTGATAATTATATACACTTAAGGCTAGATTAAGACTAATTTTAATAACTGGATTCCTAGATGTTAGTTAGCAATTAAACATTATTTTTACCATTATTATACTAATATATGTTCTTTACCAATGGTAAAAATTGTGGACACTATGTACACATTGTGAGTGTGAATACATAGCATTGTCATGTGCTGAGATTGTGAGTGTGAATACATAGCATTGTCATGTGCTGAGATTGTGAGTGTGAATAATAGCATTGTCATGTGCTGAATTGTGAGTGTGAATACATAGCATTGTCATGTGCTGAATTGTGAGTGTGAATACATAGCATTGTCATGTGCTGAGATTGTGAGTGTGAATACATAGCATTGTCATGTGCTGAGATTGTGAGTGTGAATACATAGCATTGTCATGTGCTGAGATTGTGAGTGTGAATACATAGCATTGTCATGTGCTGAGATTGTGAGTGTGAATACATTAGCATTGTCATGTGCTGAGATTGTGAGTGTGAATACATAGCATTGTCATGTGCTGAGATTGTGAGTGTGAATACATAGCATTGTCATGTGCTGAGATTGTGAGTGTGAATACATAGCATTGTCATGTGCTGAGATTGTGAGTGTGAATACATAGCATTGTCATGTGCTGAGATTGTGAGTGTGAATACACTATGCATTGGTGCATGTGTATGGAGAATTTTGAGTGTAGTGTGAATACATAGCATTGTCATGTGCTGAGATTGTGAGTGTGAATACATAGCATTGTCATGTGCTGAGATTGTGAGTGTGAATACATAGCATTGTCATGTGCTGAGATTGTGAGTGTGAATACATAGCATTGTCATGTGCTGAGATTGTGAGTGTGAATACATAGCATTGTCATGTGCTGAGATTGTGAGTGTGAATACATGCATTGTCATGTGCTGAGATTGTGAGTGTGAATACATAGCATTGTCATGTGCTGAGATTGTGAGTGTGAATACATAGCATTGTCATGTGCTGAGATTGTGAGTGTGAATACATAGCATTGTTCATGTGACTGAATGATGATTGTGAGTGTGAATACATAGCATTGTCATGTGCTGAGATTGTGAGTGTGAATACATAGCATTGTCATGTGCTGAGATTGTGAGTGTGAATACATAGCATTGTCATGTGCTGAGATTGTGAGTGATTGCTGCATTGAATTAGTTCATAGCATTGTCATGTGCTGAGATTGTGAGTGTGAATACATAGCATTGTCATGTGCTGAGATTGTGAGTGTGAATACATAGCATTGTCATGTGCTGAGATTGTGAGTTGTGAAATACATAGCATTGTCATGTGCTGAGATTGTGAGTGTGAATACATAGCATTGTCATGTGCTGAGATTGTGAGTGTGAATACATAGCATTGTCATGTGCTGAGATTGTGAGTGTGAATACATAGCATTGTCATGTGCTGAGATTGTGAGTGTGAATACATAGCATTGTCATGTGCTGAGATTGTGAGTGTGAATACATAGCATTGTCATGTGCTGAGATTGTGAGTGTGAATACATAGCATTGTCATGTGCTGAGATTGTGAGTGTGAATACATAGCATTGTCATGTGCTGAGATTGTGAGTGTGAATCATAGCATGTATGCTAGATTGGAGTGTACATAGCATTGTCATGTGCTGAGATTGTGAGTGTGAATACATAGCATTGTCATGTGCTGAGATTGTGAGTGTGAATACATAGCATTGTCATGTGCTGAGATTGTGAGTGTGAATACATAGCATTGTCATGTGCTGAGATTGTGAGTGTGAATACATAGCATTGTCATGTGCTGAGATTGTGAGTGTGAATACATAGCATTGTCATGTGCTGAGATTGTGAGTGTGAATACATAGCATTGTCATGTGCTGAGATTGTGTCACAATTCTCAAATTATCTTCTGTCATGGTTATCTTTTAAACACATGAAAGTTTTGAGTGCTGCTAAATTCTTAAACCTATGCAAATATGTAGTACTCAATTTGTGCCAAAAATATATTACATTCCCATAATTTGTGCCTAAGCCCGCAGTAGTGTTCATAAAAATATTCAAACACATTGAGTGCTGCTAACGTCAGATAGCATTATCACTGCTACTTTCTTTGTGTACTAAAGTTATATAGTTATATGACTAATACATGTATTCATTATTTAGTAAATTTAGATTTTGGTCTATGGGGCTCGGGGAGAAAAATTTGCCCCCCTCTGATCTAGATTATGGCGTTAGCAACGCCAAGACAAAAATGTAAGTTTTAATCATTTGTTAGATAAATACAACACTTACATAATTAGTATGTCAATTTTCAGTTTTTTACCTTATCGAGAAGTTATAGAATATCTCTGGACTGACAAACATCGCATGTATCAATGTTGCAGCCATATAAATGGATATATGATATGTATTATCAGTTTAACACACATCTAGTAGTCAAAAGTAGGATTGAGTGGCACCACTTTTCCCCTCTCATTGCTATTCTGTGGAAATATTTTAATCAAATTGGTCTTCTCCCCTCGTGTAGGGGTTGTATTATCTTACTACACTAGGTTAAATAATATTAATTCAACTATGCTCTGCAGAAGAATAACGCTTCACCAGTGACATTAAAACCACAGAATTGTTATTCCACCTAACAGCACTAACATTTATTTTTATGAAAACGCAGCATGAAAACTACAATGTTTATTTTAAATTATGGATGGTTTTAGTAGTGAGTATTCTAATTTTATTTTATCCAATATATCCGATTATATATATATATATTTTAAAGAGTATGGGAAGAAATTAGCACAATAAACTAAGCACTCAGGTTTAAGGTATTGTTCCTGGATTTTTTTATCACAACACTTTCACACACTCCAACTTCTCAAATTCCATTACATTTTCTACCTTGTTATAAACTATCGAGAGCACAATAATATAATATAATAGCATAAACCTAGAATTGAATCCAAAACTGATAGACCTCAAAATAATAAACTATTTGAATTCATGTCGGAAAACATATAGAATCAATTATTACAGTATATTGTTATAAGATATGCATTATATTATGTTATAAAAAAAGCAAGATGAGCAATTGTGTTACTATAAGTGTTCACTCACTTGCGGATATCGAGGAGGCAGTTATGTGCAGGCCAGGACTAAGTTGATGAACGAAACCAGGCACACATTAGATCAATTCAATAACTGAAGGCCAAATTCTCTTGGTTAAAGTTATCAGTACAAACCGAAAAACTCTGTGTGTGTGGGGGGGGGGGGCCTTGATTAACTTAGTAATGACCAAAAATTGAAGTATGATTTATGAACATTGGGTAATCCTTAGCGACTACGCTGGCAACACATTATCTTCTTAGAGGACAGGCGGCTTCTAGCCGCACGAGATTGAGCAATAACAGGTCTGTGATGCCCTTAGATGTTCTGGGCCGCACGTGCACTACACTGAAGGAATCAGCGCGTCCTCCCTGTCCGAACCGACCGGGTAACACATTTAACGTCCTTTGTGCTAGGGATTGGGGCTTGCAATTGATCCCATGAACGAGGAATTCCCAGTAAGCGCGAGTCATAAGCTCGCGTTGATTATGTCCCTGCCCTTTGTACACACCGCCCATCGCTACTACCGATTGAATGATTTAGTGAGGTCTTCGGAGCTCCTCGCGAGTTCGCCGATGTTGTTGGAAAGATGACCAAACTTGATCAGTTAGAGGAAGTTAAAGTTGTAACAAGGTTTCCATAGGTGAACCTGCGGAGGGATCATTACTGTTCTGTTCTACCCGTTAGAATGAAAGACTCTTGAAAGCTAGTCCCCCACCCCGGCGACCGAACGGCGGACCCAATAGGTCCACACACAACCAACATTACTGGATTGAAAGTACTTTATTAACTGAAATATCAGGCAAAAACAAAAATACATTACCTATTTTATGATGCATTCAATCCTAGTCACTTACATAGTTGTTTAAACTTACATTTAAGCTTTTTGTTTAGCAGGGTGGCTACAAAACATATTTTACAAAATTCTCTGACTTTTCCAGACAAAGCATCGATGATTGTTGCATATTGGTAATACTAATTTGAAGAATATGTGTTAAATGGTCAATAGCTTATACGGTGAGTGTAAAAAATAAACACTACTACAGAATTTCCATGTGAGCATTGTATCCAAGGTAAAATTACTAAATTGACTCGTGTAAAAAACAGGGCTTGCAACTTCTCCACAGTGGCATTATGGGTATGATCAACCTTACAGTAACATTGTATGATAGTAGGAATGATGATTAAACTCAATTTACCCATGTTTATACAATTAAGGAACCTCTAGGTGTGATGTATAGGTACAGAAAGTGTCAATAAATACATTCTGGATGCAACTGCTACAACTTTATTATGCTTTAGAATTGTTGTTACACCATCTTTAAAAATTACATCGCATTTTTTTTTAATCTAGTCGTCTGACTTATAAGAGGTTGTGCTTTAGACTAAGGATGATAAGAATACCTCCCAGTTTGATCGCAATTTTTCAATCAAGTCAAAAGACTCATAGAGATTCTCAAATTGTCATTTTTAAATTTTCCCCTGATCTCACGAGCTTTATATTCACTAGACTTGGGAGAGGATAAACATTAGTTAGAAGATGACAATAAATTCCATAAATCATGTGTACCGGAGCTCCCGAGTTGAGATACCAGAAGGTAAACAAAACACGTGTACCAGAGCTCCCGAGTCAAGATACCAGAAGGTAAACAAAACAGTGTACCGGGGCTCCCGAGTGAGATACCAGAAGGTAAACAAAATCAGTGTACCGGAGCTCCCGAGTTGAGATACCAGAAGGTAAACAAAACACGTGTACCGGAGCTCCCGAGTCAAGATACCAGAAGGTAAACAAAACACGTGTACCGAGCTCCCGAGTCAGATACCAGAAGGTAAACAAAACATGTGTACCGGAGCTCCCGAGTCGAGATACCAGAAGGTAAACAAAACACGTGTACCGGAGCTCCCGAGTCAAAATACCAGAAGGTAAACAAAACACGTGTACCAGAGCTCCCGAGTCGAGATACCAGAAGGTAAACAAATCATGTGTACCGGAGCTCCCGAGTCGAGATACCAGAAGGTAAACAAAACATGTGTACCGGAGCTCCCGAGTCAAGATACCAGAAGGTAAACAAAAACATGTGTACCGGAGCTCCCGAGTCGAGATACCAGAAGGTAAACAAAACATGTGTACCGGAGCTCCCGAGTCGAGATACCAGAAGGTAAACAAAACACGTGTACCGGAGCTCCCGAGTCGAGATACCAGAAGGTAAACAAAACAGTGTACCGGAGCTCCCGAGTCGAGATACCAGAAGGTAAACAAATCATGTGTACCGGAGCTCCCGAGTCGAGATACCAGAAGGTAAACAAAACATGTGTACCGGAGCTCCCGAGTCGAGATACCAGAAGGTAAACAAAACATGTGTACCGGAGCTCCCGAGTCGAGATACCAGAAGGTAAACAAATCATGTGTACCGGAGCTCCCGAGTCGAGATACCGAAGGTAAACAAAACATGTGTACCGGAGCTCCCGAGTCGAGATACCAGAAGGTAAACAAAACATGTGTACCGGAGCTCCCGAGTCGAGATACCAGAAGGTAAACAAAACACGTGTACCGGAGCTCCCGAGTCGAGATACCAGAAGGTAAACAAAACATGTGTACCGGAGCTCCCGAGTCGAGATACCAGAAGGTAAACAAAACATGTGTACCGGAGCTCCCGAGTCGAGATACCAGAAGGTAAACAAAACATGTGTACCGGAGCTCCCGAGTCGAGATACCAGAAGGTAAACAAAACATGTGTACCGGAGCTCCCGAGTCGAGATACCGGAAGGTAAACAAATCATGTGTACCGGAGCTCCCGAGTCGAGATACCGGAAGGTAAACAAAACATGTGTACCGGAGCTCCCGAGTCGAGATACCAGAAGGTAAACAAAACATGTGTACCGGAGCTCCCGAGTCGAGATACCAGAAGGTAAACAAAACACGTGTACCGGAGCTCCCGAGTCGAGATACCAGAAGGTAAACAAATCATGTGTACCGGAGCTCCCGAGTCGAGATACCAGAAGGTAAACAAAACAAAATCCACTTACAAGGACGGCGTGGTGGCTGCCCTACTAAACTCTGTTTCTTCGAACTCAGCAATTTGGGCTTTCTTTTCATTTTCTGTGAAGATGAATTTGCTGAATGTTTTGATCAAGTCTAATTTGTTGATAAACAAATTGAACAGGTTTCTTATAATCGTGTTTAGCCTTCCTTTTCACTTGCATCTTAAAATAATGTGAGCTTCTGACTACCTCTGTTATACCTTTCAAAAACCGTTTCAGTTCCTCATCTAATAATCTAGTTTTTATGAAGCTCAAAGTTAATTTTTCGGCCAGTGTGTCGAGATGCAACAATACAAACTTCGTATTGTACAATTACTACCCCTCCCAACCTTATATTCCATGTTCAATCACTTAACGCATACTACCCGCCCCAAAAAATACCTTGACGTATCCTACAATAGTAATCTTCACTATTGTAGCCCAATGTAGCCCCAACAATCATACATTAAATCAGCGTTCCTAAATATTCAATAACAACTGTCTACTTACTAGATTGTTACCAAGTCCAAATACACCAATGTGGAAGCGTGGGGCGACCACGACTAGAAAAGTCTGTATTAGATGATCTACCCGGCCCGAGAATAATATTAACACTGGGCGATGTTTTCCAAGAGTCCAGGCACCAAATCAACACGCCTGTATTGCACCCTGGAGGAGGGATAAGGCCACCATCACCTGACATCAGATGTTCCAACAGCGGTCAGAGAATCGTAAACAACTGCATTGCGACGATAGACATCCAATCAGCGACCAGGAAGACTTGTGAAATTACGGCATGATGACGTAATGCCTTGTACTGCGTGGCTGACTAGAATGTGAACAATCCCATCCCCCTTTCTTGTTCTCTAGACTCAATATATAGGAGAATGTAAGTTGTATTAAATATAGCATTATTGAATAGAGCTTCATCGAAAGAGCGTTTTGATAGAGCGGACTACGTGTCGGGGTCATGGAGGAAAGACCTAGGAAAATCTTACGTTTGATATAAATTTATTTTATAGAACTAACTATTTATTGGGGTCATGGAAGAGAGACTTATGGAATAAATAGTTAAATCTTTGAGTCGATGCCATGGGGAAATCGCGTCTGGCATTTATTATTTTATATAGCTAACTTTGTTTTGTGGTCATGGAGGATTGGCCTATAATATAAATTGTTAAATCATTGAGTCAACGCAATGGAGATATTTCGTTTGATGTTAGTTAATGTAATATGTAGAACAGACCATATGTTAGCGTCTTGGGAGATAGACCTGTTTTCTATTAAATTTAAAATTGTTATAACTCAAGCAGAGTTATGGAGGAAGTACGTTTAAATGAATTATATTTCATACTATTGTCTAGGGTCATAGAGGCATATATTAATAATGTCTAGAATGTCATTGTTAGTTATTACCTATAGTGTTGTAACCATTAGACGTTACATTCTCAAATTAAAGTAAAGTATACAATTTTGTGGCTACACAACTTTGTGCGTTTTATTCTCTGAGTCATGGATTATATCCATGAAGTATCCTTGTAACTAATGTAAACTTTGAATTGAAGTACTTAGTAGGACATGAGATATCACTCTGTATTTTTATACAGTAAAAGCTTATACCTTTATTTATGGGTATCAATAGGCTTATTTATATTTGTACCAGTTTGTGGGTAACTATATTTGAAAGACCTTATGTCATGTTTTTAGGTACAGTAAATTGAGAGAGATGTGTTTGGGTAATAGTTCTACCAGATACCTGAAAGACGGTACATTATATGATGCAATGTTTTCTTTTACAGTAGTAGCTATTGGAAAGTTTTGAATTAAGGCCATATGTTCCTTTGTCTGTTTTCTGCTTTGAACAAATTAAAATACACATGATTGAAAACTGCGCTATTCTATCTGTTGTCATTTATAATATGTATGTTACGTCCCCCTATCCTGTAGTTTTAGGGGCCTTATCTATAGGAATAGCAGAGGGTGTAGCAGAGAGAAGTAATGACTACATTGAATTTTTTCAGCATCATAATTAAAAGATGGCAGGCAATATTTAAATCCTCTAATGTAACACCCATTGACTATAATTTACAAATCAATTTATCAAATTGATTAAATGTATCTCCAGAATTTCACTTTATAGTTCAAACTTTATCAATAAAAGATTTTTATGTATAAGTAATTGTGGATTTTTTTCTTGTTTAGGTGTTCATAGGAGAAAGCCAAACTTTGACTGCAGATTCTTTATCATTGGAACATTCAAGAACGTTCTCCAAAAGTTTCTGAACTACTTGAGACTTGCATTTTGGAACTATTAATTTTCTTCTACTCAGCCAGTTCCTTTGTCTTCTTAGTCGTGATTTCAGGACTTACCATTTCATTGAAAGTGACTTTTGTTTGTTAATTACTTTAAACTACTTCCAGCAGATTGAGTTTATCAAGTGGAGTTGCATTCTAAACTTCCAGTTGTTGCAATTTGAATCATCAAATAGTGGAACGCGATACTTTTCTTCATTTATCATAGTCTTCTAGGATAAATCTTCTAAGGGTTAAGGCTTAGGTCAATAGCACACACACATTGATAATAATACAGAATGGTGGTTCAGTTTATACAATTTTAAAACGTACTACCACTGGTTTATGGTATGCTTAGCATAGTCTTCGTGTTCAACATAACAACATAAATCACACCTTAACCATATTAAAATACTTTAATAACAGAAAATTAATATTAATTCCACAAAAAGGAAGCATAGCAGAGAGGAACAAATGTTTAAGTGCCTAATTCTACACTAATGAATGTTAAATTGCAATACCAACACAATTTCTTTGATATATTAAAATTTAAAATATGTTTCCCTCCATCCCAAAAGTACTATGTTCTAATGATTGGTTAAATCAGACAGGATTCATAATAAATTAAGTTAAAGCCAATATAACCCAAATGGGTGGTTTAGTTTTTTTTAACCCTGTCGGATGCGACCCAGACTGCACTTTTCTCTGTAGTGCGCATGCTCTGTTTATATCAAGGTCACGGGGCCTCATTTATCCTTTCTCCCAGTTGTTCTCTAGGCCTCCTAGCTTTATGGTGTCCAAGATAAGTGGTATGTCCATTCTATATTCATTTACATACGCGCTCGCACTCTCCCGGGTCAGATACCACCCACCTTACTGTTAATGTTATAGATTTTTTTACGACTTTGACAGAGTTTTTTTTTCAGTACTAAAGTGATGGAGTAAAAACATATTTTTCCACTCCGAGGAGATTTTGCGAGAATTACAACGTCTACAAGAAGAATCTGACAATGAATTGGATGATCATCTTGATGAAACGTGCTCAGAAACGAATGACGATATTTTACATAATGACGACAATGTAGACGATATTTTTGATTCAGAAGAGGTAACGGACATTCATGAAGCAATAGGATTAAACCCGGTTGACCTAGATGGTGACAGAAATTTCGTGCTCGGGAGAGATAATGATACAATATGGACAGATAAACCTTTATTTTCAAAATTTTCAAAGGCACCTTCTGCAAACATAGTTATTCATCTTCCAGGGCCTAAGGGCGAAGCGCAAGGGATAACAGATGAGTTAAAGCTATTTTCGTTATTTTTCACAGATGAAATGCTAGACAAAATAGTGTGCCATACAAACCAAGAAATTGAAAGAGCAAAAATTAGGTACAATTCAGTGCAATGGTTCATATCTCCTACTAACGCCATGGAGATCAGAGCTTTAATTGGAGTGTTATATATGAGTGCTTTTTTGAAAAATTCAGACAAACCCTGATGATATGTTTCACCCCATATTTGCCCCACCCCCCTTTTCAAAGTTCAATGACAAAAAAAAAAGATTTGATTTTCTCCTCACGAACCTTGGGTTTGATGATAAAGATACAAGAGAAATACGCAAGTCTAGTGACAAGTTTGCTGCTTTTCGTGAAATGTGGAATGTATTTGAAAATAAATGTGCAGAGTTCTACACGCCATCAGAGTATCTCACAGTTGACGAGACACTTCTTAGCTTCCGCGGTAGATGCCCCTTTAAGATGTACATTCCAAAGAAGCCTGATAAATATGGGCTAAAAATTATCTCATTGTGTGACGCCAGAACTTTTTATTTTATGGGAGGTATACCATATGTAGGGAAAGAACGCGAGAAGAAAAAAGGTGACCTATCTTTGCCTACTCAATACGTACTACAGCTCACTAAACCACTTTATGGAAGCAACAGAAATGTGACATCAAACAACTGGTTTTCTTCTTATGAGTTGACTGAAGAATTGAGCAAGAGAAAACTTACCTTTGTAGGAACTCTACAGAAGAATAAACCACAAATACCACCACCAATGTTGTCACATGCATTTCACAGGGGAAATAAACGAAAATTCTAAGAAATCTGAGACCATAGAATTTTATAATTTGACAAAAGGAGGAGTGGACGTCCTTGACAAGCTTTGTCATAACACAACAAAAAGGAAGAGTCGCCGTTGGCCCATGCGTATCTTCTACGGAATTTTAGACATTGCTGGAGTGAATAGTTTTGTACTTTACAAATGGAACTGTGGTGAAGACTCTTATTCAAACGATGCAAGATCAAATTTTCTAAAAAACCTAGCATTTGCCTTGACCAAACCATTGATGATAAAGAAGGTTCAAAACAAACATCTTCTGAAGGAACTACGAACCACGATTAGTAAAGTGTTGGGAATGCAAGAGGAAGAGAAAGTTGAAAGAAAGGAGCTACCATCATCCAGGAAGAGAAGAAGATGTGATTTGTGTGATAAAACTAAAGACAGGAAAGGAAATGAGTTTTGTACAAGATGTAATAGATGCTTGCGTGGAGAGCATAAAATGGTAATATTCCCTCCGTGCTATTGTGATATGGACTCTGATGAAACAGAACAGTGATTTTATACTAATCTTCGGTTTTAGAATTGTGATGGTTTATAATAATTTTATTTTTTATAAAGCTTTATATAAAACTTTCTGAGACTAGAACAATTTACTCATACTTTGGAACTGAGCCAATTAAGTATTGTGTTTCTCATATTAATTACTAAGCTTTTGTATTTTTTCTTCTTTAGTAAACATATATTCAAGTTTCTTGCTATTATTACTTTTTAGGTACTTTAATCAATGAAAAATTAACAAAAACTATAAATGGGTCGAATCCAACCCCACCTCACCGGATACGTCCTCAATATACACCTTAATGTTTGAGGGTTAAATAAATACACTGGGATTAACTAAACAACTAAAATATGTATTCATTCCAAATACAATGTTGGCTTTTTCCTTGATAGATTTTGTTTACTAATAGACCACAGAGACAGAAATAAGCAATAAAAGTGAGTAAAACCCGCAGGGCCATGTAGTGTGCTTATATTGTCAACATTTCCTCTTGAGCTACAGCAAGGAGCTCTAAGAATGATCATGATGTTGAATACATTTCATTGATAAGGTTCTATGTTCACATAGCCATGCAGACACGTAGACTCTTCAATCTCTCTCAGCCCAATGGCTTTGTCAATATGTCTGCCTGTTGCGTTTGTTCTTGTGTGTGCTTCACAGCAATCCAACAATCAAGGTAGTACTTGTGTGCTTCACAGCAATCCAACAATCAAGGTAGTACTTGTGTGTGCTTCACAGCAATCCAACAATCAAGGTAGTTCTTGTGTGTGCCTCATAACAATCCAACAATCAAGGTAGTACTTGTGTGTGCCTCATAACAATCCAACAATCAAGGTAGTTCTTGTGTGTGCTTCACAGCAATCCAACAATCAAGGTAGTACTTGTGTGTGCCTCATAACAATCCAACAATCAAGGTAGTTCTTGTGTGTGCCTCATAACAATCCAACAATCAAGGTAGTTCTTGTGTGTGCCTCATAACAATCCAACAATCAAGGTAGTTCTTGTGTGTGCCTCATAACAATCCAACAATCAAGGTAGTTCTTGTGTGTGCCTCATAACAATCCAACAATCAAGGTAGTTCTTGTGTGTGCCTCATAACAATCCAACAATCAAGGTAGTTCTTGTGTGTGCTTACAGCAATCCAACAATCAAGGTAGTACTTGTGTGTGCCTCATAACAATCCAACAATCAAGGTAGTTCTTGTGTGTGCCTCATAACAATCCAACAATCAAGGTAGTTCTTGTGTGTGCTCATAACAATCCAACAATCAAGGTAGTTCTTGTGTGTGCCTCATAACAATCCAACAATCAAGGTAGTTCTTGTGTGTGCCTCATAACAATCCAACAATCAAGGTAGTTCTTGTGTGTGCCTCATAACAATCCAACAATCAAGGTAGTACTTGTGTGTGCCTCATAACAATCCAACAATCAAGGTAGTACTTGTGTGTGCCTCATAACAATCCAACAATCAAGGTAGTTCTTGTGTGTGCCTCATAACAATCCAACAATCAAGGTAGTTCTTGTGTGTGCTTCACAGCAATCCAACAATCAAGGTAGTTCTTGTGTGTGCTTCAACAATCCAACAATCAAGGTAGTACTTGTGTGTGCCTCATAACAATCCAACAATCAAGGTAGTTCTTGTGTGTGCCTCATAACAATCCAACAATCAAGGTAGTTCTTGTGTGTGCTTCACAGCAATCCAACAATCAAGGTAGTTCTTGTGTGTGCTTCAACAATCCAACAATCAAGGTAGTTCTTGTGTGTGCCTCATAACAATCCAACAATCAAGGTAGTTCTTGTGTGTGCCTTCATAACAATCCAACAATCAAGGTAGTACTTGTGTGTGCTTCACAGCATCCAACAATCAAGGTAGTACTTGTGTGTGCCTCATAACAATCCAACAATCAAGGTAGTTCTTGTGTGTGCCTCATAACAATCCAACAATCAAGGTAGTACTTGTGTGTGCCTCATAACAATCCAACAATCAAGGTAGTTCTTGTGTGTGCCTCATAACAATCCAACAATCAAGGTAGTACTTGTGTGTGCCTCATAACAATCCAACAATCAAGGTAGTACTTGTGTGTGCCTCATAACAATCCAACAATCAAGGTAGTACTTGTGTGTGCCTCATAACAATCCAACAATCAAGGTAGTACTTGTGTGTGCTCTCATAACAATCCAACAATCAAGGTAGTTCTTGTGTGTGCCTCATAACAATCCAACAATCAAGGTAGTTCTTGTGTGTGCCTCATAACAATCCAACAATCAAGGTAGTACTTGTGTGTGCCTCATAACAATCCAACAATCAAGGTAGTTCTTGTGTGTGCTTCACAGCAATCCAACAATCAAGGTCAGTTCTTGTGTGTGCTTACACAATCCAACAATCAAGGTAGTTCTTGTGTGTGCCTCATAACAATCCAACAATCAAGGTAGTTCTTGTGTGTGCCTCATAACAATCCAACAATCAAGGTAGTACTTGTGTGTGCCTCATAACATTCCAACATCAAGGTAGTTCTTGTGTGTGCCTCATAACAATCCAACAATCAAGGTAGTTCTTGTGTGTGCCTCATAACAATCCAACAATCAAGGTAGTACTTGTGTGTGCTTCACAGCAATCCAACAATCAAGGTAGTACTTGTGTGTGCCTCATAACAATCCAACAATCAAGGTAGTTCTTGTGTGTGCTTCACAGCAATCCAACAATCAAGGTAGTTCTTGTGTGTGCCTCATAACAATCCAACAATCAAGGTAGTACTTGTGTGTGCTTCACACCAATCCAACAATCAAGGTAGTTCTTGTGTGTGCCTCATAACAATCCAACAATCAAGGTAGTACTTGTGTGTGCCTCATAACAATCCAACAATCAAGGTAGTACTTGTGTGTGCCTCATAACAATCCAACAATCAAGGTAGTTCTTGTGAGTGAAATAATGAATGTCACACATCATGGTGTTTCAATCGCTTGTGGAACTCTGTATTTTTGTAAGTTTTATGCTCTTACACTGTCCACTCACAGTATACATTTTGTCATCTTTTACACTGAGCTTGCCAACTAGAAGCTGTAACCCCAGAAATTATTTAGTGCCTTCACTATGAACTCTACTTCCGTCACTGACAATACTACCAACCAATGAAAGTGGCTCGAACACGCCACTGCACTGTCTGCGTAGATCACCAGGACGCACCTCATTAACATTATGTTGCCCACAAATTCTGCGTTGATCAATCCGTCAAGTGTTCCTTTGATGATGCTTGACCTTGATATAAATTTGTAGTAGCAGATACTTACCTACTTGGAGATACGTTTTATGTTTATCTCGTCCACTTCTGTCAGTCACTTTATTTCTTTAAGCAACACGAGACACGGATATGTAATGGTTGTGATGCCAACATCAGGTACACAAGACGTCCCACTGCATCAGGATATGGGATATAGTCTCCAGCCATTCTCTCAGCAGTCAAAATGTGTTGCCATTGAGTTTGCCTCATTCATATTAAAGTGCTCTAGGATTTCTTTTCATGTAAGTGCACTGGCACACAAAGATACCTTCCAAACGTAAGTCAATCAGCATGCTCAGTCAAGTAACAATCCAACAATCATCTTGATGACTGAGTTACTGCACTGTCATCCACAGAGATGGTGACCAACAATTTCTTGTCGTGTTCACACACAGATATACAAGGATCAGCTGTGGTGCTTCTAAACACTGTTTTTCCATGAAGTTGACCAATCGTCGAATCCAACGCCATGGAGCCTTTTAGAGACCTCATAAACTTTGTTTGAGCTTGCACCCCTGGTTGCTGACGTCATTGAACCCTTCCAGTTGACATATGTATACTTCCTCCTGAAGTGTTCCGCACATGAAAGCCATCTTAACATTGAACTGACAACTGCAATTTATCTAGAGTAGCAACTGCAAGCAAGGAGGCTACCAAGCATAGCACCCTACCTGGCTGAAATTCTTGTAATCAATGCTTTTCTTTTGAACGTATCCTTTAGCAACAAACCAAGCTCGGAATTGGTGAATGTACCTTTTGGTTTTCAGCCACATGTGGAGCACCCAGCAATTGTTGATAATTTTCACACCTTTTGGACACTCCACATGTCATTTTCTATCAACACATTTATGTCTTCTTAGTATGGTCTAAAATATTTATGGTCAGCAGCTGCAGTGTAAGGTGCATGAAGTGTCTTATGATGCCATTCACGTTGGCTGCTTGACTCTATGTTGTGATCATCTCATTTACTTTGGCAAATCTTCCTCAATAGCTAACACAATATTGTTTTCAGATTTGGATAACTATGATTTATCATCCTCCTGTTGTTCTTCAGAAGCAGTACTTCTCAAGGTCATTTCAGGTAAAGGGATTGTGCAAATATGTTGCATGATATTCTTGTGCCATGGCACATAGACTTAGTATCTGTCTTTGTCATTCCGGTAGCTAACCACTTGACCTAACACTCCATACCAAACACACGCAGTTGATTTACATCTTTTAATCATTTGACTGTTAGCAATTACATCGCTGATCTACTAATAACTGGAGTTTCCCATTGTGATTTAATCCACACACTTATGATGACATTGACTAAGGTAATCCGCTCACTTAGAGCATTAACAAGGTGAAGTCTACAATCATAGACTTTTCACGTTTCATTGCAGTGTTTTGTCTATCTGTGTCGGGTCCTGGCATCATCATTGAGATGCCAGGATCACTGACAATGCAATGAACTTCACAGTCGAATTTCACCAGGAAGTTTCTAACATATAACCAGAAGTTAAACTTAATTTTAAAAACAGGTAGACACTTGATGACTTAATTTTTTCACTTGAGAAAGAAGATTTAACAACACTTGCTGTAATTGTCCTTAAAACACACTAAATAACTTGTGCTTGGAAACACTATCAACTAAAAACGTCTGTTGAAATCAACAATGATTTGCAAGCACCTTTCTGACGTGTCACTTAACTTGATGGCCGAGATGCTCACAAAGACTGTGTTGCAATGTTCACCTCTGCTGGCGCTTACGTGACCACGATGCATGTATTTATGGTGTATGAGTCTGTTGGCGTTGGCTGCCACACTCCTAACTGGAAAAAGATGTCTACTGATTTCTGGAATACAGCAGACATTTTCCAAATAGTCAGGGATTCACTTGCCATGGACCAGCATCCTTAGGTTGACACAACCATAGGCCAATATTTTTAATTTAGTTGTCAAAGATACATTGATTAGAGGCAAAAAATTCTTGTATATTGCAAAATAATACTTTTTTGCAATCAAGTGTTGCAACGCTCATGTTTATCTGCCTGTCTCATGCTGATGACTGCTGAAACATTGAACCCTTGCAACTGCATGTTTGATGAATTTGAACTACCAACTTATACTTATTAGCCTTCAGCTTCTGACCATTTTCCTTCACGTGACAGTTTTTTCCTAATAAAAACAGGTGCAGATTTCTTTGTTGTCATATGTAGAGTTCTTTGACCCACAGAACCTGCCTGTTATTTTGATCACTGCTGGTTGATGCATGTCTCACAATAGCACTCTATTCAGCCGCTGCCATTTTTACTTGTTGCCCTTTTTTAGAACAGACAGTTTCTCATCGAAAAACTCTACCAAACTTAGTGCAATTACTGGTATTCAGCCCCGGCTGTCACCAAAAATGTGTCCATACAGGAGTTCAAACAATATGTCATGTGACCCTCGTCAACAAAGTCCCACAACAACTTCTCACCTTTGCAATAACTGCCGCAAAATCCATGTTTGAATTGTGCTTCATCTCAATCTTTGAATGCTACTCTACACTTACACAGTGAAGAGCGTGGTTCAGATACCTTTGGGGTTGGTATACATCGATATCACAGTGATAAGCTTGTCTCAGATACCCTTGGGGTTGGTATACATCGATACCACAGTGATGAGCATGTCTCAGATACCCTTGGAGTTGGTATACATCGATACCACAGTGATGAGCTTGTCTCAGATACCCTTGGGGTTGGTTGGTATACATCGATACCACAGTGATGAGCTTGTCTCAGATACCCTTGGGGTTGGTTGGTATACATCGATACCACAGTGATGAGCTTGTATCAGATACCCTTGGGGTTGGTTGGTATACATCGATACCACAGTGATGAGCTTGTATCAGATACCCTTGGGGTTGTTATACATCGATACCACAGTGATGAGCTTGTCTCAGATACCCTTGGGGTTGGTATACATCGATACCACAGTGATGAGCTTATCTCAGATACCCTTGGGGTTGGTTGGTATACATCGATACCACAGTGATGCCCTTGGGGTTGGTATACATCGATACCACAGTGATAAGCTTGTCTCAAATACCCTTAGGGTTGGTATACATCGATACCACAGTGATGAGCATGTCTCAGATACCCTTGGGGTTGGTATACATCGATACCACAGTGATAAGCTTGTCTAAGATACCCTTGGGGTTGGTATACATCGATACCACAGTGATGAGCTTGTCTCAGATACCCTTGGGGTTGGTTGGTATACATCGATTCAATACCCTTGGTTGTATAGCTGTACAAATGAGTTGTTCAATACCCGTGGTGGTTCACACACAGGGATGAGCTTGTTCAGATACCCTTGGGTTGGTATACATCGATACCACACAGTGATAGCTTTCAGATACCCTTGGGTTGGTGTATACATCGATACCACAGTGATGAGCTGTCTCAGATACCTTGGGTTGTATACATCGATACCACAGTGATGAGCTATTTCAGATACCCTTGGGTTGGTATACATCGATACCACGTGAGAGTTATCTCAGATACCTTGGGGTTGGTTGGTATACATGATACCACAGTTGAGCTTGTTTCAGATACCCTTGGGGTTGGTATACATCGATACCAATGATGAGCTTGTTCAGATTACCCTTGGGGTTGTTAGTATAATCGATACCACAGTGATAGCTTCGATACCTGTGTTGTTTCTCTGACATCGTCAACTTGGGTTGGTATACATCGATACACAGTGATAGCTTTATTAGATACCCTGGGTTTGGTATACATCGATACCACATGTGAGTACTTCTCAAACCCTTGGGGGTTGGTATACATCGATACACAGTGATAGTTGTTCGATACCCTGGTTGTGGTATACATCGATACCACAGTGTGAGTTGTTCGTACCCTTGGGGTTGGTATACATCGATACCACAGTGATGAGCTATTCTCAATACCCTTGGGGTTGGTATACATCGATACCACAGTGATGAGCTGTCTCAGATACCCTTGGGTTGTGTATACATCATACCAAGTGATAGCTTGTCTCAGATCCCTTGGGGTTGGTATACATCGATACCACAGTGATGAGCTTGTCTCAGATACCTTGGGGTTGGTATACATCGATACCACAGTGATGAGCTGTCTCAGATACCTTGGGGTTGGTATACATCGATACCACAGTGATGAGCTTGTTCAGATACCCTTGGGGTTGGTATACATCGATACCACATGAGAGCTTGTCTCAGATACCCTTGGGGTTGGTATACATCGATACCACAGTGATGAGCTTGTCTCAATACCCTTGGGTTGGTATACATCGATACCACAGTGATGAGCTTGTCTCAATACCCTTGGGGTTGGTATACATCGATACCACAGTGATGAGCTTGTCTCAGATACCCTTGGGGTTGGTATTACATCGATACCACAGTGATGAGCTTGTCTCAGATACCCTTGGGTTGTGGTATACATCGATACCACAGTGATGAGCTGTCTCAGATACCCTTGGGGTTGGTATACATCGATACCACAGTGATGAGCTTGTCTCAGATCCCTTGGGGTTGGTATACATCGATACCACAGTGATGAGCTTGTCTCAGATACCCTTGGGGTTGGTTATACATCGATACCACAGTGATGAGCTTGTCTCAGATACCCTTGGGGTTGTGTATACATCGATACCACAGTGATGAGCTTGTCTCAGATACCCTTGGGGTTGGTATACATCGATACCACAGTGAGAGCTTGTCTCAGATACCCTTGGGTTGGTTGTATACATCGATACCACAGTGATGAGCTTGTCTCAGATACCCTTGGGGTTTGGTATACATCGATACCACAGTGATGAGCTTGTCTCAGATACCCTTGGGGTTGGTATACATCGATACCACAGTGATGAGCTTGTCTCAGATCCCTTGGGGTTGGTATACATCGATACCACAGTGATGAGCTTGTTCTCAGATACCCTTGGGGTTGGTATATACATCGATACCACAGTGATGAGCTTGTCTCAGATACCCTTGGGGTTGGTATAACATCGATACCACAGTGATGAGCTTGTCTCAGATACCTTGGGGTTGGTATACATCGATACCACAGTGATGATCTTGTCTCAGATACCCTTGGGGTTGGTATACATCGATACCACAGTGATGAGCTTGTCTCAGATACCCTTGGGTGGTTGGTATACATCGATACCACAGTGAATGAGCTTGTCTCAGATACCCTTGGGTTGGTTATACATCGATACCACAGTGATGAGCTTGTCTCAGATACCTTGGGGTTGGTATAAATCGATACCACAGTGAGAGCTTGTCTCAGATACCTTGGGTTGGTTAACATCGATACCACAGTGATGAGCTTGTCTCAGATACCCTTGGGGTTGGTATACATCGATACCACAGTGATGAGCTTGTCTCAGATACCCTTGGGGTTGGTATACATCGATACCACAGTGATGAGCTTGTCTCAGATACCCTTGGGTTGGTTATACATCGATACCACAGTGAAGAGCTTGTCTCAGATACCCTTGGGGTTGGTATACATCGATACAACAGTGATGAGCTTGTCTCAGATACCCTTGGGGTTGGTATACATCGATACCACAGTGAATGAGCTTGTTCAGATACCCTTGGGGTTGGTATACATCGATACCACAGTGATGAGCTTGTCTCAGATACCCTTGGTGGTTGGTATACATCGATACCACAGTGATGAGCTTGTCTCAGATACCCTTGGGGTTGGTTGGTATACATCGATACCACAGTGATGAGCTTGTCTCAGATACCCTTGGGGTTGGTATACATCGATACCACAGTGATGAGCTTGTTTCAATACCCTTGGGGTTGGTATACATCGATACCACAAGTGAGAGCTTGTCTCAATACCCTTGGGGTTGGTATACATCGATACCACAGTGATGAGCTTGTCTCAGATACCCTTGGGGTTGGTATACATCGATACCACAGTGATGAGCTTGTCTCAGATACCCTTGGGGTTGGTTATACATCGATACCACAGTGAAGAGCTTGTCTCAGATACCTTGGGGTTGGTATACATCGATACCACAGTGAATGAGCTTGTCTCAGATACCCTTGGGTTGGTATACATCGATACCACAGTGAAGAGCTTTCTCAGATACCCTTGGGGTTGGTATAACATCGATACCACAGTGATGAGCTTGTTTCAGATACCCTTGGGTTGGTATACATCGATATCCACAGTGATGAGCTTTCTCAGATACCCTTGGGGTTGGTTGGTATACATCGATACCACAGTGATAGAGCTTGTTTCAGATACCCTTGGGTGGTTGGTATACATCGATACCACAAGTGATGAGCTTGTCTCAGATACCCTTGGGGTTGTTATACATCGATACCACAGTGATGAGCTTGTCTCAGATACCCTTGGGGTTGGTATACATCGATACCACAGTGATGAGCTTGTCTCAGATACCCTTGGGGTTGGTATACATCGATACCAAAGTGATGAGCTTGTCTCAGATACCCTTGGGGTTGGTATACATCGATACCACAGTGATGAGCTTGTCTCAGATACCCTTGGGGTTGGTATACATCGATACCACAGTGAAGAGCTTGTCTCAGATACCCTTGGGGTTGGTTGGTATACATCGATACCACAGTGATGAGCTTGTCTCAGATACCCTTGGGGTTGGTATACATCGATACCACAGTGAATGAGCTTGTCTCAGATACCCTTGGGGCTGGTATACATCGATACCACAGTGAAGAGCTTGTCTCAGATGCCCTTGGGGTTGGTATACATCGATACCACAGTGATGAGCTTGTCTCAGATACCCTTGGGGTTGGTTGGTATACATCGATACCACAATGACAAACTTGTCTCAGATACCCTTGGGGTTGGTATACATCGATACAGTTAAATATTTCAAAATACGATAAAATAATCATAAATCATTTATTGTATGTAAAAAAATGACAATTTTTTCTTTTCCAAGTAAATACGATGCCTGTATTATAAGATATTGATGTGTGCACTATATTAAACAAAATCAGTAACGTTCCAAAACAAAAAATAAGTACTTTTAATTATGTTTAAAATATTGTTTTGAGTTGGATTAAAAGAAATTATTTAAAAAAATGAAAGAGTATGAGAAAACTTAAGTTTACGTTATTTTAAATGTAATATATAACAGGTAATTAAAGATCTTTACATTTATAACAAAACAGTGATCTTTTACAAGTGTTGGCAACCCAAAACCTAAACATATGATTTTCGAAATGTCATCCAGGTAAAAATCTATCGTGAACGGAACATAGACACCAAGCCCCACAATACTGTTGCTATCATCATCACAATGTGGACGAAGCATTCCCAGGTGATTAAATGCCCTGGATAGATGATGAACAAGGTCCCCTGCCTCCGCTGCCTGGCAATAACAATATTGGGCATCATGAACGTGAACATTATATTAGACGCAGGTTTGATCGACTTTTTTTTGACATAACACACAAATCTTTTTATAAAACAATATTAATGAACGCTTTAACTTGACATCTAAAATTTCTGTTCTTTTTTTAGTTCAAAAGCTTATAATTTTATAAAAACAATGTTTATTTTTTTATGGATTTTCATGTGAATATATTATGCAAAATGCTCTACAGGTTTCTTGGTAGCTCTTCCTGTAGAGTCTAACCTAGCTATCGGATCTTCCTAAATAAAAACTTTTTTATACTTCTAGTTTATACTAATTCAATATAACCACATCATTTATAAAACAAAATTATGGAACATTATTGATTAAATTATTTTAAACAGATGATAGATCTCAAGGAAAACTTCCTTTTCCTAAATTAGATCTGTTTTAAATCTGATCCAATGTCCATTTTCTGTATTTGTTCATTCCTTTTACATGTTACTAATTGTGTGTCCCCCAATCGTTAACAAGTTCTTGTTTCTCCCTTTTTGGGTTATTTCGTTTTCTTCTTTTAGGAAGTTGTGTTGCGCATTTCATGCCACTCTTGATAAGTTCCAATAAAATGAAACCTAGGTCGGGGGATTGGACAGTAATGATCGGTTTTCTTCAAGAGGCAGCCATTGTCTCTTTGTCCAGTGGTAGCAATGTAAAATGTAAACTGTGTCCTTTTCATTGTTAAAGTCATATTATGTTTCCATCTTATTTTCGTGTACCTTCTTCCAAATTTAGCTAAATGGATAATAGTTAGACTAATTTATTCCAGTTCAAGTTATTCAAGGTAGATTACTTGTAATCGAGTTTCAAAACTACATTTGTTAATTTTTTTAACACTATGTCTTGGTACATATTTCAGTTATATGTCTGCTAACTAAACTAATGTGTTAGGAATGATAAAGGTTTAATTTTAGAGGAACTGTACCAACATTTACATAAAGGTATGGAAAAGATATAGTAAAAACCACCCTCAGTATACTCATCCAAGATTCGAACCTCAATTTGCTTGTCATTGCCAGTCCTATATACTGCTAGAGTAATGCTTTAGAATATTCTGACACTGTGTATTACAGTAAGGCGCAACCAAGCCCCCTTTCAGTGGATTACAAGCTACTCTCATCCTATTCAAGACAGTTGAGAAGTGAATAGGATTAAATAGATCATTTAAATGTTGCAGCTATGTAACTTATTGCATTGGTCGAGAAGAAATAGATTCATCCAAGCATGGGTTTATTTTAATTTCAACTTTATTTCTATTTTGTATATTTAGCATGTCTTACAAACTTGTTTAGTATTTTGAGAGTTTTAGAACCTAGCTTGTTGATAAGAAATGCACAAATATTTGTGATCACAACAAGGGATGGCAATAAAGTGTTAGTTCTTAGTTGAAAACTTTTCCTCTCGAGTTCAAGATACAAACCCTGACAGTTTTGA
>JBCFYV010000935.1:10849406-10870995 GCA_039000515.1 Timema cristinae
AATATTTTTTGAACTATTTATAGGATTTATTTATTAGCGTATTCTTTTGGTCTTTCTTAGAACTAATAAAATACTTTAGTTACTCAGTCATTATGTTGCAAGTCCCCAAAATAACCAGATTAAACGGTTATGTGGATGTGGAATAGTTCGGTCTCGTTGTATGATCTCCAGTTTGTGAACCACTCAGCTACCCTCCGAAAGAGAATCAATCCCAAGCTTATATTGTGCGAGCCTCGCCCACCTCCCTTCTTGACCTTGAGATTATCTCAGAATTTGCTTCAGTCTTTCTCTTTCTTATTGGAACAGACATAAAAGAGTAGTCGTTCATCTAACCGACACACACTATTGAATTTAAAGTCATGTTGCCTGACAGCGGTTGATACTTTCTCGCTCCGGTAGGCGGCTTCCTTAATAAAGAGATTAATAAGTCTTAGACCTATCTGGTAAATGCAAAGCTGGCAGGTTTTTGAAAGCTTCCATTCTACATGAGGGAATAAAATGACTTTCACATATTCTGAACGAGTTGTAAACCTGCATCGGATGCATTAAAGCTATTTTGTTATTTTGAATCCTCTTTAGCCATGTTTCATAAATATCTTTTTCATAATATACATTAAAAGATTATGAGATGTTTTATCCTCGCATACAGGAACACAACATTTCTTCACCCCTTCCATTATGAAATTAAATTAATTGTCCAACCAATTATTATCGGTTATAATAAAATTCAAATTCCTTTTTAAACACCAAAAATATATAGCTATTTATCTTTTTGAACACAAAACAAAGTTACAAGCAGAGATGGGCAATATACACTGACTGTGATTTTTTCACCGATACCATTTGATCACCTATACTCCCAGTGACTCGATCTCAAAAGTATCGGTGATTGAGACACCAGTGATCGGAGATACTCCATACTCGCATCAGATTGCAACAGTTACTTGAGCCACGGAGCTAGTATTGCTTCCTCAAGACACTCGAGTAAATACTCGCTTCGCGGCCCTTGTTATTCTTTTATTTTGTATTTTCTACCAGATAAATGAGAATCGACCTTATTGACTGGCATGTTTTACGTGCCATTTCTATTTAAAACACTTGATTTCCTAGAACTTATTTTTCAAAAACAGTATGTTTTGCTTTCTTTTCTTATCAACGGTATGAAACATCTTAAAATGCATACTTTTGTATTTACTGTATATTAGTCAGGCAACATGAAACCCAGATAAAACCTTGAAAGATTAGGTAGCTGTATGTCGATTGTCAATGTCAGTGCCGACAGGAAGAGCTTATGTTAGGCCTTTAAGTATCGAATTCCGTTGCAAACCACCAAACACCCGAGTAATTAGTTTTCCTTCCAACCGATACTCATGGGACTATTCGAGTAAATACTAAATATCCAATACTCAATACTCATAAATACGCGATACTCGGACAGCAGCTAAATACTAGCCTTCACCGTGGTTGGAAAGAGAAAAAATATCGGTCCATCAAAACACTGTGAACACAGGTCACAGTGAAAAATCACTGGTATAAATCACCGATATTTGAAAATCAGTCACTGTATTCACTGATATCGTAAAAATCACGGTTTCGCCCATCTCTAGTTACAAGAAGTCTTCCATTTTGAACAAGATGAAATTCAAATTTCAAAACAAGCAGTTACGTCATACGGTGACAGCAACGCTCAAGCGGCTGGCTGCCGTATTAGCTTGGTTTCAGGTTGTCCCTATAGAGTTCCCAGCCCATAGTATAACGTTTTCTATATGTACAACTGAAGGGTTATCGCCTACATCAATTTCTCGTGCGCAGAACGATGCGCGTTCAATCGAAACAATCTCCCTTCTACTAAAGTTGAGTCTTCCTTCGAAGAAACTTGAACAATTTAAACAACAGAATAGTTAGTTCTGGGGATGAGAAATAATGCTCCACCACTGGACCTGTTCCTTTTACCTGCTCCTTTTTGTCACTATCGTACCTACTCCCAGCCTTGTTTTTTTTTAGCATTCGTGTCTACTGCTCGTTTGGGTTTGGAATGAGAGTTGAAAACGTGTAGGAAAAATCACTCTCAGTGCACCTAACCGGAATCGAACCTTAATCTTCCTGTCATCGGCAGTTCAGTCTAGTACGAGAGTGAAGCCAGAGACCAGACTCTGTCAACCTTTTTGATAGCGTAGGTCTTTTTTTTTTATTGTTTGGCTAATTTGAAAAAAAGTAAAGCAAAAAAAGTTCAATTTTACATTTTACATATAGTATTTAGTTATTAAGTTCATGTTTAAAAAAAATTGTTTGTTGGCTAAATATTTTTTGGCCTAGATAAAGTTTGTTTGTTGCTGACCCTTTTCTTAAATAATGTTATCACCAAACGGGTCCCTTCAATGTTAATCATCAACGTAACAATTTATTGTGAGAATACATCACATACTGTGCTTGTATTGTGGAAATGGTGTTTTGTACTAAGAAAGCTTTCCCCTTCAAAACTCATTTATGACTCCCCAAACCAAGTCTAAACTAGTCCTGTAATAGATAAGTAAGGTTGAGCTGGACCTGATCTCAGCGCTGTGACAAGAACACAATGTATCCACTACCTTTCTACTGTATGACTGCTCCAAAATATCTCCGGAGCATAAAGGAACAGGGTTGCTCCAGATATGTTACATTGTTGTCTATGACAGAGACGAGGAGCAAGGTTACTTTGGACCTGTTCCAGTGCTGCCTGTGATGGAGAGACTAGGAACAAATTTACTCCAGACCTGTAACAGCGCGTATTTATCCTTGGACCAGTGACAAAAAGGAACAGCTTCTTTCGTCTGTCAGGAACAGGTTGTTAAAGTGATGTCAGAGGAGTAGTGACAAAGGATCAGGCTGTGATTTCACAACTCATCCCTAGTTCGTTCCCCCTTCATTATTTCAAAACAAACTCGAGCGACATTACAACACCACAACTCTAGCTCAGTGTCGGTTAAACAGTACAAATAGTTCAACGTATGGACGTTTCTTAGGAGTTGTGCTGATAGCGCTTCTCAAGTTTTACAAGGTAGTCCTTCCATATAGAGATGGGCAGAACGGCTCAAAGTGATTCAGTTCAGTGAAATGAGCCATTCATTTTAATCGTTCATAGTTCGCGACCGACCTATACGGCTTGCAATCAGTCGGCTACCGGTATCAATTGGAGAAAAACACCGTGTAAATTAGTTATTCCCTTCGCATCAAAGACCTGGTTTCAGGGATAAGCTTTTAAAGTTTATTAAATTATTATTATTATTGAATTATTTATGCTTATAAATCAAATATAGAACTTCTTTAAAGTACCTCTTTATTTATTTTAATTACTTAGTTTATTCAGTGGCATAATTGTATTTAAATGAAAATATATATTTTTTTAAATAAAATGCCACGAAGAAATATTAAACTTTGGGATCACTTTTCCGAACTAGAAGACACAAAAACAAAATGTGGGTAGTGTTCACAGATTGTACAGTGTAGCTTGTGGTTCTACTGAGAACTTAATGAGACACCTTAAAGCAAAACACCCTACTGTCCCTATTTTTAGAAGTGAGTCTCCTCATAAGTAAGTAACATCAGTTGATCATTCCACATTAAACTTAGTCAGTTAGCAAACTATCGACATTGTAGATAGATATAGATGTGAATTCAGACCTTAATCAACCATCTACGTCAAAACAGGCCTATAGATAGTACCAGACCCATTCCAATTCATCGATTAAAATAATCATATCAACAGCTGATCAAAATGATAGTCAAAGAATACCATCCACTAAGTATTGTTGGGGATCCAATGCACAATTTTTTTTTTTACTAACATGCTTTGTCCAGGTTGTATCATTCCATCTCGTAAAACTATTTCTTCTAGTTGGGTCCTGCAACTGTATCAGTCAGCTTTAGAGAAAGTGAAAATTAATATAAAGGAAGTTTCAGGAGTATGCTTTACCACAGACTCATGGACCTCATTCAACAATGAAAGCTTTATTGCCGTAACAGCAATTTCATAAACAGTGATTGTTGTGAGCTCCATTCAGTATTATTAGGGTGTATTGTTTTTCATGATAGACACACTGCCGTAAATCTTTCTGTTCATTTGAAAGATACAGTGAAAGACTGGACATTGAAAAGAAAGTAGTTTGTGTAATAAGTTACAACGCTGCTAACATCATTGCTGCAATACGTCTTTGTAGCGGGACACTTTTACCATGCTTTACACATTGTGTTAACCTTGTTTTGCAGGCATCATTGCGAAATAATTTAAATGACGTGGTTACAAAGATCAGCACTATAGTTGAACATTTTAAGAGAAATTCCCTTTCAAAATTGCATTCTAAGCAGGAGAAGATGGGATTTACAGCATATAAATTGATAAAAGATGTCACGCGATGGAACTAAACCTTTGATATGCCAACAGAATAATCAAAGTGAAAGACGCAGTTGTTTCCACACTAGTCATTTTACAATGTAACTTGGCAACATTATCGCCTCAAGAGTGGATTTTAGCCGAAAAAGCTGTGGAAGTAGGGGCCTACTTTAAATATTTCAAGAGGTTATGGAATAAATTAGTTCTGAAAAAGCTGTTTCCTTATAAAAATTAATACTTTTTGTTTAAGGCAATGAACCATAAAATGCTTCACTTCACCAGAGACAAAACTCTGCCTCCAGAAATAGGTCGGTTTGTAGGGACGTAGGCAGATTTGCTAAACAAACGTGTAATGACATTGAAGATAATGATATTACCGTCCACGTAACACTTCTTGACCTTAGATTTAAAAGACATGGGTTCCCCGATGAGAATAAGTATAACACCGCTTGAACTTCCCTCAGACAAAAAGTGTGCCGAATTAGCATAGAGGTAGAAGATTCATCTGAGCCAATACCATAAATGCAACCAACCAACTCCACTTTCACTTCATCGTCTTTATGGGAGGACTTTGATAATTAAGTGAAAAACAACCACAGTTCATAACCAAACCACAGCAGGAATAATTGAGTTGAACAAATATTTATAGGAACTGCTATGAAACAGCAAAAAGGATTCCTTGACCTGGTTGAAGGCGAGAAAAATGATTTATCGTGTACTCTATGAGGCTGTGCTGAGACTATTGTGCATTGTGGATCCTTAAGTACCCTGCGAAAGAACAGTTTCGAAACCAGGGTTAAGTCCTAACGCAGAGACGAAACCGATTAAAATCATCTAAGATATCAGAAATTTTGTTTTTAAGCTAAAACTTTTAGGCAAGTTAACCTATCAGCGGCATTTATACTTGTGGCCCGCAAGCCGTATTTGAACCGATCCATGATTCTGTGAAGCCCACAAACCTTTTGATGAACCAATATTATATAATGTGGTCTGATTCTTAGTTTTATAAATATTGTTCAAATTTGTAATTATTGCATTTTGAAATTGTGTGTGTGAACCACTGTTTTCGCTTAAGAACATGAAGTTATCAAATATAAAAGGGAGTTAAGGACAAAAATTGAAATGAACGCCAATTCTGCACATAAAAATTTTCATGTAATTGGGGGGAAATATAAGGTAACTTTTAAAAGTTTTTTAAAATCATAATTTTATCTTTGTAATATTAAGGATCTTTAAGCAAAATAAAATCTGAATTTGTTTAGTAGGAATTGGTTTTCAATGAGTCCTATTTTTGTGAAAATATAAATGGGAATTTTCAAAATAGCTTTGATAAGGTTCAAGTAAAATCAAAATTATATTTAAGATAAAATATAACATAGTATTTATCCTGCAAATAATATTTAAACAGAAAGTGGTTAATATAGCACCAGTTTCTGGATTATTGATAGATTTTAGTACTTACTGCGTCCTACCATTCGTCCAGGCTATTGGTACGCTTTATGTATTAATAACGTTAGTGGCAAAGGGATGAGTAAGGTTATATATATATATTATTTATGAGAAAAAAATACATATATAGGAAGTATACATGCATTTAAATCTTATATTTCATATATATAAATATAAAGTATGCATGCATTTCAATCTTATATTTTAATATAGGACGTATACATGCATTTCCATCTTATATTTCTCATATTGTATAAAATAGGAAGTATACATACATTTCAACTTATATTTCTCACATAGCAAATAGTTATTAGTCTTTTTACTTTTATTAACATAATTGCTAAATATTTTACTTGTCAGATAGAATCATTTGTGGCCCCGGATTCAGCCCGCAAGTCGTAGGTTGCGGTACGCTGCCTTAACACGTGGTTAGTGATAGTTTTAAAATATATGAATTTCTAAGGATGCATTTGTATTTACCTCTTGTAGCCTTTACCCTAATTACTACCCCTAACAGGGAGGACAATGTTGCTTTTTTGTTGAATTTTAGACACGTGAGGGGGGACGCAGAGGTAGATTTGCTGGACGAAGAGATATTTTTTTTATCCTGTTATTTCTGTGACCGAGGTCGGCCGAATTCTCCCGATTGTCTTGTGTTGTTCAATTCGATCTGTTTCACGTCAATTAGTTGAACTAGTTCGACTCGTTTACCTAGAGGATCCGTTCAATTTTAACCATTCGTTCATGAACGACACTTCTCCACTTAAATAGGTATTTTTTAGTCTCGCCTTGAACATGTCTAGTGTATATTGAGGCACAAGATTAAAATTCCTTCCCCTATAAAATATATAATATTTTGTGGACATATTATTTTTATTATTAAGGTAGAAGTTCTTTTGTCTAGTATAATGGTTTTGAAAATCTGAATTGATTTTTATTTGATCTCTTAATTAAGTTGGCATGAAGTTTTGATAAATTTTGAAGATTAAACCCAAGGTTTCGTTCAACTTTGGTTAATCCAATCCAATTCTACATGATTGTGTGAAACAAACAAGTTTTACAAATTTTAACTTGATGCTTATAAACCTTAATTTCATAGACCATCTACTTACTCATGGCGGATAGAAATGAAAAGATTTTACTCGAATTGTTGAATAAAGAAGGGAATGGTTCTTGTGCCGACTGTCGCTGCAAAAGTAAGATATGATAGCCATATTCTAATATTTTTTATATATTGATTTATTTGTTATTTACTTAGAGTAAACGGGCAATCTATTAACAAACATAGCTCGTGTTGAATTTTGTGGGAGGTTCTCTCTTGACTGTCTGGTAAAATTGAAGTTTCCCTTCTAAAGTGTATAGTTACTTTTGTAGACTTAACACCCGGTTTTGAATAGTTGAAACTAAACGAATGACTATAAAATTATAACCATGTATATTTTTCAATATGATAAGCTACATATTAGTAGGCCTTTATTGTAACTAAAAAAGACAGAATTGCTTTATCTTTGTTTATTATTTTTCCTGAAAGTTGATTTTTGTATAATTGTTTTTGTTTTTCAAGCATTTGTTTTATCTGGAGAAAGTGTATGATTGTATGAAAAGGAGTATGTTATGAAATGTTCTTAGAGAGAGTATGGTGTGGATCCGTGGGTTAGTAAATGCAATTATGGAAGTGTATGATGGAAGAAAGCATGCATTAGGGTAGATGAAGCTTGAGCAAATGGTTCGACATTGAACAGGGTGTTGGACAAGGTGGCGCTTTGTCCCCATTGTTTAATACATTCATGAATAAGGGTATGCCAATTTTTACAGAACATTCTGTATAGGTAATTTTTTTCTGTATAGTTAGGGCCTAAACAAAATCATTCACACCCCAAATCTTGCCCGCAATTCCTATTAAGAAACTTTTCATACAAAATCTTATATTCCAGGGACAAATACTCGCTGTGATATTGAGGTACGAAATTTAAGAAAGAAAAAAAACACCTTTTGGCTTGTTGCAGGTAGCCTACCCTAAATTGGTCGGGAACAGATTCTATTGTACTAAGAAAGCTGAGTTTGGTTTCATTGTAAAACTAACTAAACATTCTTTCATTTGGCCTATAATTTGAGTAAATATTTTAGATAAACATTTTCAAGGTCCAGAAAACTCTATTTTTACCTTAAATTTATCAAAAGAGCATTTAAAATTATTTAAAAAAAATAACAATCTAGGCCTACATGCTTTATTAACATGTGTGCCAGGTTTTTGAGGCTGGACTCCAAATGGTTTAGAAGAAATAATGTATTGCTTTAACAGAGCAGGGATCCCACATGTAACTTGGTAGATTCCTTCGTGTATTGTAGTCTGCAAGTTGCTTCTTAACATTCTTTTTGCGATAGACTATAAAATGGTCCTGTTGGGCAGTGTGGGTCGACTCTAGTTAAAACATCTATTGGTTGTATCACAAGGATATCCCAGGTTTTTGGATACACATATGCTGTAGACCAAGGCTTGAAATTTCAAGTCTGAAGACACTAGACAAACTAAAGTACCACTTGTCAATCACGACTATTCGGTCAAACTCTGACAGGGAGTGCCCATCTACATATTCTGAGCAAATCATCCAGTGCCTCAGTCTTGAGAGAGTTCCTGTAAGCCATCTTTAATCTGTTGTGGCAGCTGAAGCCCCTCTCACATGAAGCTGTGCTCACTGGTAGAACAGCACAAAATGTGAGAATCGGGAAAAAATTGGGGAATTTTGCTGAACACTTTTCACTGTTAATCTTCTCCAGTGTCTGATTCAAAGTCAGTGAAGGAAACAAAAGTTTGAATTCTGTTCACTCTGCTAATAGAAGATCCACTTTCTCAGCAGACTTGGGTTCAAGTACATGAAGAGCTTCTTTATTTCGTCTTTCCCAAATTGAAGAATTTTTTCTTTGGGAGGCCAACTCAAGGTGTTGAAAACAGAGATGTACTCACATCTGTTGATATAGATTGCAATCTTGCACTTTCCAAGGTGTTGAAAACAGAGATGTACTCACATCTGTTGATATAGATTGCAATCTTGCGCTTTCCAAGGTGTTGAAAACAGAGATGTACTCACATCTGTTGATATAGATTGTATTCTTGCGCTTTCCAAGGCACTTACACACGCTGGTTTGAAACATAAGAATTTAAGCCTACATAGTTTATGTGTGTTTGAAACATATTTTAAAATACAAAATTTTAGTTTCTAGACTCAAATGTTTGGGCGACCAGAAATTTCGCGCCTTGATGCAGATGGTCCAGCTGTTTGAAGTAAACTGAACCTAACTTCATCTTTTTGATCATTAGTTTCCAAAACACAGCCTAACCACCACAAAGGAAAACATAAATCCGTGGATCTCTTTTAAATTAACTGCTCCCTCACTAATACCTATCTCTTTCTTCTCTTGACAGAGTGGAAAATGAATACAATTTAGAAGCAAGCCTTAGTTTTGTTAGTAGAATGGCTGTGTCCCTGGAATAGACCTTGCTAATGAAAAACATTGCTTAAGAATTATTTCTTCTTCATTGTAATCTGCTAAAATACCTTATCAAGATGGTGAAATAATAAAAGAATCATTTTTAGAAGCTGCTGATGCATTATTTGACAACTTTAAAAATAAAGATGACATAAAATCTGTGATAAAATACACCCAGCTTTCTACCATACTGTGATGAGGTGATTTTACTTTAAGTTAGAAAAGGACTTTGCTAATTGTTTTTATTTCTCACATCAACTTGACGAATCAATGGATGTGAGTAACACTTAACAGTCAGCCGTGTTTGTAAGGTTGGTTTTCAGTGAACGACTACAGGTGAGGACATTTTCTCCACATTTAAAACATTTATTTTTCTGAGAATATTCCTGTACACAAGCTTCTCGGTATCACAACAGATGGGTTCATTGCTTTGTGTAAGAAAGCTGAAAGTTTTCTACAATTTGTTTCTTACCAAGAAGTTGTATTAGTCACCAGCAATCACTTTGTGCAAAATTTTTAAAATTCACTGAGGCTATGAAGCTTGTTACCATAATTGTAAACCAAGTTAGGGCTCATGCTCTTTAAAGATGCTTGTTTAAAGCACTGACACTCGAGTTTAATTGTCAGCATGGAGACCTTCTGCTCCATGCTGAAGTATGTTTGCTGAGCAAAGGATGAGTCCTTCATCGTTTGATTGATCTGCTGCCAGTAATAATAAGGCTGGCTGCTAGACGTCACAGATACACTCATTGGACTAAACCCAACTTCAGGGCCAGGACAAGGATTTAGGGGAAATGATATTGTATGTACTGTAGGGCCTACAGGTGTTTTCCAAAAAACTTGAACTGCAAGAAGAACCTCAAGAGAGGAGACTTCAAACATTTCCTCTGTTTGAAGGATTTAAATTGGATAGTGAAAGAAATCTCGAGCTCTACTCTGGTGACAATCACATTGAAATAATCTCCAACTTGAGAGCAGAGTTTCAACAGCAACATAGAAGAACATTGAACATTGAAATGATCTGGAATATTACTCTACCGCGATGGGCGCCAATTGAAGTTACACCGTTTAATTAGCTGGTAATTGCCCCGTGGTCGAGCACTAATTAAATCGGTCCGATTTTTTGATGTTGTGAGTTAATTGGTATTTATAGCCCCGTGATCGAGTGCCAATTAAAGAGTTATAATTAATTAATACTTATTATTTTGACATGTTTTTTATTTCTGAATATCTGTTTATTTAATGAGAAAATAGATCATGTCGTTGAAATATATACGCGTCCTATTGTAGGGATCGCGAACAGAATGCTGTGCTAGTGACTGAGTAGTGAACAGTACTGGACGCCAAGACGCCAAGTGCCCAAGTGAGTTCTGTCAGTTCTGGACACCAACTGCCCTTACATTGCACCATCCTTCGTATATATCCATTGCTCATGGAAGCTTCGAGAAGGTTTAGTTTAGAAAAACAAAATATTAGACAAAAACATCTCTCTTTTACTGGGAGGTTCTAGAGCCGGAAAATGACTCAAGTTACATTTAAAAATCTCTATTCGAACCTTCGAGAAGAGGAAGTTATTAATTAAAAACCTTATTTATATTGTCAACTTGACTTGGCTGGTGTCGCATGCGTGACGTCACTGATCAGTGGCGTTTGCCTTCTTAGAAGAAGAAGTGCTTTAAGCGCCATTTAATATACTACATAATTTAAATGAAATAAGATATGTTTATAAAATTAGGACGATATTATTGTCAATGCTTTCACATACTTTTCAGGGGCAAATCAATTACATTACAACATCTTGATAACTGTATTTGAATGGAGGTTATAAGCTAATCACCTAAGATTAAACAAATTAGGGATGAAAGTGAATGCCATTCTTCTAAGTAGGAGTGAGTTAAGTTATACATTAAGGTTTTTTTTTATATTCAACTTTCATTCAATTTTTAAAATGAATAATCATTATACTTACATTTTTCTATTATTAGGATTACAATAATGAAACCAAGCCACACAATCTGCCTCTGTATTCAGTTGTTGTGTTATTATCTTTGTACAGGTAACAATGTGGCTACAATACATAGTGAGTTTGATGATCCCCTACTGTATAGAGAGGAAACCTCCTTGCCCATGTAGCATGTAGCATGTAGCATGTAGGCTACACAAAATAAATTATTTATCATACATCTTTTGGACTCCCACTTTAAATATTGGCACACATGTTAATAGAGCATGTAGATTGTTATTATTATTTCCAAATTAAACCAAACTCTACTCTCTAAGTGCAATAAAACCCGATCCAGACCAAGTTAAGGTATCTGCGAAAAGCCTAAAAGTGTGTTTTTCCTTAAACTTCGTACCTCAATATCTCGAAATTATCTGACCTTGGAATTTAATATTTTGTATAATTAAGTTTCTTGATAGGTTAAAAAAGTCGCTGAGGGCGAAGTAAGTTTTCCATTTTTTGGGTTTATTTCATTAGGAACATTGTAAATCCCAGCACAGACAATGAACAACTCACAAACAGACAAGTAACACTGCCCCTCACACCCAAGCATTTCACTTGCAATTGATCCTATCTACGCTCGCAGCTTTGCCGTGCTTTAACACTTTTATAGACATCTCAACCTTTTTAAATATCTCAAAACTCATCACTAAATTATCCCATTTTCTTTACTTTCTCTACATTTCTGCCATACAATTCCTCAAAATTCTCTCTTCTTCATGAATAATTTATAAATTATTATATTTAATAAATATAGGTTATCTTCCCTTAGTGGAAAAGATAAAAATATTAAAACAATTGTTAGAATATGAGTAGGCCTAACCATTGCACCATTAGAAATTTGAAATAATAGGCCTCACTTTTATAATGAATTATTAATAATACCATTTTTTTTCAGATTGCTCATTAAAATTTCCAATAAATTTAAAGAATAAAGAAATAATTTTTTTAAACTAAAAAATCTATGTTCTATTACAGGGTGGGCAACATCTTTTTCAAAATAGTCACAAGTGTAGTGAGTGAGAAGTGAAATTCACCAAATAATTTAAAAATTGAGAAATTATGGTGCTCAAACGAGTATTTAAATCAACACACTGTTTGAATAAGAGTATTCAAAATACGTAAGCTTTAACTATTTATTTACAATTGGTTTGGACACAAATGACTAAAACCGTTCAAATAGAAAATGTAAAACAATTTATTGTGAAATTTGGCAGCCCTTTAGTCTGGCAAGTTGCAGGAACATGGCATAATGTCTGAACTCAATGCACATCTTAACTCCTCCAGATTGACAACAACAATTTGAGATCTGTATTTATACTTGATGAATCCCAACATAGAGAACGTCGATTCACACACCCACGTTGATCCTAACATGGATGTTGAGGTTAATTGTTGCTCAACTATTAATTTATTCATTGTTTTGTTGGTAGACATGTAACACGAAAATTTATCTTTTGTTTTGCATTGTTATTAATTATAGGAACAACTTGGATTCTTTATTGTTATCCTTTTAAGTTCAAGTAAAATATCAGACACAACATAGATAGAAAAGAATTAAATGACGTGTCGAATATTTGTTATTTACCGGCATAGACAAACAAAAGTTATTAATTTGTTCAATAAACTTTGTAAAATCAACAACCTGTGTCTTTGCTGTCCCAAAAATCAATAATGGACAATAATTTTTAATTGCCCGATTTCAAAGTTGAGAGATTGTCGTCAGTCAGAATAGATTTCCACATATCCATGACTGAAGAATTCAGGTAAATTTCAAGTGTTCTAGACTGTCAAGGGAAAGCAAATCATCTTCAAGTCCACGCTTGTCCAAAGAAATCTTTGCTTGAATCTGTAATATCAAAGTGGAATGGATCACACAATAGTTAAAATGCTTATTTGAAGGCATTGAAATCAGAGAAACGTGATTCACATTTCTAGGTCAGGTTTTAAATCCAGCTTAAGTAGAGTGGCCGCTTCACGTCGAGTAAACCACACTCACAATTAATATATATAGTTATGTTTTCAAAATGGGTCAAATTGCCCCTCCGAATTTGTACCAGAATGAAATCCAGTTTTGACTTAAATACTTGAAAATGATGTGCCAGCTCGCATATTACTTTACCCTTTACCTGCAGTTTCACGTTTAATTCATTAAATTGAGCCACGATAACACACAGAAAATGTAAACACACTGCCAAGAAACATTCTCAATCTCAGAAAAATTTTCTATTTGATATTTCTCAACAAGAAAATCTCTAATTTGAAGAAGCAAATAGGTAAAACGCTTCAGAACTTTTCCTCTGCGCAACCATCTCACATTTTCATAGTCAGTGAGATTCTCAAAATCACAATCACCACATTTTTTCAAGGTCTCAACAAACTGTCGATGGAGGAGGGAACTTCCACTTCGGCTGTAATTTTCAATTTTCACAACCATATTCATCGAAGTTCTCAACGTGTCGGTTTCAAGCATCTGAGCATACAAATTCTCCTGATGCAGAATGCATTGGACATTTTTTACACCATTTGCACTCAAATGCTGCTTCAAACAAGAAACAAATTCTGACCTACTTCCAACCATTGCGGATGCACTATCTGTTCTAAGAGAAGATGCAGAACCTTTTTTAGACACGTCACAAAATGTTTTGAGTATATCAGCTCCACAAGTATGGCCTCGCAATCCACAAACTTCAAGAATTTCTTCACAAATTGTAAGGTCGGGAAGCACAAACCGAGCCCAAAATATTAATTGTGTCGTGTCTGTAAAATCCGTTGATTTGTCCAGTGCTAAGGAAAAAAAACATTTGCTCTTCTATGTTTCTAGATAGTTTCAGCACTCGGCGAACAACTCTCCTGCGACTTAACTGCAAATTCTGCAATTTTTGGAGGATGTCACTCTTCACCTTAGATTCGTAGTTTTCCATCAAAGTTTCTATCACCGTGATCAAAATGTCTCTCGCCGTCCCCTCATCGGAAAATGGTTTCTTTTTCTGAGCCGAAATCCAGGCTGTTTTATAACTAATTAACATCACCAATTCATTCGACAAAACAAACTGTTTTAGGTTTATCTTCTTATCTTGGAACTCTGATTTCAAACAGGCAATTTCATTGACACGATTACATCCATCAACTGGGAATTTATTGATGATTTCACTGTGATTAATTTGAAAATGCTTCTTCAAACTGTCTGACTTATTCTAAATGAAACTTTTTGCACAGGAGGTACATGGTATTTTAATCTACTTGCGGCACTACTAATTTTAGCTCCCAGCTTTCTTGAAAATTTCGCTTTACACTCTTCCATTCTATTTTCTTTTTCTTTTTATCAGTAGGTTCCGAATCACTAAGTTTGTCTGCTTCACTCACCTCACTTGCTGCTGGTTCACTTCATTTTCAAATCACCCACTTATTCTCAACAAGAATTTGCAAAATTTTTAAAATAACAGTTTTGTGTAAAGCAAAAAAAAAAAAAAAAAAAAAAGAGAGAGAAAATTGTACACAGGTGAAAATGCATCTCTTAAAATGTTTGTTATTACTTATTAAATACCACCTGTTCAAGGTCGAGGCTAGACTAAAGTGCAAGAATGAAAATCATTAAAGGGATGAATGAACCTTAATTACTGTGAAAAGTGAAACAAAAGTACAGTCCAGAGTAACACTTTTCCTCAGGACGCTTTTACACGAGGCCAGTCGATAGGCAAACTCATATGGCGTCAGTCTACTACTACCACCACCAATTTATCAACTGGCCTCACAACTCAACCCCTTTGTAGCAAAGGAGTTTTCCTTCTTTAAAAACCCAGCCCACACAGTCATTTCTATTTAAATCACAGCTTGTTCTTAAATACAGCCCTTCAAATTGTTGGTAAATCTGTGGAGGGGAGTATTGGATGGCAGGGTTGTATCTCTGACTTATTCCCAAAGTGGAATGTTTACAATGGTATATGGTAAATATCAAGTTACAACAACGGTCTCGCTATCAGGAAAAAGTTTATTTTTCTGTAAGAGCTACTCAAATAATTTACCACATGTGGCGATTGACGATGGAGTTACCCCCCTCGGTTCTGTCATATTATCTCTTAAAAATAAAAATAAGTTAAATCAAATGTGATGCTGGGAACGCCGCAAGAAGACTATCCTCTCTAAACTTCCATGAGAGCCTACTCACCTGCATCTGCTCAAAGAAAAACAAAAATAAAATAGTATATGGAAACATCTCATTTACGACGATGCCAGTGTCCTATGGGAATGAACTCCCATTTAGTCCTTTGATCAACCTTCCAATAGTGAAGAATTTACCAGAGCTAAAGAAGAGGAGCAAAAAGAAACATATACATCCTCTGATCTTTGCCGCCACATTCTGATGAGCCCCCCCCCCCATCTATAAGTCCTTCCTGTGGCGGAACTTGAACATAGAACTGGAATTTCCTTAAAAAATGTTCTCAAAAGGGATCCAACAAGTATCAGAAAGTACTGGTCAAACATATGTGGGTGAAGGGCCACATGGATGCATGAAGTGAACTTTAGCGTCTCTCTCATTTAATTATTCTAAAATCTTCCCCAAACACCATTTGTTATCATAAAACACTACGTAAAACTTTTGCACCAATGACTGTGAGTGACATTATTGTTGGGACTACAAGGGAAGTATTTAAACCAGATTGATAAAATAATTAAAATAACAATCGATTTATTATAACAGAAAAATATAAGATATGTTTGAGTACAATATATATACAAGATCATAGGTTAGAAGTTCCAAATTAATACTGTCTTGTTGCGACATGGGCAAACAATAATTCTAGACAGCAAGATCAAATGCAGTAGGCTTGAAGAGCAATGTCCAATAACAAAACAGCTGGACTGACGCCAGACTACAGTCAGGTGATTCTAAAAGAAAAACTGTGAGGTAATTATAAACAAACGTTAACTGGAAATTATATACATATAGTATTGTTAACACATTGATAATTTAAGATAGCTTTCTTGATTAGGACTTAAGAAAATTCCTTAAGAGACATTGTATAATGAATAGCAATAGAAAGGTTAGTTGATTACATTGGTAGATGGCTTTCCCTATTGGTACTGCCAGAGCATTCAATAGTACATGTATTTAATGAGCCACTCCCTGGGGTACAACACTAATATCATTCATCCAATAGTAATACTCAGTCAATAGGTGCCAAAAACGGGCAAAGAGAATCCGGGCAGACCCCATATGGAAACAAGCAGAGTTCTGCACTTTACCCCCCCAAGCTAATACCACTCGCGATGCGTGGCAACAAGAATGATTCAACACATTGAATACATTGACCCAACTAGGTCCTAGAAAAAGGATAGACAACCTGGTTGTAGCCATAAAAACAAATGTGTAGTCTTAAGGACTCAAAAGAGAACTATAGTGCTCATAGAGAATAGCAACCATTTGGACTAAGTCCTTATTTTATTACATCTGGAGCCCAAGGCTCCTATATTAATGCTATATTATATGGATATAGGAAAAACATTGTCTCTTGGGCTATATAAATAGTCAGAAGGACTTAATAAACATTTCTAGTCTTTAAACTAGACCAATAAGTCAGATGGACTTATTAACGTTGCCTCTATACTTAGGAAATCGGAGAGAATACTCCTCGGCTGCGCGGCGGTGAGAACCACGCCCAATACCCCATGGCCACCGGTTCCTTCGGGGAGAGAGGTTCCTTCTTCAATGACATGTGATTGAATACCATGAAGTAAATCTGAGTCACTTATTTTATACCCTTTCTCTGACTAGAACAGAACAAAAAGAAAGAAATAGAAAAAGGCGTAATAACACAGGTGGTGTTAGGATGGACTGGAGCTTGAGGGGTGAGGTAAAGGGGAGGTTCGAAGATATGCCACCCCAACAGTGGTGCTCGAGGGTCGTGGGAGTGAGCCCAACTTAGTTGAGTTCTTTTTCATGTCAGGAGACGTAGTGAGTGAATGTGTTCGGAAACACCCTGTCGCCATGCTTGGTACATATTTTCATAGAAGGCATGTTGGCGTTATCCGATCCCATCCAGCCACAGTGAGTAAGTCTTGAAGCATAATATTCCTGAATATATTAGCTTTAATTGTCTTCTTTGGATTCCACTATTGTAAGTCTAGTATTTTTATGCAGATTTGTATTATTAAAATCCTTTGTAGTATTTTCTCTTGGGAGCACGTGGATCATATCCGAGTCCATCCAGTCGCTAACAGTAGGTTTTGAAGGATATTATTATTAAATATTTCAAATCTAATCCTCTTCTTTGGATTTTGCCAATATAATTATTATAATTTCGTATTTTTACATAGCCTAATTGTGTAGGTGTCAACTTTACATGATTGACACGCTACAATTTTATGATACAATTTGGATCAAGTCTTCCTTAATATTATTTCCAACAATTGCCTTAAATGAACTATTTGACAATGAGACATGCTTTACTAAAATACTCGAGTGATCTATTGGTAAAAAATAGTGATTTTCTCGTGTTTCAGGGATCTTAGATTCAGTTATATATATATTGTTCCTTCAGGGTATTGTGGGTTCCCTCAACTTCTGTGGAAAATGTCTATGTACACAATTTTAATGCCCTTAAGATTTTGAGAGGCAAATTCAAATAAATCATGTGGGCTTAAAATCAAATTATCAAAGGGCCTCTGAAGGCTAGCAAGAGTTGGGTACGTGGGTTCATGCACAGGCATGACAGGCTATCTTTACGCAAACCACGGAGCACCAGCCTCAGTAGAGACACAGCATTTAATAAAACTACTGTTGGTGAATTTTTCAACAATCTTAAAACCGTGTTAACTAAATACAAATTTGAACCTCAGTCAATATACAATATTGATGAGACTGGGGTAGCTACTGTTCATACTCCTAGTAAAGTGATCGCAGAAAAGGGGTCAAAAGAGGTTTCCAAAATCACATCCGGAGAAAGAGGCACGTTGATAACTGTGTGCTGTGCCAATTCAGCAATTGGAGCTGCAATACCTCCATTTTTTGTCTTTCCGAGAGTTCGGGTTACTGACGCAATGACAAAAGGTGCGTCTCCTGGTTCAAAAGGTGTTGCTCACCCAACTGGTTGGATGACAGGAGAAAATTTTGAACTGTATTGGGATCATTTTTTAAAATTTGTTAAATGCTCTAAAGATGTCCCAGTTCTTATTATTCTAGATAATCACGATACACATATAACCCCACTGGGAATACAAAAGTGTAAAGACAACGGCATTATTCTACTTACCATACCACCGCACACAAGCCACAAGCTTCAACCTTTGGATCGCGGGGTGTATGGCCCCTTCAAAACATACTTTAACCAAGTTTCAGATGATTTCATGGTTAATAATCCCGGTCAGCCAATCAAGATCCAAGATATTCCTGAACTGATAGGGAAAGTTTTCCCACGAGCACTTACATTGCAAAATATATCGAAGGGATTTTCTAAAACAGGAATTTATCCATTCAATTCTGGTGTGTTTTCAGACTTAGATTTTTTGGGGAGTTATGTTACTGACAGGCCAACACCTGATGAATTTGTAACTTCTGGTGATATTGCCCCTAGGTCCACTGAGCTATGTCAGCCTTCTACATCTCCAAGTGCAAATTACTCTTATGTTGTCAGCCCTGAAATATTTCGGCCATTCCCGAAAGCAGGACCAAGAAAAACCACAATAAGAGGAGGCCGAAGACCTGGAAAAACTCGTATTCTAACAGATACACCAGTAAAAAACGAAATACAGGAAGAATTCAAAAAGAAAGAGGAAAAGAAGCGAAAGCGAATGGACATTAAAAACAAAGTGTCCAAAAAACTTAAATTCAATGCAAAGTGCAATGACGACAGCGATGAGATGACCGAGATGGATTCTGACTACAGTGATCCTGACAATGATCTAGAGGATTTTGAAGATCTAGGCCTGGATGATGATTATAGTGTAGGGGACTTTTCTGGTAAAGTTTTGTGGTAACAGTCAGTAGCACATTATGCTGGACGAATAGATGCGAAGGTAATTTCAGAAGAATATGAAATAATTTTCTTACGTAGGAAAGATTATGGACACTTTTGCTATCCTGATAAAGAAGATAAATATATTGTTATAAAAGAGGACATTGTCACAAAATTGCCTCCTCCTTTATCTAGTGGGGGAACCGAAAGAGTGGCACTAAAAATTAATTTTGATTTTGATTTTTCCAGCTATGTCAATGTAAAGTAAAAATAAACTAATAGCTTCATATCAATTATATGAGTATTATTAACCTCCCTAATTGAGATCGGAAGCAATTTTATACCTGGGGTCAAACCTCCCTCACTATGGGTCAATCCTCCCATACAATGGGAGGATTGACCAGGGTTGCATAACCTTTGTTTTTTTATTTTTTTTATTACTAAAGATTATTTTTAATAAATTGCGGATACTTTCATTTGAAAGCTTATTAAATTATGTACATTTTAGGAGGAATTTGAGGTTTATAGAACTAAAGCAAAAAATTACAAAATTCAAAATTCGTAAACATGGTCAAGCCTCCCCTCCCTCCCCTATGGCCGAAACAATATCGACTTGACAACAACACATAACAACAACCGGCGACGAAAGATAAAATGGGATAAGCCCAAAGTTTGATGTTTACATGATGTAGATAATGAGAGAAGAGGCCAGTCCAGTACTGCCACCGCAAATGAACTTTTGATGATAATCTCTCAGTAAATATAGTCCAAGGGTCCATAATAATTGAAAAGGAAGCACACCGATCACCATACTGAACATATATACCTCAGTTCCCACAGGGACCGGCATTACATAGTTTATTTTTGGTCTCGCCCACGTGCCACACTCTCCATACAAAACTTCTTGTTGGTGTCTAGCTCTACTGGCTTGAAAGGCGGTAAACCAGGCTAAGTCCAAGAGGCTCTGCCAGTGAGCTCCTCCATGAGGTATGTAAAGGTGCATACAGAAAGAAAGCAGGTTGCCTGCTTACTAAAGTCCAGCGCGTGTAGGTATACACAGAGGACACAGACGAAAGCCTAAAACTGCCAGTTGTCACATGTTACTACCACCATCAAGCTGTCCAGTTCATCATCTGATGAAGAGTTATTACTTCTTGACAGTGTTCATCCAAAATTGAACAGAAAAAACCCAGTATATATCCAATAAACTGTGATAGGAAAGATTATGGCAAATATAATTTATTTAATGACCTGAAGCCAGACAAATACAGAGTTTTTCTATACACCAAATTACATTTTGGATAAAGAAGGCTTTGAGCAACATCAAACAAAAGTGTATGTTGAATCTAATCAGAGGCACAAAGGCAGCCTACGGAAGGATCAGCCAATTTAGCTTAAATAATTAAAATTATTATTATTATTATTTATTATCACCACGTCTTACAAACCATTCGGGTTACATGCACTTATGCTAATGTAGTAGGGTGATTGTGAGATGAAATGAAGGATCTACATTTTAATGTAGGATCCGAACCACAGCGGAGTCCACATTAACAAGTTGTGACTAAAACACGTCTTGTCAGAGGTGAAGGAAGGGTTTGGCAATCAAATAAATCTGTATCTAGACCAAGGATTGAACCCTGGACCCCCAGGACATGTCTGATACCCTACCCCTTGACCTCCAGGTCATCTTAAAGAATTAAATATAATTTCACAACATTTATTCCATTAGCGAACATAGAACAAATAGGTAGAATACAGAAAGGTTGGTGAGGAGACAGTTTATGTTCACACATTTTAAATTACAGCTGAACGAATTTTATCAGATATATAAACGGTATACATACATTATATATATTCAGTATATATACAGTATACATACATTGTATATATATTATAGAGTATGATGTTACTCTCATGTCACTGCATGCTCTTGAACTGTGGGCCCACTGGGTGTGGCACTAGGGGGCTGGTCACGCGGTCTTGCTCTCTGGTTTCCACGTGGGCGGGACTACAGTTCAACTCCAATCACTTTCATTGTGTTAGTGGAACATCATGGTGCTTGTTTGCACATGATACCAAAGAGTAGTATCTGACATTGTTCTTTATTTAGATCACCTCTGATTGCAACATAACAGAAATCTGTAGACCACAAGTGACTTAGTGGCTAAAAGGGTTTCATGAACATCACCAAAAAGTAAGAGGGATTTAATATATATATAGGGCATCTGGGTAATATACTAATTAAACTTTGAATATCTACAATTTCTCTTGAACACATTTGTCGGCGCTGACAACTAAAAAATAATGAAATGCTCATTCCGG